>JAODLD010000038.1:23781697-23800678 GCA_026781065.1 Mormyrops boulengeri
CTGAAGCGATGTTCATCTAGCCATCCGACTAGATATCAGTAACTTTTTGGAGAGCAGAAGAAATTTTTACTAGTGTTCATCGTGTTACTCTTAATTTGTATATGTTCTAATGTTAAATTGTGTTTATTGTTCTGTGCAAATGTGCACTTACTGCCTAGGGGTGATTTTCCCGAAGCCTTCTTAACGCTACGTCGTTCCTAAGTTCTGTGTTAAAAGATAGAACTAACAAACGACGTAGCGTTAAGAAGTCTTCGAGAAACTCACCTCAGATAAATAGCTTTAAACGTTTCTTTTGACTGCCTAAAAGTTTTGCACAGTACTGTATAAAGCCATATGATGTCTGCAATGAGGAAAACGCAGACCGAATCATGGAATCCAGATATTAAAATGCAATTGACGGTAACACACGAAATCTCTGAATTTAACGGGTTTCTAATTAAATTACTCAAAGGCCATTAGAAATTGTTGTGACTGACAGTTATGCCCTGTGGTTTCAATAACTGATTGCTAGGTGATAAAAGCAAAGTATCCCAATGTTAAATACTATGATTCTTGGATTAGGTTACTGGCTACAATTTTTAAAAGGTTTTTAGTACTCGTACCAGAACACATTTCTAAAGGAACCCTGTCAGTTTGAAAGATGACATCATAGAGGAATTGTATTATGATTCTGACCCAGATTTTCTACTTTGGAAGGGATGAGCAAAGATGATCTCGTGGCAATAGGGACTCAAAGGGCAGATGTTTGGCATATGGAAGAGTCATTTCCAGTGGCTTCAGAAGTCTACATGATTAAAATAAGATGCTCGATTGTGAAGCCCTCAGCAGTGTTTCGTAATTATTTTACACAACATAACTGCTCTGCTCTTCCAAATGATGCTAGGATGAACCAGATGTTCCCAAAATTGATGCAGACATTGACAAAAATGGGATGCTTATACTTGGCAAAATCATTTCCTAGTGAAACTGCAAGGCTGCTATAATAGCTGTATGTGTGCACGTGACAAAAAACAGACCACATGCATTAATTTTATTTTCCAATTTATATCGTTTAGGTGGACAGTAGAGCCACTCTAGAGTTGTGTTGCTGGCATCTCCTGATTCCCTTCTCCTTTTTCAGCGATACCTCAGCATTCAGAAACTTCAGATTCATGTACCACACCTCTTTAATGAAACTCCTTTGCTATATATGCATGCATTGTTAGTGTAGAGTTGGGCACTTATTATGTTGGTGAATCACTCTCCATGGTAGCAGATGTAATGCTCTATTACAGCTCTGTCTGCTCTATACTATGCACCTCATATAAAAAGGAATATATACAGTATGTATTAGTATAAGCAAAGACTACCCTAGACCACCACACCCACAATGTCAGATTATCCACATAGCGATCTGCTGGGTAGGACACCACAGAGATATGCATCCATGGAGTGCAAAGAGGAGAACTCAGATTCAGGGACCTTGAAGAACTAGTAATGGGAACCAGGACACTGGGATTAGGAAATCTAAAATACAAAAATCAACAAAAGCAGAATATAGTACACCTTATAACAAGACTCCTGAAAACTGACGCAACACTTAGGGAATGCTGGAAGACTGAAGCCGCAAACAAGATGTTGGCTAATAGAATGCCGAAAGAGCAAAGAGAACCAAGCATGGTGTTTTCCATTCAATAAGCGACAAATTCGGACCAGAGTTTGCCACTCATTCTAAATAGGACCTGGCACCCTTACTTCCAGTTCAGGGCCAGGCCACGCGGACCTTGCTAAAACCCATAAGTACTAAAGTAAACTTGCTGTGCAATATGCAGTCAGTGGCCACTTCATTACTTCTGGCATCTAGTTAGTACTGGGTAAGACCCACGCCTGCCTCTATAGCTGTTTTAAGGGTATGTTCAGATCAGGCATTCAGCATTCTATTTTTGCAGTTGTGCTCTTCCTGTTAGCTTTAACGAGTCTGGCCATTTTCATCTGACCTCTCTCATTAACAGGATATCTTCGCCCACAGAAATGGCATCCACTGGATGTTTCTTTTTTGTTCATCACACTATTCGCTGTAAAATCTAGATACTGTTGCGCGTGAAAATCCCAGGAGGGTGATTTTCTGAGATGTTGGATCCACTGCGTGTGACACCAGCAATCACACCACATTCAAAGCAGCTTAGATCAGAAATCTCAGCCATTTTAATGCTTAGCTGAACAGTAGGTGAACTTCTTGACCCTGTCTGTGTGCTGCACGTATTCAGCTCTGCCAAAAGATTTGCTGTTTGGAGGAGCGGGAAATGGCAAGCAGGTATACCTAATACTCTAGCGGTATATATACACAGGTCAGAAGACATGCAGGTGAGATGAATAGATGGCTGTAGTGTGGGTAGAGTGCGATTATGTCCTCTGCCTCATGCCCTGTGCTTCCTAGGATAGGGTCCAGACATAGCACAACCCTTCACTAGATAAGCGGTTATGGAAATGGGTGGATGAATGCAGAGTGATTTTAGTGTGGGTGTAAGTGCATTACTGTTAAATTGCATACTTTGGGGAACATGTAAAAGTTGATAAAATATCCTGCTGTGGACTGGATACAATCACACAGGGTGTTTATGCAGAGTGTGTGGTGGCCCTCATTATTGAGATAACATGCCTCTGGCCATTACTACTGGTGCATTTGTTATAATGCCATACCGCCATATGGTTATCTTGCTCTTCCTTCCTTCCCAAACATCTGCAATCAAATGCAAAGGAACAAGAAATAGTAAAGAGCCAATAGCATTGTCCGGACGACTTGTATAGGGAACTCCATAGCAGGGCAGCTCTCTTCACTGGATATGCCTGCTGCAGCCCCTCCTCTTAGGGTCTAGCAGCACACAGTATGACGCTGTTTTTTGCCAGTCCACTCAGAATTGAAAGTAAGTGACTGCGGTGCAACATATGTATTGTTAGATATTTAAATTGATGCTATTGTGCGTGCAAAAAAGATGCAAAAATCTTCTGGGTTCTTGTTTTTCTCCCCAAAAGCATTTTTTGTCTTAATATGAAAAGGTAGTGTATTTGGTTTAATAACTTGCAAAAACCTGTAGTTTTACTGGTATTCATAACACAGGTAAGATCTGAAAATACAGTAAGTAGGATTTTCTGGGTTGCAGAATCTCCACACAAACTTCACGGGAATTTATCACTTTAACAAACACCTGTCTAAATCTTCTGGCGTGATTTGCCTTTAATGTAATGGTGATGCTTTTGGGACACGAGTTTCTAGGACACCTCATACATGCTGACAACCCCAACGAGCTGGAAAATGGGGGTATGTATTGTATGCATGTAGTTTGATGATGTGTATCAAGTGTGAGGAACAGGAACTTAATTGCGTTGAAGAGGAGGTGTAAAATTCATAACGTTATATAACGTTCTGTGTATTCAGTACAGGGATGCAATGCACATGACAAGAAGTGCAGGACACAAGGCAGGGGACATCCTGGAAGGCATCTAGGAATGTGAAACAGAGCCTCAACTCTGGAGTCGTGGGGCCACCCTGCCACCCACACCATATAACACCTTTTACTATTTTTTTATTACTTTATAAGGCGTCATGCAGGTACAAAGTGGGCTGACTCTCTTACATAAACAGGCTGCACTTGCTCACTGCTCCCACTTGGGCTGTTGGATTTCTTTTTATCTCAGCTACCCATGATATCTGTTACAGGCCAATGTGATGTCTATGAGGAAATTCATCTAATTTTCAAGCGACATGGATGGGAGACATCTTAAACTGACCTGCTAGTGACAGGAAATAAACTAGTGATAGGAAAGTTCTTCCTTTCAAATTTATTTTAGTTGTTATTTAACTTTAATGTATTATCAAGTTGTTTACTTATATAGCAATGCTCAGGAACCGGCTTGTAGGTACTTTAATTAGTTTAATATTGTTAGCGTTGATGGATTCTGGTAATTTAAAATTATTTTTATAAATGCAACGTTACTTGAAGTGGGACGCAGTGTTTTTCTTTTTAATTGAATTGTGCAGTATATTTTGCCTCTATCCACAAAAAGCCAAATGAATCTTTTAATGGGCGCCTTATTGTTTCCTGATTTCCTGAGGTTTATGGTGTTCAAACTTCAGAACGGTAGCATCAAGCCCACCCTGAATGGCCTGGTTTAATCAAATAGTGACCAATGATTCTGTAATCAACTGGTAAAATATGGTAAACATCGATTACACAATAATCTTGCAGAGAAGTTTGAAAGCCTCATCCCATCAGTTTAAACTAAATATCACACATTATAATGGCCATTTTTTCTTATTCTTTTATTTTATCTCTTTCTTTTTCGGGATTTGGTGCCCTGCAATAGCCTGCTGTCTCATCCAAGGTGTTTCCTGCCACATGCCCCATGCTTTCTGGAATGGGCTCCAGGCTCACCGTGACCCTCTACTGGATAAGCAATTTTGTAAGATGGATGGACTGAGACTTAAAAGTAGGTTACCAATCCCTGCTCTCTCCCAGTGTGTCTCTGTGGTAATGATGGCTGCTTGGTGTTTGGTACTTGGGTGACTTCGATTGTAGCCTTGTTAGAATTGTTTTTGAAGGCATCCAGGGCTCATATAGTTCACAAAAATCTCTCTACATTTGAACCATCCTGTTGCTTTATTGCATAGACATTTCTGCTTAGAATTGTAAGTTGGTGTGATATTCCGCAGACAAGTTTGCAAGTGGTTCAATAACCAAGTTGGTACTTGGTTGCTAAATAAATATTTTCAGCTAAACAATTCTCTTTAAAAGTCATCCTTTTCCAGTATTGTCAGGAGAACAGGTATTTTATTATATTCAAAGACTTGAAGTATTTTCGTCAATGGAAAATTTCATAAAACAATTGTAAGATCGTCACCAAAGTTGTGTAACATTAGCAGGTTGAGGGAGTATGTGGCCCCCAGGAGACACAGGGAAGGACATAGCTTTTCATGACTGGCAAACATTTCATTCTCTTGGAGAACAAAATAAACAAACAAAACAATGAGTCCTATAATGGAAATAAGCAGAAGTTCATTTGATACCCTGAGTCTCTAAGGAAGAATGAGAGACCATCTAGATGGCCATCATTTGGTTCAGGACCACTGGCCTAGAAGATTATCTTCTGTATAAACACTGTAAATTCACAGCTAAGCCAGCCGTCTTATATGCCTGATGTTTTGGCACAGAAACTGTTGACCTGACCCAGAGGTGTGAGCCTAAGTGAAACTAAGTTCCTCTCCAAGGCACACCACTTCCTCATGTTCTCAACGTTGAGCGGCCTGTCTTTCACTTTCTTTGACTACTTCATGGCCCACACACATTACTGATATGTTTCAGCAAACAACATTTCTAGATTACAAAGAGGAGAGGAGGTCAGAGTGCTGACCCACTGGTGCCAAGAGATCTGCCTCACTATCAAGGAGCTGATAGTGTACTTAAGGAGGCAGGGAGGAGTACACACCCCCATCTCCATCAACGGGACCACCGTGAAGAAGGTTAGCAGCTTTAAGTTCCTCTGAGTCTACATCACAGAAGACCTCACATGGACAGTGCACACCACAGAGGCAGCGAAGAAGGCACAACAGCACCTCTTCTACCTCAGGAGGCTGAAAAGGTTTGGCCTGACCCCCCGCAGCCTCAGGACATTCTACAGATGCACTGTTGAGAGCCTCCTAACCGGATGTATCACTGCCTGGTTATGGGAACTGCATTGCCCTCAACCACAAAGCCCAAAGAGGGTGGTGTGTTCAGTCAAACAGGTAATCAGAGGGGAGCTACCGCCCCCTGCAGGCCAACTACACCACCCGGTGTCAGAGGAAAGCTGCAAAAATCATCGGGGACCCCAGCCACGTACTGCTCACCCTGCTACCATCAGGCAGACGGTACTGCAGCATCACAAGCCAGACAATCAGGCTCCAGAACAGCTTCTTCACCAGGTCACCAGGATGCTGAACTCCAGCTGATATCAGCCATCCCCTGGTCACCACCCCCACTCCACACTGCACTAGTGAACGCCTCTCGCTCACTACACTGTATTGCATTACACCTACAGTCTGTCTGTCTGCCCCATGGTATATTGTATGCATACTGTATGTATGCTGTATGTATGCTGTATTGTATGTGTATGACACTGTTACATTTGTGTATACTGTATGTAGAGTTGCATATTGTTGTACAGTTGTTTTATGTACAGTCTTTATGTACAGTACACTGTTGTTTTACATACAGCTTGCTTTATTAATGTACTGGACTGCAAATAGGAATTCGTGACTCAAGACTTTCACTCACTAGTTCACCCATTATAGTGATGTGACAATAAAAGTGATTTGATTTGATATTTTTCTTTTTTCCCCCAGTAAAAAATATTCAGTTAAACATTTTAAATGAAAAAGGAATGTGCATATTCATAAAGCTATAATGATCAAAGCTTATAAAAATAAAGCTTATAAGACATGGGTCATAAAGAAAACTTCCAAAATTTGTACTACAACCACTAATAGTGCCATACGAGAAGGGATCAGGTTCTCTGAATAAAAAAAAAACCCTAAATTGAAAACAGTAGAAGTATTAAAATGTCGACCTTTCCAACACGCATGCTATTGATTATGAAATAAGATACTTTGTTCAGACATTTACTAGAGATGCACCCAGGGCAATGCCTACAGATAACGCCTATACTCTTCCTTTGAACATGCGTAACAATTGCATCAGATTTTGAGAGTAACTTACTGCTACCAGTCCTAGAATGTTGAGGTTCCAGTGGTTTTCTGGGTCTCAGAGGTTCACATCAGACTTGTCATTACGTGACCATACAGTATCCATGCATGAAGAATGTCCACCTACATTTCTCTTGATACAGACAGGGATTTTGCATGTTCTTCCTTGATTGTGTGCAGGGCTGGACTGGGATTAAAAATTGGTCCTGGAATTTTGTCCAGACAGGCCTACCATACATACATACTCTGGATAAATTTTGCTGATTGTGTCCCATGATGAATTTTGGATGAATTTTGCTGAGTTGGACGGGGGTCCCCCCACACACTAACTTTTGTGGGTATGCCAGAAGGCTAGTCCAGGCCTGGTTGTGTGGGGTTTTAAAGTTCTCCGGATTTTTTGCTGCTCGTAGTGCACGATGCATGCGAACCATGTAAGGACTGTTATTCTATTTAGTGAAGGCCCTTGCTCTGTGCTTCATCAAATAGGCCCCATACTGGATAGGCAGCTGGATAAAATGGAAATGCATTGTGTTATCTCCTTTTGTACGGGTTGTGTGGAGCAGAAGGGAGGAAATACCATGTGACCCAGTAACATATTGCAGCAATCCTGGAAGGCTCAGAACAAAGTTTTGGCCTATTGGTGATGCAGTTAGGCTTCCTATATTTGTCATAAAAGTCTAGGGTTTGAGTCCAAACATAGGCTGCTTGCAGTTGAGCTAACGCATCAGTGTTAGAGGTAGGATGAGAACCCACAGGTGGGAAGTTGTTAAGGACAGTATTTCTTTCTCTGTATCAACAATCTTAACAAGATACTTAAGCTAGATGGTGTTTTGGTTGCTACATTCACCATCCCTACAGTTTCTTATAGGGGACAGTTACAAATGATAAATGATAAATTAGTGTTTTAAACCTCATCTAAGACAATAGTTTAATGAGGGGAACTGAGTAGCATTTTGGATTCGGAAAATAATGATCTACTTACATTGCTGTGAGGTTGCAATTTGTGCCGGAAGTCTGTGGAGAAGGCCATGTAGGTGCTCTGCTACTAATCGGTGCTTTTCTGTTCTCTGTGTCAGTGAGAGGTGCTGTCACACATTTTCCAGATTGTCTTCTGTCTATCGATATGATTAACCTTTTGTGACCAACAGCAGTCTTATACTCTTATACTGTGACATTTAAATTAAATGGCAGGATCCTTCCTATACATTTCCAGTCCTGAAAGACTCAAAGTTTGCCATTATCGGTTCTATGAATAGGTAAAGAGTGGTCTACATCTGGACCAGTATGTACTTGAAATGGCCAGTCACCGACTGTACTCCCTGAAATATAAATGCACACAGTTTGTGTATTCACCGGCAAGGGCTGCAAGGCATCCTTCCTCTAGTTGTGTAGTTTGTGCCGTTGGACGGAGGTTCCCAGCAGCCCCGATCAGCATAAGTGCATCAGCAGGCAATCTTATTGCCTGTAGAATTTAAATAAGACAATGGATGGTTGGATGGTTGGATGGATAAAAAAAGTAATGAACAATGTGTAAAAAAATATCTCTCAGTGGATTTCTACTGCCTTGGTGTAATTTTTACCTGATTTTTCTTCACTAACACAGGCAGAATCATACCACATTATTTGAGAAGTGAGGTTTTCAGAATTCTGTTGCTGTAGAATAATGATTGGATTTGAGTCAGATCTTTGGACCATTGAAGGGCATCCATTTAGTGTTAAGCACCTCCTGTGAGGCTGGGTATATTTCTTAAAGCTAAATTACTTTTATGTCACTAAGAAACGCTCACTTAATTACTGTGTGTGCATCATTGAATTGCCTAGTTGAATACGTCCAGACAAAAAAATTAATACTCACAGAAACCACTTTTTGACCTATGCATTACTCTCACATTAAAATGCTTAATAATAAGTTACATTTTAAAGGGAATGCTGTTATTTTATGAAGACATACTATTAGTGCATATTCAGATTTAAAATTTGAGTTCTACTAATCAACAACATTGCAAATATTGTGATTTTCACAGCAGTTACAAACCAGTCAAGGATGCAAGGATTAAACGCTAAAGACCCGAAGCACAGGGATGGGGAGTTGAGGGTGCTCTTGCTGCAGATATATTCCTTGTTCGGCATGTGAATTAGGTTGCAATAATTATTTTTAACATGTGGTTACAAGGACCGCCTGGTTCTTGTATTTCATTTCAGTTATTTATGTACTATAGTAGACAATGGGGGGTAAAACCCTTCTGGTCATTCTGAGAAAAGAACCTATGGCCCAAAGTGACAAATGACCTGTCTAACAATTCTATCGTAACTGGGTTTCGTGCACTTTTCAGTCAGCTATAGCTAGGACTTTTCTGGCTTAACATTAAACCACAAGAGCATGGCAGGGGGGCATCTGTTATTTCAAGAAGATCTCCCAAAAAGATCTCCCATTGTTCAGTTTAGGCGTCATTTTTCCAGTGATTTTTTTGTCATTAGAATAATAATAAATGAGATTAAACTGGCAGTGGTCTGTCATGCAGCAGTGTTCTGACATGTCTAGAAACCAAAATTCACTCTATGCTGAATCAATTTATCACAAATAATATGCTGTCAATCAAATGAGAGTGTTAAGATTTATATTATTAGGTTTTAGGCATTTGGGATACATGTCCTTTTATTATGTTGGTAAGAGCTGTCCATAAGGGAAACTGAAAATACATAGCCAGTATCATGCAGTATACTTAACTTTGCTAAGGTGAATATTGAGAATTAGAATTCAAATATTTTGAAATTATTAACAATGTTGCACCTGAAATAAAAGAAATTGGTCTTGGCAAAGCAGAAGATCGACATCTTTCCTATCTCATGTTCACACCTGTTATAAAAAGTTATAAATCTTGAATTTCTATAAAAATTAAGTAATTCTGCTTAAGGGCTCCCAAAGATACTGGTTCCTAATTTCATTTTGTTTACTTTTTGCCTGATTTCCTGAATGGGCTTTTCTTTGCATATTACCTTTGTAAGTCCATGTGTATTCCCCGGGGAGACCTATGAATCTGGCACACAGAGATTTCAAAACCTGTATTTCAGAAGCACAAAAACATCTTAGAGGTGGTGAAAAATAATAAGCAGAAATTAAAAATTGCTCACACTAGCTTATATTTAGTTCCCAAAAGGTTTTATTTCAGGAAAGTCTTTTCATGGAATATAAACGAGAGTCTGGGAACTGGATAAGTAATGACCACTACACCAGGAGAGAGGATGATGACACAGACTTCCACTAAGGTCTTGAGTGTATTATAAATCTCGAGATCTTCAGGTGGAGTCTTTTCAAACAAGCTCCGCGATTGTTTATCACTAATCAAATGCCTGCCGCAAAATGGCTTTTATTATATTAGATGATCATCCCTGGAGCTCGAATGGGACAAGTTCTGGAATCCGAAAATGGCAAAGCTGAACATCAACAACATTTATGAAGGGTATCCATATGTATCTACAGATATCCATATCCATATACTGGGTCAAATTATTTACACCTCTCCCTTCACAATACAACTACTGCAGGACAACTAAAAAAATGCACCATGATTCACATCATGTATTATCGGATTTAATCAGCAAAATCCATCTGAGACTTGCCAAAAAGCCTTCCATTCTCTTAGGCTTCGCAACATACTGTCCAGAGCACAGAGCCCAATTTGTCATGAAGCTGTTCCCAAAACCAAAAAAATCACAACAAAACGAAAGAGCACATCCAAGACCTATCAAGCTTATTTGCATCAAAACAATATACACATTTTATCATATGAACAGCTTCTAATCTGCAATTTATATCATGGTACAACAAATTGAATGGAACTATCAAACTGTCTATCAAATAAGGATATATTACAACTCAAATGTGTATGAGACTGTAAACAAAAAGATTTAATTAGCTTTCTTTTCTAAACACAATTTTTCAGGCCACAAAAATACATCCAGAAAACATCTGTTGAAAAAAGCTAAAGTGTCCCCTGTATGGTCTTCTGCAAACCTGCAGCAAAGTCACTTTCAGGATGTAAAGATTTTCTCCTGGGTAACCTTCCATGAACGCCATTATAATTCAGCGTACATCATATTGTTGAGTAATCAGGTATGAAAATGGATATCAGCGGTACCAGTGGAGTCCTTCAGGTCCCTTGCATATGGTGTTGGCTTCATGTGGACATCCTGACACATATTTACTGCTCTGTGTTTCCTGCTTGACAATAACTCAAGAACTGTTTGGTGAATCTTTTTCAAACCTTGTCTGATCTTTATTATAAGACCTATTTTTCTGCTCCACCTTCCTGTCATGTGGTGTAACGCAGCCCTGTCATTTGTTAATGCAGATTAGGGAGAAAACAGGCACTCTTGGTTTGATGCAAGGGATCTCCCCACTAATCGCATATGGGTACGAATTGAAATTGCAATTCATTATAAATGAATCAATATCATGATTTAAAAATGATTAATTGTGTAGCCCTACATATTACAATTGTTCGTTTTGAATGGTACTTTTGTGTGCCTCCTAGGTTTTATTCCTTCCTAGCTACATAATTCAGTTCTGCTATCTTAAAACCACTTGCCCAGGACAGAGTAACAGAGAGGCTATCTCACACAGCATAGGGCATAGGGCAGGGGAAAACTCTGGACAGGATGCCTATCACCGCGGGCAATTTAGAAAGGGCAGTTAACTTAACTGCCTGTCTTTGGACTACTGGAGACACAGGGCATAGGCTTGATTCAAAGCCCCCGTCCTGGAGCTCTGAAGCAACAATGCTACCCACTCATCCATGATGCCACCATTGACATTACATCCTGCCCAGCTAATCAGTGAAGCCAAAGGCATACTCTCCACCAATTTCTCTACTTCTGTCTGCACTGCTGTCTGTGTCTGCCTAATCCACTGGTCTCCAGTGTTACTGTTTAGGCACATATGTATTCATTTTCAATTGAGGGTACATTATAAATGCATATAATGGTGTAATTAGTAGGACTCCAGACAGGAGCTAGTAGATGTGATGCAGCATTGTCTTCCATTGTCTTTGTACCGCTTTTTGGGATTATTGCAGTTTTCATTTCAATAGTTTGTGTAACCAAATGCCTTGGCTGCTTACAATGTTTTTTTGTTTTTTTTTTTACATTTTGAACCCAAGTTTATGCCGACGCATGTATTTGTTCATTATTTTTCAGGGTAATGATTAAGAGGCTTGATAACATCCTTTTTTTTTTCCATTTTCCATTCTTGCACTTATAGTGTGGAAAGAAACACAACATCAAACATCGCCAGGATTCAGCACTTGTTTTGATATTTTCTTCTAGAGGAGAACGTGTTCTCGTTTAGTTGAAAGCGATGCAAATTCCTGGCCTTGCCATTACCTAGCGGTTTCACGGTTAGCTGGTAATCACGTGCGTGACGTTGCACTGGACTGAAGCTGCATTTTATTTTTAAACAAAAAAAGCACATCACAATTAGGAATAAAATTGCAAAAGAAGGATTTCAGTGGAAGCCTGAAAGAGATGCAGGTGTTCAGGCTGCCTGTACAGGTTCAGTAATGATCATCAGTGCTGTGCTCTCTCTGCCGCTCATCTCCAAAAGAGAAGAAAAAAAAAATATAGTAGCTGCCAGCAAAGAAGAAACCTGTTCCTTTGTCTCCGTAACAGAAAGGCACAGCGACAGCAGCTCCATACTGCAGTTCTGTACCATTTCCATACTGCTGATTGCAGAAGCACACTGGTTTAACCACAGAAGGAGCTTAGAGAACTTAAAGACGCTCCCCACTCTGAACCACTGTTGGCAACTTTGGCTGGTCGACAGCCATGCCTGGTGTGTGCTCAGCAGAGGCTGTCTTTGGGAAGGGGAACGTCAGTTAAGGAGATGAGATGCCCTGCCATTCGTCACGTCCTGGAGGGACGCCTCAGCAGTCCCTCTGCGCTGTTAGCACCCGCTCCATCATCCCGCCCGGCTCACCGAAGCTGAAGATGGACGGCGCGACAGCCAGGCCAGACTGGAACGCGTCTGTGTGATCAAGCGAATGGTTTATCAGCAGAAACAGCGTCTCTGCGGTGGCCTCCTCTCATCACGAGCTCTTAGCCAGCAGGTGCTGACAAAACAAGAAATGTTCTAGGAGGAATCTGTTGATATTGGGCCATTTCATGTGCTTTTCATCATAAATACCCTGGTAGGAACCTACACCATAAATGCTTATGTCACTTTTTTAAATAATAAAAAGCCATATTTTTCCATATTTACAAGCTTCATACAATACCTTTTTCCAATTACACACCAACTAGGTACCCAGCTTACACAATCCTTATTTACATTATAATTCCTAATGTAGGAATTTTAGATATGAAATCTTTCCATCTATAGTGCAAGAACTAGCTGGCAAAGTCTCATTCTCAAGAAGGCTGGCAGCCAATTTGTGTTTTTCTGTAAGAGTATTTAGTATGTATGCTTCTGCATTGCAATATGTCCCTCAACATCTTCCCTTGTGTGGACATCATCTGTAATTATTATTCCAAGGCTTGAGTTATTATTATATTATTAAAGGACAGGACATTATTCTGACAGCTGACCAGAACTGGTATATTCAATGTAACATACAACAGATATCTAGGAGGCAGGCTTTTGGATTTTTTGTCCAATAATATCCTATCTTCCTTGGCTTCATAAGTCAGAACTATGACATTTCAATTCTTAGAATTCCCACTGTCAAACTAATAAAAAGCGTTAGGGACTTTAAGATCACCGAATTGGCTTAACAGAGTCTGGCTGCATATCCACTGTGAGGCAGATCCACTGACAGACCGGAAGTCCACTGTTGGACCAGAAATCCACTGCGGTGTTGGCTACACATATCCATTATTTAAATCACAATTTCAGTGATGCCAGGCAAGACATTGGAGAAGGAAAGTGAAATGGTAAGTACCGTTTGGTGTTAACTTTTTAAATATATTTAATTAATAGATCTTCAAGAAGGATGGGAACTTTTTTGTTCACAATGTTTAGAAGACTAATGGTTTTTGTTTGCTATTTTTAAAAGTATGGGCATGATTTTTGTTCACTGTTTGGCTGCTACGAAACAAACTTCATGCTTTGGTTGTTACTGCTTTCAGTTAAGAGTTTAATTCACTATAATGTGCAGATTGCTCTGGTCTATTGAATAGTGTTGTCATATCACTCACACATATATATACAGTAAGTTAGCCTGACATAAATTGCCGACTCTTTTGCTGAATTGTATCCAATTAACCTCCCTTGTTCAAAAGACCATAGATGCATAATCAATCATTTTTATGGTGTTTTGAATTTGATTTTGAGATTTTGACCAAAAGATGCATAGATCAATTTCGAAGGAAATACTGGGCCTCGGTTATCAAGATATGCTGCCTGTTCCGTACATTTTCATTCCATTACGTCCAGTGATGATGTTCAAACCAACAATGTTACGACAAGCCCAGAGACATGTCAACATACACGTACTGTAAAAGAAGGGATTTCATTCCAAGGTATGTTAACTGAAGAAATATTTGGTTTGTGTAATTATATTCACCTAATTAGATTTTCTTGAAATTTACAGAACTGACTGAAGTAGAAATGATGTTCTTATAACAGTGTTTATTTAACTAGATATAACAAACAAAGAGCATTGATTGGTACATATTTATGTTGTACCATATTATGCATTGTGTGTATGTTTTGATCTCTTAAGACTAAATCTACGTTTTGGAGGAATGCATCCTCTTTGTAAGATGTTTTTTTATATATGTATAAAAGTGTCACATTAATGAATTAATGCAAATGTTTATATATTGAAAATTAATTTTCAACTTTCCCTAACAGAATTCATAATAAGTAGGTACAGCCTTGACTGCAGGCTTGAAGGTCATTACTACATGCATATGGTTTTACAGAAGAGATGAGACCAGGGCAGAATGCTTGCATGGACCATCTTACCACAAAAGGTAGAAAGTGTTGTGTGCATTACATGCAAGCCCATTCCTACCGAATCACACAAGCTACAGCTTAAAATTGTGTGTATTATTTATTAGTAAGCAGGAAGATTTTGACCAGAACATCCTTTTGAAAATGCATGAGGAAGTAAGTTCTTTTTGAAGTGCATCCGGGTTTCATTTGCAACACAACAAAGAAATTAAAAATTGTTATGTTTCACACCTCTGGGTCCGGGTTCCTGCTCTCCGGATCACTGCTCTCCATGACGTTTCCATGGTGATCGAGTTCAATAGTCTTCCTTGATTTTTCTGTACTATAGTACAGAATTATTATTTTATGTTTATATTTCATCATTGTCTATTTTTTACAGTGTTATAAAAATTATTATAAATAAAAGTTTATTTTACTTGTAATGTGTTTATTTAGTGTTAAATAGGAATACAAAGCAACCGTAGTTTCCCCAGTAATGTATTTCATGAACAGGTATCTTCCCAACAAAGCTCTTCTGTGCATTCAAGTCTCTGTCATGGTATGTACACAATGTGTGCAGCAATCATCATCAAAAAATTTCAGAATATATAATCAGCTAAAAGCCTCGCTTCAGTTGGAGCCACATCCATAACCAAATTCATATTTGAGATTTTTACACACACACACAGGTAAACATATCTTTATGGGGACCGCTCATTCATTTCTATTGGAAAAATGCTAACGCTAACTATGACAACGTTGTGAGGACATTGTGTCCCCATAAGGTAAGGTACACGCACTCGCACAGAGACACACACAGACACACACAGACACACACACACAGAGGTTTGTAATTATATCTTTGTGGGGAGTCTCCATTCATTTCTATATGGAAAACTCTAATTATAACATGACGACCCTAACCCCTACCCAGCCCTACCACATTGTAGGCACATTTGGTCCCCACAATGTAATGGTACTGAGTCTGTGTGTTTCGAAGGTATCAACATTCCTACATAACAAAGAGTTACATAATATATTTAAGTATAGTCATTTTCAGTATAGATGTCCTAAACATAATGCTGCACCTGCCCTACACAAGGTGAGTTTACATTAGTCACAGAAACATGTAAAAGAAAATGGTCTGTGCGAGAGTGTAATATGACTCCCCTATGTTACCTACAGTGAGGCTGACATTTGGTTAACAACTAAAATATACATAAATTACATTTATTGAACAGGAAGTCATTATTATCCCAAGCCACATGAATATGAAGGGAAAAAGTTATAGTCATATGGTTGTAATAAACTTAAGGTGTTACAAGGCTGTATTTCTGCTTACCAGATACATTATAAGTGGTATAGATGAAAAATGTACATGGACACAGTAATCGCAACGAGCAACAGTAAACCAGCATTCCTGATCATTCTAAATACACTTCGTTAATAAAAAAGCAATCTCAGTGAGCAGATAGACTTCAGAGTAGCACTTGTTTATCGTAACCCTTTCCATTAAGATTTAGCATCATCTCAGTGAAATGTTACACAGAAGTTATATAGCAATAGCATTACTTATATAGAAAGAAAAACCTTCTTCTTCCTTAACATTACAACGTTATTTAAATCGCAAACATTAATTGACAGAGGGTGTAGTTTTTCCACATGTCCAACTTAATAAACAATAACTGCAAAAATAACCTTTTAAATAGTGCACACTATCGATTCAAACATAGAAGAGAAGAAAAAGATCCACCATACTGAATGAACAAAAAGAAGCTTCTGGCTCTACAGTGGTCTTGCCGTCTGTCAGGGGATGTGCCTCACAGTGGATCTGCAGCCGGACCCTTCTCAGTTGTCTAGGCATAAAACTAAATGCCATCACACACTAAGGGTCACAACCTGAAGAGAAGTTTGACCAAACTACAAGTGCTTTGTGAACCCGGCTCATTTCCACTCCTCGAAACTCTAAGTGTGAATCACCCACTTTTTAGGTCACCTTCATTTCACCATGTGGATTGTCCCTCAAGGGAGCAGATTTATCTCTTATCTGCTCTCTATTGCATTCTCTGTTGTATTTCTATCCACTCCTGTCTGAACTCCTTCTGTATGAAGGAATTGCACCTCTGGCGTCTGCTCCTTCAAAAACCGGAACGGTCTGACCTTCTTTTACAACGACCACATTTCAACTCCCCAGGACATCCAGCTGTGTACAGACACGCCGCCCCCCTCAGGCGGTAAGGGTTTATTACCAAGGGTGATGGTTTTCAGACAGATGGTTGATCAAGATCTCCATCTCACACTCCGTAATGTGTCCTGAAATTCAGAAAATGTTATGTAAAATATGGGCCAAATAGTGGTCTCACACCTTCAAAGTTGTGGGCCCCAGTCCTGCTGCGTGTGGAGTCCGTGCATTGCCCCTCTGTTCACATGCGCCAACTTCTCCAGCAGTACAGAGAAATTCAGTTTTTGTGTCTCTGAATTTCCTTCAGTGTGTGTCTGTGTGTGTGCATGCGTGTCACCCACATTAAATTTGATGAATGCATCTTTGTAATGTTGTTATTACTGCATTTTAAATTCAGTCTCCTGCCACACAGTACTGTCGGCTTAATATTAATTATTAAGCTGCTATTGTAATGAAATTCAATCAGATTGTCACCTTTTTCGGTAAAATAATTCTTAAACTCAGTTGGTCTGGCCTTTGAAGATAAGACAGAGGCTTCAGATTTCCCCTTAATGTTGTTTACAATGACGCTTAGCTCCTATTTTAAAGACAAAAATGTATTCCCCACTCTCCTCCACCACACTGACATTCGTCTGGGAGTAGGACAGTACTCTATAAAATGTGTACCTACAGTTTTTTTTTTGCTGTTGCATCTTTGCCTCTTTTCCCTTTGACTACACACTGGCACCAGTACAGCTTTCCGCCTGTCTGAAGTCCTGTCTGCATTCTCCCCTTGGATCCACCGACCTCCTATCCTGTGGATATCAGCTCCAGCAGGCCAGTGCAGAACAGACTTTAACCCTTCCACATTCTCTGCCTGTGTCTCTTATATTCCAGCATCTGACAATCTGAATAACAGATGAACACAAAACACATGTAAATTTAGTCGGGGGGCGGTCTTTGTTACAGTATCAGGTGACCAGCTTTTGTGTATTGTCTGCTGATTTGGTCCACCTCTCCCTCAGTCTTCAAATATATTGCTGTTTCATTTTTATGTCCCCAGTAATAAGTACCCAGTAAGTACTCAGGTAACAATAACACCATTCAAATCCCCATATTGAAGTCCTGTGCGATCAGTCCCACGATTTTTGTCTCTCATAAACCCAGCTTTTTTTTTCCAAGTGTGTCAAGTTAGCTGAACACTGCCCTAACTCCCTCCAGCTTCGGAAAGGAAGTTTTGTAAATAAATCTGTCTCTCTTTGCCGGATTCCTATGTTGCATCACTCTGCTTGCCACCCCAGTGGAGAGATTCACAATATGTTTTCATTATTTATTAAAATAAAACTTGCTAAAATTAACCCTTGAATTCAGTAAGCTGGAGCACATCTTTTAGAAGCAACCGCAGACATCGAGCCGGTCTCTAAAATTTTATTTTTTTTTGTATTTCACTGTGATGTTAACCCACAATGTTCCTATTAGTGTGGAATTCTGGAGTTTCCAAAACAGATTTCTTCCATTATTCTGGTAATTTTTTCAGTTCCCCTATTTATTGCCATCAGACACATAGACAGTCTTCCAGAATATTGTGGTTAGGGCTTCAATAACTAATACATAACACTGGTATGGTTTGACAACAAATTTTGTCACCAACATGGCATTTTTCTGGTTTGCTGCGTTTATTGCGCATGATGACATCACCATCTAGCAACATTAATGTTGGTGTGATAAGCTAGTTCATAGTTCACGTTTCTGCATGCCGTTATGGTCTGTGCAAAGTTGTACATGCAGAAGGATTCAGGGATTTCATTTGTCACATGCAAGGTATACAGTCTGACTACAATCTGCAGTGGACGTTTGTGTACATACTACATTTGAGTCGCTTTACTTGAGGGGACATGAATAATGTAGTAGTACATGCTTACTTAATGCATTAATTAACCAGTAACTATGTGTTAGTTACATACTGGTCCCATGCTTGTTCATCATTAATGAATCATAACAGTTCATATATTCTATTCAGGCACTATATCAGTTAACAGTAAACTAATTAGTTGATAATGATAAGATCAGGTCACTTGATGGGGCAAAAAATACATATGACCTCATTTACTACTGAAGAACAAATCATGAAGGTTTCCCCATGAAATACACCTACGGCTAAAATTGTCAAGT
>JAODLD010000038.1:23806957-23849894 GCA_026781065.1 Mormyrops boulengeri
TAGTAGCTGGGCTGTAGCAGTTGGGCTGTAGCTGGGCTGTAGTAGCTGAGCTGTAGTTGCTGGGCTGTAGCTGGGCTATAGCTGCTGGACTGTAGCTGGGCTGTAGCTGCTCTGGTTGTGGTGCAGGCATTAGGGCCAGCTTGATTTGTCACCATTGCCTCTAAACTGGACTTCACCATCTTGCTGCAGGTGCTGCATTATTGCTTTTTTTGGCAGTTTTTCCTCCGCCCATTACCCACCTCGGGCCTATGAACATCAGGTCCCAGATTGCGCTACATGGTTCCTGCCGCAAGTAAAGCCACCAATTAGCCACTACATTCAGTGGTGGCGGCATTGTGACAAACCATCCACTAGACGATTTTCCATAACTGATTGTCTGGATCTCGGTAAACCTTGGAGCCCATCCCAGGAAGCAGAGGGAATCGACAAGACGGACCACACGCATCCTCTGAGGGCAACTTAGAGACAACGGCCCACCAAACTAGCATGCAGCCCACATCTCTGGAGGTGTGAAACCACTTTGCCCCCCTGAAGAGTCACATTTAAAAACAAATTAAAAAGTCTTTCCACCATTGGCTTTATGTGAGGGAATGCTTGCTTCCTGGAAAATAAAATTTACACCTCGCAGCAATTTGATCAGACACCCACATAATAAATTACCATTCTGAAGAAAATCAGAAACTATTATGTTGCCGTCAGCTTAACTATGATAAGTTTCCAATGCACAAAACAGAGGCCATATTAAATATAAAAATGTTTGCCATAATTAATTTCAGATTCTAGGAATAGCATCCTAATCCTTCTCTGCCCACAGATCTGTTCTTTTCCATCCCCATGACCAGATCAGTAGATAAAAAAAGAATCTAACAGTTTGTCAAGTAGAGATTCACTTTCACGAAGATTAAATAAGGTTCACATCTTGGGAAGCCCTAGCTGGGAACAGAGATAAATACTCACTGGAAAAAACTGTCTACATCATCAGAAGAAGTTATGTTTCATTTTCTATAATAGAGCTTGTATTTCATATTACATACCTGTCAATAATTCTATTTACCTTTATTTGCGTATTATTGCTAAAAATTTCATTACTACTGCTGGGTTGTACAAGTTGGGAAAAATATATATTTATTTTCTGAATAAAAATATCCAGGACAGGTACTGTATAAATATCTGCCCTTGAGACACTTGCAGATTTCTGCTCCAATTATGTCTGGAAATTTTCATGACTGGACTTTTTAATATGTTAATAATTGTTATTCCCAACTCAGAGGGTTGTTTTAATAGGTGTTTAAAGATACTTTATCCCCATGTAAGCAGATGTTAGGAAATGCAGTGCCAGAATGCAAATTACATGTATGCCCATTGACACAACGTTTACATACTGAGGAAGGGATGAAGAAGCGGCTGTTAAATAGGGCATCGACATAACTCCCATTCAATTGAAAACAGAACTGAGCTTAGAGCATTACATTTTTAAGCCAGGACCGGGGATAATAAGCATTTCTGTATCCAGGGGATTGTCCATACAGTTTGCTCTGCAGCACAGCAGCGGGGTTTAACAGTCTGCCCCTGTTGCTGTAGCGACCAAGGGCTGCCTCCAGTTGACATTTAGATTCCAGCTTACACACACATCCGCCACCTCAGGGAATGAAAACGCCATTGACGAATCAGGAGCTGCAACATTTTCAGAATCAAATGGTAACACCCCAACAGATCATCCCAATCTGGCTGCATCACAGCACTTTTAAAATCCCTCTGCTACAACTTACTAGATCAATTCTAAATCCCTCAGCTATTCCACATATGATCATTTTAAAAATGCCTTACCTAGACACCAACAGATCATTTCTAACATTGATTGGCTACACTTCAACAGATCACTTCTGAAATCCCTCAGTTACACCTCAGATAATTACTTCTAAAATATC
This sequence comes from Mormyrops boulengeri, assembly GCA_026781065.1. Taxonomy (NCBI): domain Eukaryota; kingdom Metazoa; phylum Chordata; class Actinopteri; order Osteoglossiformes; family Mormyridae; genus Mormyrops; species Mormyrops boulengeri. The sequence continues at coordinate 23,808,886 of JAODLD010000038.1, forward strand.
CTAGCAATACTCCAAAAGATAATTTCAAAAACGGATGAGCTATACCTCAACAGATCACTTTGAAAATCCCTTGGAGACACTCCAAAAGACCTCTTCTAAAATCCCACCACAACAGATCACTTCTGAAATCCCTCAGTCACTCCCTAACTGCTTGTTTCTAAAATCCCTGGCTATACCATCCATTTTCTGAAACTGTTTGCCCCATTCAGGGTCATGGGGGGGGGGGGGGGGTCTGGAGCCTACAGGCACATGGCAGGGAACAATAACTCAGGATGGGGCACCAACCCATCACAGACCAGTCACTCACACAGTCACACCTATGGGCAATCTGGTAACTCCAATTAGTCTCAGCATGTTTTTGGACTGTGGGGGGAAACTGGAGTACTCAGAGAAAACCCCACAACGACATGGGGAGAACATGCAAACTCCACACACACACAGAGCCAGGCCCCAGAGGTGTGAGGTGACAGTGCTAAACACTGCACCATCATGCCACCCCTCCCTGGCTACACCCCCAACAGATAATTTCCAAAAGAGATCATTTCTAAAATCCCAACTGATCATTTCTACTTAACTTGGCTACACCCCAAAGGATCATTTCTAAAACAAACTGGCTACATACTAACAGATTATTTATAAAAGTCTACGGCTGTACACCAGGGTTTCCTAAATATAATGCACCCTTACAATTTTTACTGGTTATACAAAAACCTTTCTGACATTGACAGTGTAAGGTCTCTCCGTATTTTCCAGTTTATATAGCCAACTAGCCAGGGAGCTTGAATAAGGAAAATATGCATTTCCCCCTTACAGTATGAGTGTTTGATATTTGCTGTCATTTAAAAACATCTGAAAATGTCCATCCAATATCTGCTCACTTAGTTCATCTCACATATATATTGGATACTTTTGCTTTTTCAGGATCAGTATAACCACTACACTGCAGTCCTAATACATAGCAGTATCTTGGTCTTGCGATGGATGTTGTACTTTTAGTAAAAGTGGTTCTTGATGGTGTTGCAGTTATTGGTGGTCTCTGTAGGGGGCAGCGTGACAGAATGTTTATGCAAGGGAGGCAATTTAAAATGGGTGTTTCACTAGCTTTTGCTCTATCGGTCTGTTGTCCACTTGGAGTAAACAGTGTACATTTTTGTAAGGCATGACTGTCACCCACAATGACCCTCATTAAACAGCTTGAAGAAAGCGACTGATTTATTTAGCCACGGATGCTGCAATATATCTGGATCCTGTACTGTACTGGAGAAGCTTCCAGATGGATGGATGAAGAGCTTGACAACGATGAAAAACTTAATAATGCTTAAAATTTTATTCATGTTATTCATATCAAGGGGTGACCTTTATCTTCCCACTCAAGTGGCACTTGCTGAATGCCTGATTAACAAACAGCCACATTTCTGTCTTCATAAATGCTCATTTTGGTATTTTTAAAACTCAGTTGGTCTAAAATATGTCTTCCTCTGCTTTTTCATAAAGGTCAATAACCATATAAAATATTCAGTGAAAAGAAACAGAAATTTCCCTCAGCTACCTATAGGAAGTTGCATTTCGATAGCTATGTGTGTTTATCCCTGAGCAGGGCACCTAGAGGTCCAATAGTTCACTATGTTAATTCACCTCCGCTTAATGCCACTCCAGATAAGACAATGTTGAACTGAGCGCGTTTGTGGGTATGTTTTCAATTACAATGAAATTAAAATCATTCCCCAAGAGTACTGGTATCTTTTCATTTTTTAATTTCTATGGATATTCAAAGCACTGTAAATTTTTAATTGCTGATTGTGGATGCCGTCGATTTGATTCCCTTTTTTTTAGTTATCCATTAATATGAAAATACTTATCTGGAGTTAAAGGAAAAGATTGACAAAGTGATTAGCAAATCACTGTTCTTGGTGAGTCAGACTGTTAGCAGTTGTTAATTGGCTGCAGTTGGTTAAAGTCAGTCAATTTTCCATGAATAAATTAGCTGGTTTAATGCTTAATTGAATTCCACCTTTGCCCATCAGCAGAGAAATACACAACAAATATAATCCCTGAGTGCTGAGTAAATATATGGGAAGTGTACAGCATTACATTGGTTACATGTCCGTTCCTGATAGTCCTGTGGAATGGCGGGACTCAGCCATAGCATCCCTGTAAAGTGTGATATGGCAGCTGGCTGTGCTCCCAAGTTTAGCTGTATGGACAGAACAAAGTAAGTTAATATGAGAACAGCTTACAGTAAGTAGCTGGGATCCATATATGCAGACACACAATGAAAAAGTCTTCTGACGGAGATAGGGAGGAAGCTGGCAGGTTTAATCAAGCTGTGGTTGGCTTGACAAGTGCAAAGGCCCGGGAAAAGGCTGTCAAGTCCCATGTTTATGCAGTGGCATAAGCCAAAATAAATAATATTGTCAGGGTTAAAGTCTGCTTAGAGGAGCACTGAGGTCCTGTTAGAGCAGGGAGAGCATCAGCTGCGTGGCAGCCTGCCTCACACAGGACAACAGATCTGTGAAGCGCTAAGGCTTGGCAAGGCTTGCTAAGGCACATCGGAAACGCCACGGCGAGGACCTGCAGCACATAAACAACCAGGGTCCCTCCGAGACTGTAAATCACCCTTAAAAAATGGGACTGCCAGGTACACACCACTTGTGTATTTTTTTTACAGAAGCAAATGGAGCCTTTTGTATTTATGTATTTGTGTTTAATATCATGCTTTATACATTTTTGCAGAATTAATTCTATACTAAAAAAAAGTTCTGTGCATTACCAGCTTTCTTGGTGCTGCCATATACAAGTTTATATAAGCACTCGTTTATTTAAAGGAAAATTAATAAATGATTTTACTTGGTCAATTTACATGCACTGTTATTGCTGGCAATTCTTTCTAATCAAACCAAATAAACTATAGAAATACAGTAAATAATGGATTCGACTTCTTCCATTGATTTTGTTATGCACATAATTTAATTGCTTGCAAACATCTTTATAGTAGCTTTAATCTTTATTTTACATTTAACTAGTTGCATACAGAAAGACAGGGGGCATGCTTACATGACACCAACATATTAATTCAGATTGAGAATCCCCCCCCCACTAAGCTGTAGCCCTGACGGCTGTTTTGTTTTCAGAGCGCTTTGTTTTGCTTGTTCCCAGCTGTTAATCCCATCTCCGCTTATGTCTCCACATAAAATCCCTGTCGAAAATATGCTGAAATATATGTACTGCAGGTTTTATACACACAGAATCGGCCTGGGTGTGTGATGGGAGTGAGTTCAGGGATGGGCATCGCAGTTTGTGTTAATAATGGACCCTCATGTTGGTCCTGAAGCCTGAAGATGCGAAGGCTATGCAAGTCTCACTCAGTCTGTACACGTTATTTAACTATTACTTTTTTGCCTGAGGAACACCATTGGGCTGCCCTTTAAGATCCAGTCATTCTTAATTTTTATAAGGTCAATTTGAAACCATGTCTTTCAAAAATAATACATTTGGCTTTTAATATTTGCCTTTTGAGAAATTAAAATGCAGACTTAGAGGCAAACTATTGCCATGCTAAGAGAAATCTCTGTAGGATAAATATTTTATCTGAAACCGTATTGACTCTTATCTGAATAGAATGACTCAAAAGTCCTGATAAGTCCTCATCAAATGTAAATGTTGACTTCACAGATATGAGAAATTTTTCGACATTAAGCTCAAAGATGTAGGGAGTCAGGTTTTGCACTCTAGTTCTGATTTATATCACAATTTAAATGAGTGTGAAAGGATGTGCCAAACGTGCATTTTTCTTATTGCAGCAACAACTGATGGGTTGATTGAGAATGTGCTGTATCTAAATCCTATATCTTCCTCTTTTGATGTCCTTCCTTCAAGAGTTCCTTAAAATGCTTAGAACTATTTACAAAGGTTCTTACAATCATTAATACATTTAGTGTTACTGCCAGAGCTACATACTTATTTTTAAGCTGTACTGAGGGGAAAAAGCTTAACATTATGGGACAATTGTAAAAAAAAAATTAACTTTCATGTCAAAAAAAAAGTTTGAAAAAGTTCAGTCTTTTTCCCCACAGTACTGCCCTTATTTGAGTACCTAATTATCAGGTAACGAATTCAAACTTTAATAAACACATTCATTTAGCCAGTGCAGTTTGGGTGATCATGTTTTATAATCGTCTGATAAAGGACTTGATTGGGATTTAATGAAAATGTCCTGGGTTAGTTCAGGATTTAGATAGACTCCACTTTGCATGTGTACCACCTGCAGACTCCCTGAATAGCTTGTGCAATGCACAAAAAATATCTGCAGAGAAACACCATGAACACTGAAACTGCAGCATACTGTATATGTCAGGTTCGCCTACAATGTGAGTCATTAGCGTCACGCAGTTATTTATTTATTTATTTTTAAACATAAATGTGAATTAAATTTCCCTTTAATGACAATAATCCTTGTTCTTGGCAAAAATCAAAACATTTTCTAATATGATTAATGTTGTAAAATGTCAGTTCCAAGTCCCAGATTAACAAGAGTTTAATTTTCCATCAAAAATTAGTGTTTTTAAATATATATCATTTAAATAGTGAAAGCATAATAATCCTGGAAATTAATCAACCTTTCCATTATCAACCCTAATGTGCCAGAAAATCCTGTGTTTCACAGTAAGTATATCACATCTGACTCTAATTCTGACTTTGGACTATGCAGGAGTTGAAGTAGCTGTATACTGTGCAAATAATATTGGCTTTCAGCTGTAACCAAAATGTATTCCTGGGCACTTAAGTATGTTACCCATGAGAACCTTTTAAAGTTCTATTAAGGCACCCACATCTAAAACTATAAGGGCATTAAACATTTTTTCTCTCCATGGGATATTTCATCATAAAAGGTAATTTCTAAATTTGATAACGGGGTAAATTTAAAAATGTAAAAATCTAACTAGCTTAAACATCTTCGTAAAGAAGGCAGTTTTACCTCAAACAGAAAAGTCACCCTGCACAAAATAAATTATTAGTTGGAATGATATTAAAAGTGCAATTGGAAAAAACACTTAAAAACTCTATTTTTGTTATCATAAATTATTCAAATCTCTCTTTACTCGGCCAATTGGACAGATACATAAAATTACTGATACTGTATCACCCTTCTCATTAAAGTAAATTGATTGGATGAAAAATATATGAAACACCATTAACAGGGGTTACTGCATTACACACAGGAAACTATACAATGTATAAATTGTAATGGTGCTTTCATTTGCTAGAGAATCTGAATGTATATCACCAATTTAAATTAAATATTTAATGATGAGCACAAAAATAGTTTTGTATAAGGATTGTTGTTTTAGGGGGGCAATGGGTGGAAAGTAGATGGCTGGAAAATAACTTATAAATGATCGTCACCATACATCACTTTGAAGTTTAAATCAATACCTTAGCAGCCAGGAAGCATTGTGTGTGTGTGTGTCCAGTGTCTCATTTTATCACTGGGTATGTCTATGTCTATGCATCAACTACACATATAAACAAAAAAAAGAGCGCGTGTGTGTGTGTGTATATTATGTTTTTATTACATTGTGGGGACCAAATGTTCCCCACAATGTGATAAAACCTGTTATTTTGATGTTGTGGGGATCATTTATCAGGACTCCACAAAAATCTGTAAATGCAATCAAAAAGCTAATAATGTCAAAAGTCTCACATTTTGCTTGGTTTCTTGTGGTTAAGGTTAGGGTTGGGTAGGGGTTAAGATCATCATGTTGAGTTTTCCCCATAGAAATGAATGGAGAGTCCCCACAAAGACATAATTACAAACCTTTGTATGTGTGTGTGTGTGTGTTTATGTATGTTTGTATCAGAAAGATGAATACATGTAGACTATTGTTATTTTACTTAATTGACTTAATTATATCGGACAGCTTAATATCATGGCGTTAGCCATTCACAAAATATATTTTTATTACATGAAACACTATAATTATGAAACAGATAAATACATGTATTATCTTTGAATTGTATATTTGTATTTGATTAAAATTGATTTTTGTGGCTATTTGTCATGAACAATTGAAAGAGTTTTTTTTCTGTTAGATTGTAATCTTAACCCACATAATGTTATTATTTTTGCAAGACTCAAATCGCTGAATTGACATTAGAAGAGACATAATTAAAGCATGAAGCCAGAGCGAGGTGCACTGCCTGCAGGGGGCGATAAAGGGGTGACATAATCTATCCTTTTTCAGTATAGCTTTTGTCAGAGACAGTAACTTATAACTCAAAGTTAGTGCTTAAACTTTTTCTAGTGTTTGAACTTTGGTTCTTTAATGTAGTGGCCGTGAGTCTGAAGCCTCTCCATGGAAGCAGAGGGCCGCTTCACCCTGGACAGGAACCCGTCAGAGTGTGGGAACCTCTTTGAACTGTGAGGGGAAAAGCATTAAAAATACAGGCAGAGACCTTGAGAGAAAACCGGCACCAGAGCACCGGCAGCACGAGGTGTAACCCGCCCAGCTAGCCAGCATGCCCGCTGATACACTGCACAGAGGTCATGTACAGCATTATATGTAAAGAAGGAAAAAGAATATATATAAGATATATAAATCAATAATGCAGCACTGAATTTCTATCATTTGAGGCATAAATTTTCTGTACGTCCAGCCGTCTTCTGAAACCACCTGTCCTATTCAGGGTTGCAGGGGTCCAAAGCCTATGGCTGCATGGATGGGGTGCCAACCCGTCACAGAGTGCGTGACTCACAATTCACTCATACACATACAGATACTCACACTCATACACATACAATTTGGTAACTACAATTAACCTCCGCATGTTTTTGGACTTTGGTGGGGGGGGAACCAGAGCACCTGAAGGAAAACCAACGACGACACGGGGAGAAGGACATCCAAGCTCCACACATACAGTGCCATGGCAGAGACTCGAACCCCAGTACCAAAGGGACAAGGCAACAGGGCTAACCACTGCACCACTGTGCCACCAAATTTCCTATTCAATTGATAAATTTAAATTAGTTTGCCTCATTTGAATTAGTTCTAATATTCAAATCCCTGAAATATATATAGTTTTAGTATAAACAAACCAAAACAAGTACACTAAACAGCATGGACAGACAGCATCATGCAGAAAGGTGCTTTTCTGTAATCCCCTGTTGACACAAAAGAACAAAAACTATATAAATGGCATTGTAAGCAAATAACTAGTTTATAGTAGCACACCACTATATCTCTTCCACAGTTCAGTAGTGCATAGTAAGCAAACAGTAAAGTCATGTGATCAAAGTGTCTGATTGTAAGGTCGCAAGTTACGCTCAGTTATTACAACCTTGGGGATAGCCACTTACTGATACGCTGGTCGGCTCATTGCCTATAGCACTACCCAATGTAGGTTAATAATGACTTTAATAAAAAGAAAAAAAAACAACACTAGACTTCAGATTTAGCTGATAGCTATTAAATGCTTTGATCATTACAATACAATATGCAAGCACTATTTCAGAAACTAGTTCAGAGACTTCTACTTAATAAACATGAAGCATCAATTCTGAAAACAAAGTCTACTACTTATCCACCAGATTCCATTTTCCAAATACACACTCAAACATCCCCCCTTGGTGCATTTGGGGCCAGTTCTTAATGTAATGACCAATCCCCACTATCCGGTCCAGTTCCTGACCCATTCAAATTGCCTGTAGGCAGATGTTTCCATAAGAAGTTGCATACTCCTAATATACCTATTCAAATCTCAATTTCCATTTAAAAATTCATGAAAAAAAGTTGCTTCACAACTGCAAACAAATTTAGCTCCCGTGATATATTTGTGCAATTTCAGCCTTCCTTTAAACAGTTTGTGATGCAAACATAGTCCCCAGATGACAGAGGTATAGACTATTCACCATTCCTTTCTATGACATAGGTAAGAGTCCAGGCCAACTGTATCTTAGTTTCATTCTCCTCTTGTTTCTGTAGTTGATACCATTATCTACAAAGTGTCCCATTGTCATTGAACTTTCTTAGCTCTCATGCCTACCCTGGGGTCAGATTGACCCCAAAGGCAGCTGTCAAGTGACTTCTGACTGATAATTATTGTAGGATCATACAGTATAAGAGTTAGTCAAGTTACTTTCTTGCTATATACTTATGTTTAATACTGTATGTTCATTATACATGAGTATTATTACTTTCCAAGTAAGTGTCTTTCTCCCCTCCATATTCCTGGGAGCTATCAATTCTTGATTTCCAAGACCTGGAGTAGGGCATACCAGGCCACCAGACCTGACAGTTTATACTGGTTGGCCTAACATATATCTATAACATAGATCACCGCCATTCTACTCTAGTTCTCACAGCACAGGCTACCTCTTCTCTGGCTGGCAGGCAGACCCATGTGACACAGAGAAGGGGGAGGTAGGAGATCAAGATCATAGACTCAATCAATGGCTGGGTGCGTATTCCAGTCCGTCAGTTGACAATGACAAGCACAGCGCTGTTTGATGCTGCACAGCATGCTGCATAAACCTGTGTAAACACCTCCATACCTGGCTGCAGCGTCACTCTGTGTGTTAGGAGTCTGTGCCTATTACTAAAAGGGCACAGTTTCAAACTTGCGGTGAACAGAATGATCATATCACTCGTGGGCCCTTGAACAAGGCTCTTAACCCCCAAAAACCAATCCAGGGGTGCTGGACAAATGGCTGACCCTGTGCTCTGACCCCAAACTTTGCTCTCCCATATCACGAAGCAAGATAATGTGTCAGATTTAAGGTAGTCTTGGCTAAATGTAACTGAACAAAAATAAAGTCCATGTAAACTGGGGTACCTTAAATCCCACGTTATCCAGCTAAGAAAGAAATCTGGCTTTGTGATACAAGCCTCTGTATATATGTGTGTGCATCATAGGCAAGCAAGATGGGAAAAACAAAAGAATTCCTAAGTGCTTCTGCTTGTATAAATAGTGAATGAGGTATCATTATTCTTATAGTACTTAATTTGAAATATACAGTATGTGGTTAATATGCTCAGGTTTGGACTGCTACAGGTATTTCTCTCATCTATGATTGCAGTAAGAGTGCTTCTCCACTTCCCCATCATACTCTGGGGTTTCTCTATTCGCAATACCTTATTATTGTATAATATTAACAGTAGTGTCAATATGTTGTTCTGTTTTTGTTAAATGTTTGTCAAACGCTTATGAAAATGATGCTGGGCAGGGTGCTATATAAATATGAATTTCACTTGACAGAAGCAATAAAGTTGAGAATTGCAGCTGAGCTCTGAGGAATGGCATCTATCTGAACATGTCGACTGCAGATTGTCATGAAAAAAAAATCATTGTCGCATTTTTTTTTGGTAGCTATATTTGTAAACATATAATTTTATGGGAAGGTATATTACTCTATTTCACTCTTTACTGGGTTCTCTGACCCTTTCCCCTGAAACAGAGTGCTCAGCGAAAAGCAAAAGCATGATGTCTTCACACTACGCTACTTAAAGCAGGTAGACAGGTGCTGGAGGCGGGGGGGGGGGGGGGTTCTGGGTGTTTTCGATTCCAAAGGAGAATCAGCAAGAGCAAAGGTGTAAACAGCTTCTAACAGACCGCGTTAGCTGCAGGTAGACTTGCCAGTGCGAGTATTTTAGGAGCAGCTGTGGCTTTCACGCACAGCAGTGCCACCAGTGCATGGGGAATTGCCCACCACCAAAGAACATCCAGCTAATGGCTGTGCTGTGGTTGAAAACAGGTTGTTGATCATAAAGGCTGACACAGGCTGGCGGAGAACCAGACGGCCTACAGTCAGTCGAGTAACAGCGGATAACGACGGCAGTGCCAAGAGGCACGCATCAGGATACATGACCCATCCTACCCTGTCATCGAGGAAATACAACACCTATAAACCTCTGCGCTTCACTCCTGGTTACAAAAAAATAGAAAGTGCAGTTGCAGTAGAGTAAGGAACATGAGCGCTGAAGACTGGAAGGGACTGGAAAAACATCTCCCAGCTTCCTGTTGTCTAATAAGGGAGTATGGCAGGAACCGAACGCGCCCACAGATCCCTTGTGCTGCATATACCACGGGCTACGTGAAAATAACTGCTGATCAGGTACACCAGTAATAGCAGCACTGTTTACATCTATACGCGGCTTTCGACAGGACAATTCCTCAGGCCACAGTGCTGGGATTGTCGAGAAATGGTTACAGGTACATGACAGCGGATTCAGCTTACTGCAGCGGCCCGCCCAGCCAACAGATTGCAGCATCAATCCGTTCGAGCACCTGTGTGACATGATGGAACAAGCTATTCCAAGATCAGAGGTCTGCTACCAGATAATCTGCAATAACTAAACAATGGAGTTGACATGGCCCAGCAAGCCTGTTGTGCATGTTGCTGCTCACTATTATGCCTGTGTTTGCATGAGATGTATATATATTAACATATTAATACATAATTTATTATATAGCTATCAAAAACTGCATATAAAATCTGGCTTTTCAACCAATGAAAACTGACAATGTTCATAAAAACTGAATTTGTCACGATAGATTATTTATTAACTAGATAGATTTAATTAGATAACAGACCACACTTGCATCACTCCTAGATCTGAAAACAATCAGTTTGAATCTTTCACTATGAGAAGGGTGAAAAACCTGACTCTTTGATCAATTGCAGATGTGACAGACACAGCGTATAAAAAAACGTTAAAATATTAAATGTCATTTTAATATTTTATGCAATTTTGGTCTGATGCTGGCTGGGGAGTTTGGCATCGGCGGCCTGATGCAAGGACTAGAAAAAGACACTGAATTGCATGCTGCCCTCTCTGCTTGCACACTAGTGAAGCGTTAGGGAAAGGAGGAGTCTGGCTAGAACTCTTAAGAAGTGATGTTATGCAGGGAAATCCTAAGTAGGAGCAAAAAGACAAGGAGACAAGTATGTGTCAGAAGCAGACGCTGGACCGTCAGATCTTTGTTTTGTGTTTGAATTCTCAGTAAACCTCATTCAGGATAATCGGAAATAATCATCACGTGATGTTTTCTTATTGCGGCCATGTCTTCAAGAAACATTTGATCAAAGGCTTTTTATAAAATGCAACTTAGCCTAAAAAGTCTCCTTAAAAACAATTTCAATATACACAGCTGCATACTAGCATGAAAAAGTTACTGTGCTAAAATATTATGCTATTACAAAAGCAGGAGCTACATCACCAGAGATCAAAGATAAAAACATTAATGTTTAAAAAGTTATTTAAATTGACTATTTGGATATAACATCCATGACAGAATATTCCATGTTTAAAGATTTTAAAGGGGACCATATTGTTGATGTTTGTACTGGGCAAGACTGAATCTGAGTTAAGGTGATATCCTCGTAGTGACCAACAAAAATGACTTTTTGACAAAAAATGACAAAAATGTTGCTGTCTAGACTTACATTTTATGTTTGAAAGAGTAACATACAAACATGCACTCCAGGAATGATGAAATAAAGTTTGGTGCCTTGACTCTTATCAGCAAGGCCATACTTGTAAAGCCTTACTGGGAAACACAATTCAGAAATGTATTTCTGTGGCCTTACTTACGATGAGAAGCACTTGTGGATGCATGTAAATGAAAAGCAAAGTAAGCTCATAGCACTTTGGAGAGAGCATTGCTTGCAATGTGAATGCTGAAAGATACTACCTTAACCATTCCTGCCTTTTCTAGTCACAGATGCACAGGGCAACCGTCAATCACTGAGGACTTAGCCTTCAGCAAATGTACTCAGGAAGTAGGTGTCTTCTTTATTCCTAAGTTTGCCTTTTCCTCTCCACTGTCTCTCATTGGCTCCCCCTATAAAATCACATGTACTGTATAACACATTCAACCGCGTTATGTTCAGAGTGTTCAGCTGCTGTCCATATTACTAACATTAAATGGCTAGTTCCACCCTTTCATCATCCACCATCAGTGTTGGTTGTAAAATGTTACAAAGTAATGCGTTACTATAATTCTGTACTTTTGGCGGCAACAAGAAATGTAACTAATTACCTTTATGAATTAAATAACGCAAATAAATGTACTGAAATTTACATAGGTCACATACTTTTGTCTTGCATGAAGATATTAATGGACAAATGCAGCCTATTCCCTTAATTTCCTGTTCATGATCTAACGTCATCCGTCCTTACGGTGACATGATGAATGGGTGATATTATAGGTACAGTGATTGATAAAATTTGACAGTTGTATTGTCTCGCAATCTGTCACAGCAGCAACACTAAAATATTATAACTATGTAGGCTCTAATTAGATTATTGAAGCAATTCAAAGCACATTCCCTAGTAACTAACTACATTTTTAAGTTATTGAATTACTTTTGAATGAAGCAACTGTAACCTTTCTATTTTTCAGTAACTTGCACATCACTGTCTGCCATACTGGCATGTGGTAGTGGGCCGCAGTGAGCCTATGGACTATCACAGGAAGCAAGGCCGGGAAGCCTCTTGGTAAAGAAGCCAGTCTATCATGGGAATGTGCACATTAACGGCAATTTAGAGTCACTAATTCACTTAACTATATTCTAGGACGGCAGAAGACACTGGAGAACCCAGCAGGAACTCGTGTGTACATGGAGTGAACATGCAACCCCACACAAAGAAGAGAATAGAACCTCCACGCTGCAGGTGTGAGGTTCTGCTGCCACCCACTGAGACACCATGCTGTTCTAAACGGTTTTTAATATAACTTGGAAATCTGCCTGAGTAAGTTTCACAGCATTTGTGAAGCCCTCAAGGAATCTTAATGGTAATAATGTTCAGGGAGTTTGCTTTTCCATGGTATTTGGCTGTGTTTTAGTTTGTCGGATGCCATCTTTCATCCAGGGAGTTCTCATTTTTAGGGGGCATGTTTAGCCAGGACAACCACAGCTTAATCAAGAGAGCTTTCATCACATAGGGGTACCAGTGGTTTCAGGGCTTTGGACCAACATCAAGGCTGTAATATGTAGTGGAATGTCACTGAGCCTGTAGATGAAACCAGGGCTCAAAATCAAAGTGATACGTTTCAGTCCACTTTATCATTCACTTCAATTGTTTTGTTATCAATGAAAGTGCAAGGGCCTACTTGCATGGCCCTTGTTTTAAAAAGCTTTAGGAATAAAAAGAAGTGCATTGCTAAAGAAGACAGTGAGATTAGATTATGGTGCCCAAAAGTTGCCTGATTGCCATAGCTTTCAGCCTGAGGAATGTAACAGTGAAAAAATAGACATCTACCTCATTTAACGGCAAGTGGAACACCTTAAAAAGCACCTTTGCAATTAAAGTATTTTTAATCCCTTTTTTCATCTTCATTGACTTATTTAAAAGCTTTGCAAGAGTGAGTTTTATTAGCTATATCTAACAGTGGAAACTTAGTCTGCCATTGTAAATGTTAAGGTAAAATGTTTATTATTGAATAAATACTTTTCCTCCAATTTAAGATACATTTTTAAAAGCTGGCATTTACTGAGAACCTATGGAATACCACAGCAGACAGTTCTCCTCATCAAGAGGTCTATGACAATTTCACTTGCAAGGTAGACGACAGTGAGTACAACTTCGAAGTCAATCCTGATCCTACCATACCACAGGAGATCAACTGAGACATATAGACCCCACCTTGACATTGCAGATGACCATATTTGTTCTCTCACACACACCAGCACATGCAGGAAAAGGCATCTTGCTTCAAAACCTACGCCCAGCAAGTGGATCTGAAGATCAACACAAAGAAATCAGATGTGTTGCCACTCAACATCCCAAACCCTTCACCAATCATGGCGGACAGAGAGGACCAGATATGATGGAGGGGCAGGCAGTGACATCAGGAGCAGAATGAACAATGCCAGGAATGCCTTCAGCGTGCTGAACTATGCATAGAGGTCGTCAAAGTGCAGCACCAACACCAAGCCGATGCTTTAGCAGAGCTGTGGTGTGTCCACACTCTGGTATAAAAGTTGGTGGAAGATGAGACACGACATCACCATACTGTCAGCCTTCCACACTGGTAACCTGAGGAGAATCCTGCACGTTTTGTGGCCACACTGACACCACCAATATGAGAAGCAGATGAAGGTGGGTAAGACACATCAATAGAAGTTGAGCTCTAATTTGACGATCTAACACAAAGTGTAAAGCGCAAAGTGTAACTAAAGTGTATGAGCATGTCCAAATGCATTTAGCTCTTGATGGCTGAAAAACCACACTTTTCAGGTGGAATTATTCAGAGGCGTGTTTTGGGCGTAACATGCAATGAACTAATCAGAATGGTGCGTCATCTTAGCTTTCAAAATGCAGCGGCGCATGATCTACTGCTGCTCCCAGGCCCCTTCCGATTGGGTAGACACATATGCAGAAATGTGCAGAAATTCGTTCTTTATACGTTTCATGAGTTTTCAAAGTTTAGTTTATCTGTTAAGCGTTTGGAAATATTTCCTTCGCATATATTTGTGGACGATCAATGGCACGTTTACCTAGCAAGTCAGATCGCTTTTCGGCCGAGGGAATGGACGTGCTTGTGCACCAAGTGAAAAGGCATGAGCTACTCATCTAGATGAGCAGCACTGTTGTGCTGAAAGCCTTTCGAGGTGAAATAGGTGTGGGATGAAGTAGCAGCGAGTGTGTTCTCATTTTCTGGCATCACCAGAATATCCGCGCAGTGCCGAAAGGAGTACAATGATGTCAGAAGACGGGGAAAGCAGAAGCTCGCTGCTGAACGAGAGCAGCAGCTGGGATCAGAGACTTAGGCCCTTATTTTGACGATCTAACGGAAAGCGGAACTAAACAGTTACGGGAGTGTCCAAATCCATTTCACTATTTTGACAGATGAAAAAACTGATTTTGCACAAGCGCAAAAAAGAAAGAAAGGCTGTCCTAACTCTCTTAATTATTCAGAGGCCTGTTTTGGGCATAGCAGCCAATAAACCAATTTGAATGCGCATTACCTTTAAAAGGCAGCAGCCCATGATCTACTGCGTATTGCTATTTTAACGCCGTGTTTACACGGCAAGCCAGATCGCTTTTCGGCTGAAGAAACAGACATGCTGGTGCACATGGTGAAATTGTGAGAATTTCATCTACGGGGGCAGCACTGTTCCACTTAAGCCAGTGAGTCTCAAAGTGTGTGGTGCGCCTGGCCTGGAGGCCGCCATGGCACTGCGGGGGGAGCACAACAAATCCCCGGTAGGTAGAGTGCTGAAATGTCTGGCGGAACCGAAGTTTAATTTACATGTTTAAAGGGAGAGCAATAGCAAACGGTGCCTTTAGGTTTTTTTCTTTCAGACAGCGAAACAAACGTAAAGTAAAACATGGACAGATTCTTGTTAGGGATGAAACGAAAACCTTGACGACGGTTTTAGTAAAACAAAATCTGGTCCATTTTGTTTCTAATGTCTTATATCTATGTGTGATTATGAAATGAAATCACAGTGCATTTTAAGCGTTATACCGTGAAAGAAGTACAAATTAATCACATAAAGGTTAAAATACGCTGTAATTTCTTATATTGACAGCGCAAATCCGTGTTTATATTGTTGCATTTGCGCTGCTATGACAATTGCCGCGTGTATTGCTTCATGCGATGAATGCGTTCAAACAAAACACAACCTACAGTTTTTAAGGTGTTTTTAAACGTTCATATAAAAGGTAATGATTTGGCTTTTATTTTTTACAATTCCCAATTTAGATTCTACGGAGCCCCTTAGGTGTCATGGTAGAAAAGATATTATCTCTTAGTAATTCGTGTTCTCCAGTCACAAATACATGCTCTCGAAATCGGGTTCTTGACATTCCTGCACCTCGTGCCCATACCTCTGTCAATGCGTCATGCACCCGCACATTTCTAAATCGCGCTGTTTAAATACCGTGTAACAATGCGCTGCTTACCTTAGATATGGTTTTTGTTAGTCATAAGTGCAATGTGATTTCGCTGCCTTAAAATAGCAATGCACCGACAATGCGCCCGGCCACGCCTCATTTAAAATCACCACTCCTATGAGCGATCGAAAATGTGCTATTTAGACGACATATGTGCAGGGAGTGAAAATGCGCAATGCACTAGTACGAAACTAGCAAAACCACTTTGCGTTACGCTTTGTGCTGGTGGCAAATAGAGCCCCAAGACTCCATCACAAGAACAGCTCTCCACTGGACCCTAGAGGGCAGATGGAGGAGAGCCAGGCCAAACCACACCTGGAGGCGTGCTGGCAAAACAGATCTGAAGGCCCACAGCAGGGGCAGCATACAGAATCCCGCCCAAGATAGACAGAAGTGGAAGTGCTTTGTTGCTGAGCTATAAGCCAGGTGGCACAGTGGGCTGTAGTAGTAGTAAGAAGGGTGTTTTTCATTTTAATACATAGTTTATATTGTGTAATACAAGCTATAGCTCTCTTTTGTTTAACTGTAGAAATTATATGTATATCTGTTCCTATACAGTGGTACCTTGTGTACAGTGGAACACGAACTTAATTCGTCCCAGAAGGCTGATCAAGTTGCAATTTGGTTGAGGTCCAAGTCAATTTTTTCCATAAGAAATAATATATATTAATTTAATCTATTCCAGACCCCCAAAATCATTAGGTAGATTGATGATCTACCTAATAATAAAAAGCATTAACGATCAATATAAAACTAATACACACATGAAAAAGCACACATACAAAAGCAATAAACATGAAATTAATGACAATCCCATATTCCGAAGCGAGAGCAGACACACATGCACCACCTTCAAGTCTCGCTATAATTTTCCTTTTTAAGTTCCACAGTTACTCTCACTACTGCCCTCTTTGGTTTGCTGCTGTCACTGCTCACTTTCTTAGGGGCCATGATTACTGTATCACTAAATGTACTGTAGATACAGCACAAAAAAATCACACCGAACACAGCTTTCGCATGTCGAACTCGGTCGAGAGGTACCACGAGACTGAGAGTGATTCATAGGCATCAGCATCCCAGTAGGTCCGTTTGCCTTTGTGTCGGCCCATCAGAGATGTGTCTCAATCCGTACAAGTTTTAGCGGGTCTGTTTTTTTGTCATGTTCCAAGTTTTTGGTCAAGTTGCGGTTAGACTTTTCTTGACCTGTTCGGGACCCAAATTGGTAGAGTTGAACGTGTCTCGACCCATACTAGTTTTAGCAGGAACGATCAGTCGAGGTACAAGATTCCAGTCGAGGTACAAGTCAAAAAAAATTTGACAGATTCAGTCGACGTCTGAGTTGGTCAAGTTAGGAGGCGTTCGAGTTTCTAGGTTCCACTGTATCTGTTTTTACTCCTTTCACATCTTGACAAAGTGGATAGCTCAGGACCAGGAAGTAATAATCCAGACCAAAATTTTGTTTCAGCCAACCAGTTGAGTGCTCTGTGACTGTGACTCTTTATACTCCACTAGCTGGTTGAGACCAATGGAGAGAAAATGGCCGAGCAATGAATACAGAACACGAGTCCTCAGTGATTGAGGGTAGCCCTGTGCATATGTAACTAGCAAAGACTGCAGGAATGGTTCAACTAATATCTTTTGCCATTCATGTCACGGGTAATGCTCTGTCCATGGCCCCGAAACACTATGAGCTCACATTGCATTTCATTTACATGCTTCCACAAGTGTTCCTTATTCATAACATATTCTAAGTAAAAACTATAGGTTACATACTGATGTGTAAAGTATATAAAGTAATCCCAGTCACGTCCACACACAAACAATTGTTTTCGGATCTCTTCAGCACTATAATTAAGTTATATTAACCATAATTTTTCCCTTTTAGGTCAAGTTCTTTGAATTTCTTTCCAACATGTTTACATGTTTTCATCCCACCCCTGGAAATGACTGCATATAAACTAGCATGATGAATTAACGGTCGGTGTGAAGGTCAATTTGGGTTAATTTGAATTAATCTGGTTTTGTTCGTTTAATAAGCCATAAATTACATTTTTATGTTGATTATCCTATAATAAAGATTATACATGCTGTATTATGGTGTACACAAATGTGACACATTTTTATTCATTGGCTCATAATACATTTTTAAAATTTGCTGGAACAGTGAAGATCCCTCAAAGTGAAACGTTTTATATTGATAATATTTTAAATAGACCTTTCCCAGAAACGAAGATGAATTCACCTGGACATATTTTATCATTGGGAATGTGAGCTATTGCTGAAACGAGGTGAGCTAAAATCACCAAGATTTCCACCGCAGACCTCAAATGTGGCTGAAATGTGACTAAAATGGATCCTGGCCAGTTTTCAGCAAACATATCTGGTAATGACTGGCATCCTTCGCATTTAATATCATTTTTTACAAATAATGTTGGAGTTTATACATTTATTTATTGTAACTCTGCAAATCTTACAAATCGAGTTATTTCTTGTGCTTAGCGTCCTGTGAACTGAGAGTGAATAATGTGTGTCGATAGCTTTGCACGGAGCGGCAAATCCCCTTGAGCATTTTACTGTTATCTAGACCCTCTTCAAATCCCGCGAAGTAGCGCTTCCATTCCCTCATCACGTCACCTGGGCGAGAGAGTCGCATGATGCTTCACAAAGGCCCCAAGAAGGTGCCCTTCACAAGTAACGGAAGCAACAGAGCCAACAAGTCCACAGATTTTGGCCACAAAATATTGACAAGTTACAATCTGAGGTTTGAGGTGTCTGACACCTGAGCAGCAAGAAAACGAAAGCATGTATACTCTATTTAGAGAATAAAATATATATACAAAAATACAATATGTATATATAAACTTCACTGGATTCTCTCAGTGGCCTTTCAATTTAAAGCAGACTAATTAGGTATTGCTTCAAAAGGTTGTTGGTTCCTATTTAAAAACATGTCACTAAGCAGGGTATTTTAAGTCTATGTTTAGATAATAACTCTACTGTGATGCACGGGATCAATCAGAAGCATGATTAGCAACCATAAATCAGAATTAATTTCAAATGTCATAATCAAGTTAATGCTAATCATGTTTCACCCTCGAGATTCCCTCCTGGTAGCTAACAGCTACGGCATACAAATTAGCACGAATCACATCCCAAACCAAGTTACGGTATTGAAACTGCACGTCTGGCCTGTCACATCGCTAGCCATTTAAAGTCCATCTTATCTCTCTCCGTACACCTCCTCGTAACTCCTCATTGTTACTAGAAGTGCTTCTCCTGTTGAGGTCACAGGGAGAGCGAGGTCAAGAAGGAGAAGGAGGGACGATCAGTGGTTTGCAATGCAGCTACCGTAACCCACACAGCTATGCCTTTCATGGGATTCGTCCCATCATTGCTGAACACTTACCAACATTATCAATGTTTACTGCTAAAATATTTTCGGTAACAATTTACTTGATGGTGCACAAGTAATGTAGTACTGCACTCTTGATGCATTAATTAACCATAAACTAAGTGTTAATTACGTACTGATTCCGTGTTCGTTGATCATTAATCAATCATGATGGTTCATGTATTGCATGCAGGACCCATATTACTTCCTGGTTTATTCTTGAGTAGTACCTGAGTAACTAGATTATTATTGCCCCCTTAACTTAATACTACCATACTTTCTGCTATTGTTAATGAAGTTGTGTATTTTTAGTGACCAATATAAATATTGTGACAAAATCATTGTGTGGGATGCACATCTCAGTCAACAATAACAGTATCTGATGCTTTCATCCCTCCAGACGCTTATCTTACTGAGGGTAGCAGAGATTTGATACTCTCCACATGAAACCATCGGTTTTCTTGACCCGCTATCCACAAACACAAAGTTCCTTCCATGTTAAAGGAGGTTGCAGGGAGTCCCTTTCTAGTCTAAATGCCAAGAATCATATTTGGTGCGGATTCAAGGCGACCCATGACCCAGCCAACACCGTTCTTATAGCACTGTCAGTGGGGGTTGCCGTAGGCTACGGAGATGTCTCTCCTCAAGAGGAACTAGAGGCCGGATTGGGATTGAAGGGGATGAATGCATGCTTATTTATGCTTTTGATTGTGATGAACCCCAAGTATTCTGAATTTTGAGCTCAGATGTGAAGGAGCAAGGCCACTGTCCCTCCCTGGGGGGTGAGTCATCTGACTTCACAGGTCTGTCTACATTTCCTCATGGCTGATTCTTGTTTTCCCTGGTTATATACATAACCCCCCCATCACTCCCCTGGTAAGCCTGCTCCCAAGGGGAGGCTGACTGCCCTGATTGCCTATGCCGCAAGCTGTTTTGTTCAATTTTCCAGTCGCCACCAAAACAGGGATTGATGGCTGTGATGTAGCCCCCTCTACTCCCTTCAGCACAGAAAGGGAGCGCTTTCATAATTAAGGTTGAATCCGCTTTTGCAAATTCCACGTGTCACATGATGCTCCCCTGGAACCCTGCAGGCTATCCTCCCAAAATAAAGTATATGGGAAATATCTGTCTGTTGTAATGGAGACAGAAACTGAAGAGGTTAATACTGGGGGAGTTCCCTAAGACCTTCTGAATATCCCAAAAGAGATTTTAGTGGCAGTTTATTCTTGCAATTTATGCTTGTTTATTCTTACAGTTTATACTTGCATGTAATGTGAATGTAATTTTCGGATGGAATTGACTTTGCAGTGTAACGTAATGTATAATTTCCAAATTCTGAATTTTAAATGTTGTGTACAACGCAAATGCCTGAATTAGAGCTGCAACCTTTCAGTCAAGCGTGATTGTGGGCTGTGTCTGAGACTATCTGCCATGAAAATTCATTTTTCACCATGATTTAATAGACTGGCTTATTCCCGCTTATTTTGGATAACCTCCCACAGGTTGTTGCCCTTCCGCTTTGACAGCTCTTCTCTGCACAAAACTCCTCTCTGTATGGTCTAAACTTTGCATAGCCTTAGGAGCGCCGGTGACTGGTAGCTAGCTAATGAAGCTAAAGTTTAGTGCATAATTTGAATGCATGAAATAACACAAAATTACAGTAGGGAAAACAGGTACAAGAGCTTCATAAAGCAACTGCCGGCATATACAACTCAGGATATGGTTATATTTCATTAACATTTATTTTTTTAAACGACTTGTTTTAAATTAATTCAAAATTACTCACATGAACAGATGTGTGAAGATGTGCTATTGTTTAGTAAAATACATCACTTTTTAAAAACACTTCCATATTGGATTTTACCACTCAAAACAGTGGCAAAGCATATCCAATCAGTGGCTTTTGTGTAATGTACAATGAAATACAAAAAAACTCTTTTGGACACTGTGAGTCTGGGATGAGGAAGGCAGAGGTTAGTGGATAAATCTCCCCATGGACGTGTGATTCATCAGGGACGTAAAGCAGCCCATTTGTTTTGCAGGAGACTGTAAGCGTCAGTGTGTTCTGTAGCTTTCCTGCCGTTTGGACTTTGGTAGAGCTGAAATAGGGGCTGTGATGCCTATTGTGCCCCTCCAGGCTGTTGTATCCCGAGAGTGCTAATCAACCCCCTCCTCCATCCTCCACTTCCTGTGTCACATGGACCTGTGCTGCTACGTGCACCGAAATGGCAGTCAGCTATTTTATCTATCGGTGTAGCTAAATACAGAATCTTTAAGTCATTTTACTCATGTTGGAGCCCAGCTCAACACAATTATATTTTCTGTCCGAATTAAGCAGATGGTGTGAGTAATATGGTACACAGTTAGCCCCACATCGCTGGATGGAACCAGCTGTGGATCAAAAATATAAAAAAATAAAAATAAATCCAGAACATTCCAAAAAGCAACACTTGAATTTACTATGTGCCAATCACTACACTGAATCCATGCAAATGAAGTGACATGTAGGCATTCCCTGCTGACAGATCCTCAGTCTCTCTCCAGCACTATTCAGAATCCATGCGAATGGACTAATGTGTAGGCATACCCTGCTGACAGATCCTCAGTCTCTCTCCACGGCTACCCAGAATCCAGGCGAATTAAGTGATGTGTAGGCATTCCCTGCTAGCAGATTCTCAGTCTCTGTCCAGCACTACCCAGAATCCATGTGAATGAAATGATGTGTAGGCACGCCCGGCTGACAGATTCTCAGTCTCTCTCCAGCACTATCCAGAATCCATGCGGATGAAGTGATGTGTAGGCATACCCGGCTGACAGATTCTCTCTCCAGCACTATCCAGAATCCATGCGGGTGAAGTGATGTGTAGGCATACCCGGCTGACAGATTCTCAATCACTCTCCAGCACTATCCAGAATCCATGAGGATGAGGTGATGTGTAGGCACGCCCGGCTGACAGATTCTCAGTCTCTCTCCAGCACTATCCAGAATCCATGTGGATGAAGTGATGTGTGGGCATGCCCGGCTGACAGATTCTCAGTCTCTCTCCAGCACTATCCAGAATCCATAAGGATGAAGTGATGTGTAGGCATACCCGGCTGACAGATTTTCAGTCTCTCTCCAGCACTATCCAGAATCCATGCGGATGAAGTGATGTGTAGGCATACCCGGGCTGACAGATTCTCAGTCTCTCTCCAGCACTATCCAGAATCCATGCAGATGAAGTGATGTGTGGGCACGCCCGGCTGACAGATTCTCAGTCTCTCCCCAGCACTATCCAGAATCCATGCGGATGAAGTGATGTGTAGGCATTCCCGGCTGACAGATCCTCAATTGAGCATTGGTCTCCTTGTGTGTCATTTGTTTGCTACTTTCTCCACCCTTTATCTCTGTGAACAAAATAACACCTATTTATACATAATTTACATTGTATTAGTGATTATAAGTAATCTGGAGATGGTTTAAAGTATATGGGAGGATGTGCATAGGTTATATGTAAATGTTACACCATTTTATAAGTGGAGGTTGAAGGTATCCTGGAACCAATCCCCTAGAGAGACTGAAGACCCGCTGTAATTAATTAAAAATAAACAGATACAGTCAAACCTCCCTTATCCGGACCTCCAATATACGGGCACCTCCCTCTACCGGGCAGCTCTAGGCACGCACATGCGCAAATTAATTTTACACAACCAACAGCTGTTGTTACGAGCCCCAGTTTAGGGTTGGGGCGTAACAGAGTGATAGGGAAAGGGGACGTAGAGTAAAGGATACAAACGTGGACAAAGGGGTATTTTTTAATATCTTTCTGTTTTTATTGAACAAACAAACCCGGTGCAAAAGGACTCAGGAGTTACTATAGCGAAAACAATAAACAAAATCCAGCTTGCGAACGCAACCCTAAGTTAACTTACCTAAGTGCAGAGAAAACAAAAACACAACGACAAATTCCACACCTTACTCCCTATCCAAACAACAGCATACATGAAGCATGACGCTCGCAAAACAAAAATGGCAGTCGCTCCCTATGCACCTGACACACACGCAGAGCATACACAGAGATCAAAGAGTCAAAGTCCGGGGGCCGCATGAAGACGCTTTTCACTTCGGAAGACGGAAGTGATGAATGTCGCATATGGAGAGTCGTGGGTGGAGTCTGCACGTGGAGGCGGAGCGAACGTTGAATGGAGGGCGAGCTGGAGGATGAGGCTGTGGGCGGAGCTGAACCTACAGCGGCGCATAAAACTGTGCAAAATCCATGGCTTCAAAAAGGAAGCGTAGTGTCATGTACCTCCAAAAGAAGCTCGGTATCATTGCAGAGATACAAAAAGGAAAATCACACAGAGTTGTTGCAGACCATTTTGGAGTGGCTGAATCTACGGTAGGCGGTATCTGGAAGAGCAAAGAAAAAACATCCAGCTCACTTGATGGTTAAAAACTGAATGACCACTGCAAGAATAAAACGGGATGATTCGCTAGCGCAGACTGAAATGACATCCTATTATAAGCCTTGCACCTCATAAATATCATGTAGTTTGTATGTGTACACATGTACATGTACGTTGTACTGTCCATGTATTTCTAAGTTACGGGCATTTCTTATTTACGGGCACCCCTCGGTCCCACTCTGCCTGGATAAGGGATGTTTGACTGTATGTCCCTCAAGGTATTATGGTATTACTTTTATTAATTTTCAGGGAAGAAAGCATATTGAAAAGCGCAGGTTTTTTGTTGTTACAGTGTTGCACAAAAATATCATGTTTAATTAGTTTAATGTTTGATATTCACCTACTTTTTCGTACCATTAGTAACATTTCAGAGACGCCATGTAAATAATGAGAGCTGGCAGTGTTTACTGCTACATACATGGAGAATCCAGAGTACTGAGGGAACCCCTGTGGAAACACGGGAAGGACATGCAAGCGCACAGAACTGGGTGGGATTCGCACACCCAGACATGGATGTGTGAAGCTATGTATATATTTAGAGTTCCCTTGAAATGCCAGTAGGAGAGGAAGCATAGAAACTATTCTCACAGTGATTAATAGTTGTGTTGTGTTAGTTCTGTTTCTGTATATATTACTTAACGAAATCGTATTTCAATTCCACTTTATAATTCCACAGAAGGTTAGGCCCTCCCAGGTGGCAGGTGCCTTCCCCTCAGTCTTTTCTTTCCTTTTATTTGCTTTCTTTCCCAGCCTTTCTGATTATATTAGCTCGTTATATTAGCCTGTCAGCTGTTAGTTAAGTCAATACAGATCACAGCAATATCTGCCACTTCTGGTTTGACTCTACCAACTGTAAGGACTCTATCTAAAAAGTGATGTACGTCATGTGAAAGCAGCATGAAATCCAAAGCTCAGACCACCAGGAGAAAAATTATTTACATTTTTCAGCATTTATTAATAAAGATTAAAAAGTAATAACTTCACCTTAAGCTTGGGAACACCTCATCATATCCTAATTGCATGTTCCGTATATACATCATAAGGTATGACACCGATAACCATAACAGGAAATAAAAATCTGGAATCGGACCCATGGATGGATGCTACACCCTCGTAATAAATAGCACCATTAGGTAACAGGCTGTTGCCTGAATGTAGTCTTATTCCCCTCTGCATTAAAAACAAGCATTTTCATGTCAGAATTTCACATTTCCAGTCTATGTACTGAACCGTATTAAGATATTTTTAAGACCATTAGGGAAATGATATAATATAATGTGCTACACATTTTAGCCAAATATTATTGCTTCTATGGAAAACTTTGCATTTACGGTCTTGGTCTAGAACTGCCCTGTCAGTTTCAATGCTAATACCGTAATAACAGTTGTAGAGAACATTGTGGCCAGTCAGTCACCACTGTGTTATATGAATATGCTTCATATTTTTGCTTTTACAAACTTCTTACATCCAAAATGTGATAAATTAAACTGTATTTTAGATGTAGGGACAACAATACCATTAAGCGTCCTCCATTTCAGTGTGACGCCATCTAGCAGATTTGACTCATATACTTTAGGTTTTAATGCTTAAAACCATGCCACCTGGTGGTTCTGTATAAATAACATTAGTGTTACCTTACAAGAGATTAAATATCTGCCAACAACAGAGATAGTGAGAAATCCCCCATATCAGAAATAGCATTCTCATTTGTCATCACTTTTTCAAAGAAAAGGGTAATTACCCCGCCCCCCCCCCCCAAAAAAAAACATTAAGAAATCACTCGCAAGGAAGCTAAATGCAGTTTGAAAAGCCTCACCTAAAGTAAAACAGCCCACAGAGAGGATGATAACCTTTACAGCCAAATTCTGTATGCTTGTTTAATTTGAAAACCCGTCACTGCTGGTATCATTTAAGTGGATCCATGGAAATCGCTGGTTCAGAAAGAGAGAGGCTTTCAGTAACTGTGACTGAGTTTGAGAAGGATTCAGTCACAGGATTCATTCTGTTTACAGGCACAGGTTTGTTGTTTTGCCAACTGGGGGCCCCCTAATCTCGGGGGCCTCAAGTTTGAGTGGTGGTAAACACTGCTACTGTCTGCTTACAACACAAATCTGGGGGCATCAGATAAAGAGACGCAAATGTGCGGCACCCCACCAGGGTGGATACCTGCATGCGAAGAGTCTGTATCTCTGGCGTCAAAGAATACAAAATGTTTTAAAACAATGATAAAACAAGCCAACCAATGTTACATTCACACAGCAGCGCTGTTCCAGGTCTGACATTGTGGAAAAGGGTTAACAAAAAAAATATGTGGATGACTAGACTTTATGCTGGAAGAAGAGATGAGAGGAAACGCGATTTCACTTAGAAATTAAAGTTAGATTAGTGTTTCATTTGCAATTAGAATTAATTCATCAGTCTACTATGCGAGTTCCTGTAGGAATCAATGAATTACTCGTGTAATCTTACATTAGCAGGAAATGAATAACCCCCGCCTGACTTCTGCATTTGTCTCTAAGCAACATATAAAACGGTGAATATTTGGGACTTGCATTTCTCTAAAAGCGTAAGACAGTTTAAGAGCTTTTTTGTTTCCTGATTTTAGAGCATGCATATTGCTGTCAAAAGCACGGAGTCGTAATGGGGCTGTACAAAACACAGCTAAATATGGATTTTGTCATGTTTGTGCATCTACAAGTTAATAGATTACATAAATGATTTTTTACTTCTTTGTCATCAATAGCAAAGGAAATTGCATTTAGGGAAAGTGCATATTATTTATGTATTTATTTACTTATCTATTTATTTATTTTCTCATAGTATGTACTATCATACTGAATATGCGCAATCAGGAAATTCGGTGCCAACAAATCTACAGTTAAATGATGAGAGGTGATGTAAAAATCATGCTCATCAGAACATAAAAGCACATTTTTTTTCTCAGCAGAGAATTGTATATTGTATTTAAATGGCAGGCAGAGTCAGGCATTCCCTGCATGTTCTCACATCAGATAGGTTGCAGGGTTTACTTTACCTTAGCACCCAAAAATATATCACCAATAAAAAATAAATACTTTTTCCTAGTGCCTTCAATGATAACATTCAGTTTTGATATGCATAGCATGTAGTTTTGCCTTTTTTGGGGCTGGGGACTGAAATCTTGCACTCGCACTAAATAAAACAAAAAGTCTTCTGAATAAACAGAATCCCGCGAGCCAGACATTTAGGGATCCTATTTCAGACTCACATCGTCAGCCTTTGCAGGGTCCTGTTTGAAAGGGCAAATATTAAGTATAAATATTTGGCCCGTGGAACGACGCTGCTGTTCTTGAGCCGACTCACAATCCAGGACATGCAGAGGTGAGCAGTGAAGCGGCCCCTGGCCAGCGGCGCTCTTTCCCTTCACGCCTCGTGTTGTGGGTCGAGCTCAGCGGCCGCAGGTCATCTTAGTCCTTTTAATTGCCTCACTTTTAGAATCCGGGTATTTCGCTTCATTGCAATATCCGGGCTCATAAGCTCAATGCGTCAATGTCTGTGACTCTGCCATCTTGCTCAAATTATTAAATTATGGCCGAGCCCCATGTGTCTGTTTTAGAAAAGGCTAATTCATTTTAGGGCATTTTGCTGTTAGAATTTTAGAAAAATAGCTTAATACTTGGAGTATCCTGGTTAATATCATTGCAGCTACCACTAATTACATTAAGGACTGTGCACTGCTATAGTGAAATTTGTTAGGAATTTCTATATAAATACTATATAAATGAAACACAAACTTAGTTTCCTGTTGCAGACATGGAAAATTGAGGCGGCATTAATTTATCTGCAAATTTCCATTTATTTTAAGAGATACATTTCCTGGAGCGCAGAGGAACATTATGTACACGGCAAACATTGTGTGCCATTGTGTGCAGGAACACGGCCTTGTTTGGTCAGAACAGCAGGTGCTGGGCACATTTCACCCTGCTCTGCTCACAGCTCTGAGGTTATAAACCCTTATCTCCCATCACCTTAAAGAGCTGACTAAATGTGCAAACCCCAGTCAATGCTTTTAGATTTGTAAGGAATGTTTAATCCCACAAAGATCATCATGGCATATAATTTCATCAACAGATTTAGTCTGTTTATAGTATGATTGCAAGTTTTACACTTATGTCTTTTAACAGGTGATTTGTTGATTTTTACATGTTATAAGGATGAGATATCTAGAGCAACTCTCATTTTGACAGAATACTAATAATCAGCTACTTCAGCAGCAGAGGGCTGTGCCCAGATTCAGCTCTGTGTGGAGTTTACCTTGATTTACTACAGGTAACCTGGGCCTTATACAATACGGATTTGTAATGTGATTTTGCTGAATTGTGATCAATGATGGACTTGTAGCCAGGTGCCCTGTGCTTACTGGTGTAAAATAAGCAGTTATAGAAGATGCATGCATGGATATTATTCATCTTACAATATTTTAACAGAACTCTACAATGTAAAGAGCGTGCTATGGATAACATATTACAAGGTACTAGGCGCTCATACCTTATCACCAAGAGTGATGCAAATTAGCCGGTAGAGGCAGAGCGGGTTTGGGGGGAGATAAGAAGGTAGGGGAAAGATTCTGAGAGCTTTTCGCCAGAGAATCGCCTTCATTTTGGCTTGTTTTTTGGCAGAGCGTTTTCTTGGCAGAGCTGAATGGGACGCGGAGAGGAAGGGTTGGAATGTTGTTATATGTGTCTTAGTTCTAGAATTATTCTATTTCCCTTACGGCATGAATACCCTGGTTCTGTACCGGGTGTGTGTTGGAGCCAAGCACTGGATGAATGGTCACAGTGGCTTGAAAGTTACAGGAGTCAAGGGAGCCCGAGGACAGTGGGGAGGAGGTGAAAGGGCCCGTGGGAGGGTGGGAAAAGCACTCAGTTGAAGAGAGCAGACTTAAAGGGGATAGGGGTGCAGAAGGGAGCGATTTTAGGCCACGATGGAAGCGGACCATGGGGGCTATAAGGAGGGGAAGGAAGCAGAGCAGGGTGGAAAGAAGCGAAATCGCAGTCGGAGCAGTGCAGAAGTGAGGCTGAAAGCCCCGTGGTCCCCCGTAAATGCAAGCAGTCGGTAGGCCTTGTGTGCAGAGAGCGGCTTGGGCTTGCCGGGGTGAGAGGAGGGGAGGAGGTGGAGGAAGCCAGCGGATTGTGGGCTGTCAAGGTGGATGTTGTAGTCGCCCAGGAGGATTACAGCTGTGTTGTCTGCCGGGAATGAGCTTAGGAGGATGTTCGGCTCATGGAAAAAAACAGCTGAGGGGACCTGGTGGGAGGTAAAAAGCAACAATATGGAGGTTAGTGGGAGCAGAGATACTTACAAAGCGCCTTAATTAGCTAGCTCACACCCAAACATGTTCCCTGCAGCACAAGCAGCCTCCACACACGTTTTTTAAAAACAAAACCAAGGCCATGTTCCTAATCGATAGCCTGAACACTTGGAGCGAAGGCCTGTGCTAAGAGGGCTGGGCCGGGGACAATGAGCTTCGAGCTGATTGGCTCGTTTGGGCTACAGGTCAAACGAGATGCAAGATGCAATTCGCTCAATCTAGAGCTGCAGTGGCTTATACCACGTGACTCAAGATAATGGGCCCTAATACAATACACACTTGCCATCTCAGGTAATTTTATCAGTCTTTTGGCACCTATAGTAGTATAATGGTGCACAATGAAAGGTCAGATCTGGTAATGACCTGTAGGGGGTCCCTCCATCTGCCTTGCAGCACCCTCATGTATGACACCGGCATGCCCTACCCAACTCGGCCAGCGCTGGGGGAATTCGCTACTCGTTCTGTTGACTGGCTATGGTTTAGTCTTGTTTCTGTTGAATGAAGCGTGTAAGGTTTTTGGACAGGCACTCAGGTGTGTAGACCATTAGGCTGCCGATGTGAAGCAAGGTGCTCGAACGATAGCTTGGTGTAGTGTGTGATGCGTTTATCTGTTTATTTGCTTTTTGTTAGACACTCATTTCTGGGACTTCAGCAGAGCTTGATGTTTTCTTAAGCCACGATGGTTTAAAGCTCTGGGGAAAAAATTGGCCTCCACAAAAATTTTCAAGCACATCCCTTTTTTAGGCGACAGCGGACAAAAGCCTAACGGGCGCCGTGGAGGGAGCTTCAATTGCAAATTGTACGTTTTATGATTTAGTGGCGTAGTCAATGAGGTAAAATAGCAGCTGCCAGATGGTGGCAGTGCAGTGGGGCTCGGTGGGGAGCAGATCCACTGGAAAAAAAAAGGAAAAACTTTTCCTCCACAGATACATTGATTTTGATGGTGACACGCGCATGTACGGGCCTTTTTAATCGTGCCGTTGCCAGGTAACGTATGACACAATTACTAACCGGAAATGAATGTCTTAGAGCGACATGCCTGAATGTGGTTGGCGGGACTTACGGTTTCTAATTTTGTGGGGTTTTCACTAAGAGGGGTTATGCAAATGAAGACAGGAACGAGCCCTTCATCTGACTGCGGTGGCCGCAGCCGAAGGAGCGAGTTTCCGTCACACCGTCCAGCGCGTCTCATGCTGAGCTTCACTCTGCACCCTGTCACAAGCTGTCAGTCACTGATAACCAAGCTGGATTACAGAGCTGTACGTCTGCAGATAACATCTTTATTATAAAACGGTGAGTGACAGGAAGGAGCCACCCAAGCGCTGATGTACAGTCAGTAAAGCTTTTATGACAGTAGACAGTTTATATGTGATGTTATGGAACTGTTTTGGAAGATCAGTGGCCTACTTGAGAAATCAAGTCGGAAACAAATACGCAGGATCTCTTTGTTTTTTTATCACACGAATGACTGTTTTGCATTTTAATGAAATATTTATATTTTCTGTCGTTAAAAAATATTTAAAATGACAGCCTTTTTAACACAGAAGGGCTGCGACAGACAGGTGATGCATTTGTTTTGTGAAGAGACACACTTTAAAATGGGCAAAGCTGATGTATAATGTCACAGCTCAGCTCAAGGTGCCGAAATCCATGCAACCAAGCAAAGGGTTGTGACAGGGTTTAAATAACGGGCAAGTTTTCAAGCTGAATCGTCTGCTGCTAAGAAATCTGTTTCCATGGACCCCAGAATGAAAATTCTCAAATTAGGGTTAGCAGCTTCTAATTCTGGCCTTTTAGCCTGGACAAAAGTAGTGCAGCGACATCAGCAGTCCGCACCATGGTCCGGTCACATAAGCCTCTCGGTTTCATGCACGCCCTGCTTTTTGCTATCCTGAATAATATAGGTATGAATCTTTGCAAGTTGACTGGCTTTGCTTGTTTCTTTATTCCACTGAAATCTTGCTTCGAGTTTATGTGATGAATATGTATAGCTGATTTACCCTGACACAGGTGCCTTTATCTCAGATCTTATTTATGACAGCGAAAACCAGCATTCATAGCAGTGAGGTATTGATATGTGTACTGAAACAGTCAAAAATGGAATCGCTTGGAGAGCATCACGTGCAGGTAAACTCTTCACACATGGCCTAAGTGATATACCGGGAAAGGCGGCAATGTGAGAATGGAGCGACCTTTAGCATGTTGCCGTCTGCCACCAGTCCCATAACACAGGCTAACGTATTGCGGCCTTGTTATAGAAGGCAAGTGTGTGTAATATTGTTGACAGAGGAAACGCCGTGATGATGCTCTTTACATCCCACACTGCCACCAAATGTTCTACTACGCGGTACATTGGACCACTGCCCGGCAAACGACGTGCTGACAGGCCAATGTCCAGGCAGTGCTGTGAGGAGCAGTAAACAACAACAGCTACACCACCAGCGACGGTACCAGTAAGAAGCAGGGAAGGAAGGAGTGTTCATCTTTGAAGAAAGCAAAACAAAATGAAACATAATCCACAAGCTTATAACATTATAAAAAACAAATAGTGAATCATAGGCTCATATCAAACTGTATAAAGGTCTGTTTAGTCTTTGCAACCTCAATAAAATGGACTAGTTGTGCTTTTCGCAGTTTTCTGTCCCAACACACATTCAGATCATTTCGACACCCAACATATCTGTGCCTAAACTGAAATAACAAAAAATGTTACCTTTACAGCACAGTCCTTTTTAAATTTGTGTTAAAAAACATGACTAGAAAAATAGCCTAAAATGCTAAAAGCATGACAAATAATGCATTACTGGAATTTAACAATGCAAAAAGAGAAGCAATAATTATAGGACAGCTAGAACTCTCTGGTGCAATATTGAGTTAATGGGATGAGATGATAGGAATCAGGGGTCTATATACCTGTACTCAGTCATGATTAGAAGTGTCTTGGGAAAGGAGGGGCGCCGCGTGAAGGCAGCCATTTGGGATTGTCACACAAGATTGCAATTTCCAGCACCGTTCCACCAAGAGATCCAAGACCTTCATTAAAAATCAAGACCATCTTTAGAATTTTTAATTAACTCTGTGATTTGCGAAACCCAGCGTCAAGCTCCACTGCAATGCTCCTCTTAAAGTGATTTGGAGGGAAAGCCCCTTTCACATCTGAGGTCGAAATTCACACCAATCGTTTCCGAGCTGCTGCAGAAAGAGGTGGGAAATCAACACGGTGTCTCGATCCGGCGTGCGATGCTAGACGAGGCAAATCATAATTATGATTCTGCGACACGGCTAAGCAGCATAATTAAATCGCTTTCCCAGTTTTAGCTCCCCGATAACAAACTGGATAAGGAAATTTGAAACAAAGCATGAAACAGTGCCCTTTTAAGGGACAGATCCTTTCAACCTCAATGTTTTCACAGAGAATTTGCCCTTGATCTGTTGTTCAGGAACATGTGGGAAATCTGCAAATGGGATTGCAGGAAATTAAGACAGAGAAAAGGGCTTGGGGTTGAGCAGTTAGAATGAAACATAAACTCCATCTGCGTCTGTATGTTTGTTGTGTTTGTGCAGCCGTGTGTGAGAAGCCGTGCAGTAACAATTGCTAGAACCATGGAGTCTGGCTGCGAGAAAACACTCTTCCCTTTACTCACGAGTCTTTCATCAAGTCTCTGCTTGTTAGATCGTCTCAAAACCCAAGATGCCACATGTTACAGCCACCCATCTCCCAAACACTTATACTGTGCACGGCCACTTGGAACCTATCCAGGCAGCACACCGAGGCTGGGGTCCACCCTGGCTGGGATGCCCGCCATCACAGGGCACACATATTATGGGAGATTTAGAAATGCAAAATAGCCTCACTGCATGGCACTGGATTGAAATCCACACAGAACGGGGAGAACATGCAAACTGCACACATAGAGGGCATTTGAACTCCCAGCCCTGGATGTGTGAGGTAACAATGCTTCCCACTGAGCCACCAGGCTGCCACAGACATTTCCAGTTGAATAAATTGTGCATGGAATTGCAGAACTCTCATTGTTGCATCTGAGAAAAAAAGACTGCCGACTGAGAAGAAAGTGTGGCTTGTTAAAAGGACACCTAGTGTGTCAACCTGATAAAGTATGTTTCTAACTTCCATAGTACAGCCTTTGGGTTACCTCTGGCATAACTACTCTGTGTCTTTTGTTTAGGCGGGCATATTTAATTTTTCAGTGTGGATGATAATAAATAAATGTTGCGTACAAAGGATCCGTAAATCATTTGTTAAATGATGTAAGTCCATAGCTAAAATTCACATGCATTATTCAAAATGTTCACATAAAAATGTTCACATGAGGTCAAAACTGGGAATTTGTCTTAATCCTGTATGTCAGCATGTGTGTACGCACGCCGTATGTGTGTGTGTGTGTGTGTGTGTGACATCAATGGAGACTTTGACTCCTTTTATTGTTCAGAACCTTGATGAACTGTGAAGTTTCCATGGCAACAGCACTTCACAAGTTAGAAGATCACTGGGCTGCCTTGCAGGATATACAGGGCTGGTAAGATTTCATGCGCACAATCGTTGTGCCACTGGAAAATGAATGGCACATTCATTGAGTGCAACTTGAATTACACAATGTACCTTTTAAACTGAGTACTTAGAAAGATTCAGTGCACAAAATCCCTAAGTATTAGGCCTAGTGAATATCCTGAATTAGATGGGTATTTGTACAGTCTCACAGCTCATGAAAGCGAGAGAGGTATTCCAACACAAGCCCAGCAATACTGTTTTATAGTGTGTTTCAATTCACCGGAATTTCATTAGTGTTATACAAAAATCCTTGGTTCATATATAAAGAGAAATGTGCATAATGGAACTGAATACAGTTTCAAAAACAGAACGGCACTTAAAAATGGAATGGAAACTCTTCTCTTCATAAAATGCTATGGTTGCTACATGCTATGTTCTTCCTATGATTGTTCATTTTTATTCTTCCAAAGAATCTCTCCTAGATTAATGTTGGCTTATTTGGCACTGTGTTTATACTAACATATTCCTAGTGCACTTGTCACACAGGAAATTGTGAAAGTAATACTCCTTCAGTTTGGGCAGAAACTAAATAGTACATAATAAAAGGCCGCATCCTTCAGGCTCCACTGCTTGGATTGGGGAGATATTTCGCTTATTTACTAAAAGTCTTGTATGTTACTGCCCCCTGGTGGTTGATGACTTCACAAGATCTTACACATTACCCTGTCCATTTCAAATGTAGGTCAGTTGTGATTACTATTGTGATCCTACTGTCAAGTAAACTGAGGATGAAGCTTCCAAATATT
Organism: Mormyrops boulengeri; assembly: GCA_026781065.1. NCBI lineage: Eukaryota > Metazoa > Chordata > Actinopteri > Osteoglossiformes > Mormyridae > Mormyrops > Mormyrops boulengeri. The sequence continues at coordinate 23,843,285 of JAODLD010000038.1, forward strand.
TGGTGGCAAAAGATGGCTAAGTTGGGAGCAGTAAAACTAAAGCCACTTATTTATTTTTTAATTAATTTGACATTTGTTCTCACAAAGCATTAGAGCATATTTGTAATCACAAAGCAATGCAAACTCCTACTTTCACTAAAAGTATAAAATCAAAGGCAGCATTTGTTAACATTTTAAATCATGAAAAATATCTGTTTATATTTGTAAAACTAGCATTGAGCAAATAAGTGAATTAATTCTTAAATGCTTTCATAATAGGTGGTTTAATGGTTAGGGAAATGCACTTGTAATTGAAAAATTGCTGGTTCGAATCCCCAACCAGCAAGGCACCACAGAGGTACCCTGAGAAAGGTACTGTCTCCAAGCACTGCTCCCCGGGCGCTGAATTAGCTGCCCTCTGCTATGTCACATGTGGGTTAAACGAAGAGGACACATTTCATTGGTGTGTGTGCTGTGGTGTGTCAGCAATGACCACTGATCACCAAATTTGATTCAAATATTATGTAATTAGTTGAGGGAGTCTGCTTTTCTTTCAGAATGTGCTGCCCTGTCATGGACTGGCATCCCATCCAGGATGTAACCCTGCCCTATACTCTAGGATACAGCGGATGCATGGAAAGATCTTATGAAACTATTATTATATTCCTTGACCCTCAGCCTTATCCAGACCTGAATACTTTGCTGGAAAAACATAGGTTATTCTGCTTTCTCATGAGGGGAACAGCAGTACCCCTTGAAAAGATAAGGAAAAGAGGAAAGAGTTTTAAAGGGTAAATTTGGAAAGTGTAACTGTAATCTTCTCCATTTGGGAATCTAATCCTAACACGACTATGGTACATTTCAGTGCTATGGACCCATTTGCTCTACAGTAATTGTTACTTGAAATGTTTCAAGCATTAGCAAAGTAGCTTTAATAGTAAGGGAGGTGTATGTTTTGAATGTATACCTGAAACATGCCAAAAGACTGAACATTTAGGGATGTATAATCTCTTTAGACTACATTAGACACATATTTGGTTAGATCTTTGTCTACAGGTAGAGCAACAATTCATACATAGAAGTAAGATGGACTGTGAAGTCTTACCTTAGGTTGTCATAACCCCTTATTTTGTGGCAAATAAAAATTCCTCCACTAATTTGTTTGTAACATACAGGTGGAATCAATTGGTATAGATTGTGCAGCCAAAGCCTGACCTTGGGAATGGTACCTCTCTCAGAGGGAAGTTCACTCGGCGCCAGACTAGCGAGGGTTTGTCAGCCGGCCCTCCAATCTAAGCGTAAGCAGCTGCTCTGGAGAGGTGACAGGATCGCACATCATTGGCTGCCCTTCGGCCTTTCGCCGAACATCGCTTTCTGGGAGGACCGCATGAGCGAAGGCCAATTGGAATTCTGCCTTTGCGTGCTCCCTCTTGTTTTCGCAGTCTGACCCTTGAGCAGCACTGCCGAGACGGGTATGCCGAGCAGGGCCAGTTGTCCGGTCTATCTCCTACCCTGGACCATGCTGCCCTCCTGCCAGGGTTTGTTGGCGTGCATTTGCCGTGTTTTTCTGTGCTTTTATTTTTCTTTTGCCAGAAACTAAATTAATTTGCATGTCTACCTCTGGCATTAATATCACAATTGTTCTCTAGACCTTAAAGACATGAACACCATTTGCTATGTGATATTTGATGTCATATCAGTTTAATTACAAGATGTAATGCCCATGATAAAAGGATTTTAGAACAACCTGACACTGTGAAAACTTGTCCTACAAAAAACCCAGATTCCTCTTTCTGATGTATTTGGCCAGTTCAAGAACATTTCTTTTCTTGAATCTGAAAATTAACTCTGTGAGTTAAAATGTTTAATTTTTGTTAATTCAAAAATAGTTGGCTAAATGCAAGGGTAGCTTAGTGTTTAACACTGTTGCGTTGGAGTTCCAGTGTTGGGGTTCACCTCTCACCGGCTCTAAGCTTTCACTCTGTCTGTGTGGGTTTTCTCTCATGCTCTCCAGAAATATGTGAATCAGTGTCTCTAACGTGCCTCCAGTGAATGCGTGTGCCCTGTCCTGGTCTGGCATCCCATCCACAGTGTCCCTTATCTGGTGCCCTGTGCTTCTTGGGATAGACTCCAAGCTCACTGAGATAGACACTTAAATTCAGCCAACTGCAGCATCTCTCAGATGTGTGATCAATCTCTAACACTAAATTAGTACAGGAACTACACCTTACAGTACAATTGGTATGCACATGTTCTTTCAATTTGAGATATGCTTTCTTGACTCAGTTGCATTTACAAATGCAGTGGTTAAAGCACATATAGTGATAACACGGTATCTCCATTTTAATGACATTAATTCTTTGTCTAAATCCTTTCAGGTGCATTATGTATTATTTGCATTTCCAGTTGTTTGTCCCTACCCAGAAAAGGCTCATCAGAAAGCCTCAATTTAAGGTAAATGTCAGATTTCAAATTTATTATTCCAATTCCAGCCACTGCGGAGTCCATCTGAAAGAGCTTTGCCTCTCGGCAGGTCAGAAGCATGACGTCCAAGTACTCAAATGTCATGAATTCTACTGCTGGCTCCAACTTAAAAAATTTCAGAATTGTCTATCTCTGCTGGTGTTTGTCCTTTGCTCCAAGTAGAAACTGTAGTCATTTTGGTGGGACATCTCTTGACTGCCTGCCTCTTGAAACTGAGAAGGTCATCACACAGTTATAGCAAAGAGGACATTCTTGGAAAGCATTGACTGCACTGCTCATCTAAATTATGTTCTTTTCTTCCCTGAAGGTTTACGTTAAGTTCATTTAAGCTTTGAAGCGATATCTATTTTAAAAAGAAGCTAAATCCAGCACAATGTATAGCCCTACTGTTTGTATTCCGTATCTCTCGCAGCCAGAAAGGCCTTGATTTTGTCCTTCGAATTCCGGAACCTCAGTAGGAGCTTCCCCCATCTCACGCTGTGCTGGAGTACTGTTTCAGGCTCCACATCTCTATCCTCCAGATGGGATGTGGGCTGGAACCTTTATAAGCTTCTTGTATGAATGGAAGTAATGATTCCTATAGCTATATCCAAGACCTTCTTCACGTTAAGAATTATGCCATAGAGTCCCTGCTGATCTACAGTGTAGAGATTACTGATGGTTTCAGGAAATTCCTCCTGCTGATGACACAGCACAGCAAAAGCCATCTTCATGTCCCATCATTCACGCTGCATTCTCTGTATTTTCAGAGAGAAGCTTTCAGAGCAAATAAGCACTTATAACATCTTTGAATACTCTGAAAATCCATATCACTCGTGAATCACCCTTAATTTGATTGATTACAAGATTGATTGCACGATGTTGCTTCATTGATGTGTTTTCAAACACCACACATTTGAAAACATTCTTGGGATGAGTCTGTTGCCTCATTAGATTTGTCAGATAGAAATGGAACATTCATTTCTTTGTCTCAAATCATTTTAGTGTTTTGTCAATGTGTTTTTTGACAGTTGACTCTTTTTTATTGTTGAAATGAATCCCCGTTTCATTTATGAATCAATGAAGAGTCTGATGTTAGTAAAAGTATCTCCCCCTGGATCTCCCTATTCAGCTGACTGTGTGCTGATAATGAATGACCCACACTGAACAGTACAATGACAGCTGTCTTCAGTTCTGTGAGGAGCCTTGGTAAGTTAGCCTATTCACTAACTAACTGCATTCAGTAACCCTTCTAAAATGTTGCTTAATGTTTCCTTTCTTCCCTGTCAACACCCGTGACTGACAAACTTAACATTTTACAAAGCTAAAGTTTTGCACATAAAGGAAACAAAATAATCACATACTAAGTCCAGGAGCACAAAATTAGCACTGCACTTATGTTAATCGAATTAAATAAATAAAAATGGAAATCCCCATGTGGCTGTACTGGATGAGCAGCTGTAAAATTAATTAATGGAAACAGAAATTATGTTTGTTTTTTTTTTGTAAATTCAAAAGTTTCGTGTGCTGAGATATTGCAGCTAGCTTTTAAACATACCAGTCCTAGTCAGTAACATTGATGACATTTCCTCGATTTGTAGACATCACTGCTGTACTGATTAATTGTAGTGCAATCCACACAAACTGCTACATAATTTCCCATAATGCTTTACTGCTGTGGCATCCACCATGCTTAAATGGTTAACGCTTATTTTACTGTTAAATTAATAAGGAAGCACTTCTGGGGAAATGCCTCCCCTACACCATAATATCTTTGTTTGGTAGGAAAGGTGATAAAAGATGATTGCACTAATGATTTCTGGGGGAAACCATATGCTGTGTTTATCACAGGCCATGTTTATTCCTGCTTTTTATGAAGCTGGGGCTCAAATTAAGCATGGAGAATTTCCTTTACAGGTACAACAAAGCGTAAAATACAGGATAATGTCAGGACAGAGACACAGGGCATCACATTTAGCCAAACAAAACACATTATTATGAAAAACAGCGAAATAGGTGCCAGGCTTCTTTAAGCTAAGCAAATTCAACACTACCCATCCCCAGTCCTGCTAATACCTAATTAAAAATATACATTTTGTTATGAGAACCCAATTACTAGTAGGTAACATAGTAATTAGTTACAAAATGTTTATGAGGTATCATTTCTGCCAAAGCACCTTTGATGATTTTAGAACCTTGAGTGTGCAGTTGCCTCTGCTAATGTCTGTATAATGAACCGTGGTATTTATATTTTGTAATAGGGTATACTGTTCTTGTCATTTTGTTAATTGCCAGCAGAGGTGGAGAGGTGCAGAAATTAAAAATCCAGACCAAGATTTTGTTTCAACCAACCAGTTGAGTACTCGGTAACTGTGACTCTTTATGCTCAGCTGGTCGGTTGAAACTAAATCTTCCGGACCTGAACTATCCACCTCTGATTGGCAGAAATGCTACACAATGTTCTTGGAAACATGTTCCCTAAATGTGGCGATAGGTTAAGTCACCACACTTCCTATCCTACCTTATCATCACAGATCGCAAACCCACAATTTGCCTACTTTCCTATAATTACAACAAACCACATAGTCCCAGAATCCCAGATTCACAGTCAGCAAGACCACAGCCTTCACCAAACACCACTTTAAACCCAGGTATTTTGCCATATGAAACCAAAGCTTTCCTTTTGTTATCTGACTTGTGATAATGTCATGTCATTTTCAACATGGGCTGGGGCCAGACCAGTGAACATGCAGTATGTCGCACACTGGATAAGACCAACACCACTAACTGAATTACGGGTGTTTGTGAGCCTTTGTCCTATTGCACAAATTGCTGCTCCCCTCCATTGTCTGATCCAGAAAGGCCTGACCTTCCTGATGTCATAAGAATTACCTGTGGCCCCCCGCTATCTCTAAAGCAGCACCCAGGTACCATCTCTTTCCCATGTTTTTGTCCATCAGGCAGTGTTAGCCCCATCAGGAGAGGGTCATCAGTGATGCTACTCAGGCTGTAAGTACTTGAGAAAATGTCAATATTCAATAAGGATCTCTTCGCTGTTGTGGAGGCTGCGTGAACACACAGTATTAAGCCAAGTCTTCCTTCAGAATCATCACAGATCACAAACCCACAGTTTGCCTACTAATTAATAACTTCCTCCTCATTTGCCAGCCTGCTGAGGTTAGCAGTGTAGCTTCTGATATCACAGAGCCCCTGCCAACTACAAAATGGCATGCCGATGCGCTAATAGTGATAGCATATTTGGTTACACTTTACATTAACTGCACCTTCATAAAGCATTCATTACGCCTTAATAGAACATTCAGTGCACTGTCATAATGCATTCATAATGCATTTATAGAACACGTATACAGCATGTATCTATACCTTAACACCCTAAAATACCTTAACAGCTTTAATATATATTAATAACAAACATTATCAGATTAAATGATTATAGTGTTTGTTGTTATCATATAATGTTTGTTTTTGGTGTATATTAAGGCTGTTAAGGTATGTTAGAATATTAAGATATACTGACATGGTTCTTATGAATGCTCTATAAATGCATTATGTAGGGGAACTGAATGTTCTATGAATGCATTATAAAGGCATCATGAAGGTGCAGCTAATGTAAAGCGTTACCGCATATTTTACTATATAAATCAACCTCTCTGACCTCACAGGTCAGAGTGCCACTACAAATGCAAAATATCTTCTTGACACATTGTACCCGAATCCTTCCAAACAGATTAAAGACAGCAATCTGAGCCTAATCTCATGCACCAGTCCTTACCAACACAGTCAGATGGGAAGGCTGAACATAAGATGCTGAAAGCCTGGGATGCATTTTTAGGCCATGTGGAATCAGCCTATACTGTAATCCTACCATCCAAGCCAAAATAGGCAACATCCCGTCCCATGGAAAATGACCCTCATCTACCATATGAATATCTCTTCAGTTCATCAGAATTCATCAAAATTCCGAACAGTACAGAAGAGGCAAGTATGATTTGCATCAGGTGATACGTACTTTATTCTGGGAAATGATGACATTTTTAGTCAGGAATCACAATCACTGCCCTGGAAATACTGATCATTAAAAAGGGGGGGGGGGGGGGGGGGTTTATAAAAAAATAGAGACAAAAAAAAAAAAAAAAAAAAAAAAAAA
>JAODLD010000038.1:23849994-23860425 GCA_026781065.1 Mormyrops boulengeri
CCCCCCCCCCCCCCCCCCCCCCCCCCCCCCCCCCCCCCCCCCCCCCCCCCCCCCCCCCCGCCCCCCCCCGCCCCGCCTGTATATAAATATAGAGAGACATTCACACTAAAAGAAACACTTCAGAAAATGTGTATGACAAGTTCATATATTTGTTAGGTATTTGCTATGTTTGATTCAACAGATTGTTTGTGCAAAACTTATCTGTCTTGTTATGGTGAATATAGTGAACCCTTTTTAAGGAGAAACATGTCAACAGGATTTATTGCAACATTAGTTTAGGTTATCTTTAATCCAATTACAGAGGAAACATTTTCTTGTCATAGCCAATATTCCCCTTATCAGTCTGTCCACATCAGATGCTGTGTTATCAACAGGAGAGCCTACAATCAGAACTAGGGCATCATTAGACAGTTCAGGCTGCTTATTCTCCCAAACTCTCCACACATTTCAGCCCGAAATTGCCTGATAGGCAGGCAGACCGGAATGGATGCAATGTATATTGTAGGCTTACATTTATCACACATTTGCCATAGGGATGAGATCTGCATTGATGCATAATCTATGGATCATTATATAATTCCACTTAGCAATTTGATTACTCATTAAATTGGGCTGTATTCAATAGAGGATTTACAGCCACTTATCCTGCTCAATACTAACAGTTGAATTTTCCCTTCAGCTAAACCTGCTGCCAAACACCAACAGAATATAGAGCATCAAATTACTTTAAGCAAAGGAGCGCTTAGGGTTAAAGTTGATGGCAACCTTTAGAAGCAAAGGGCTGTATCTATTTTCAATGGCTGGACTTACTTGATCCTTCAGTTGGAAGTATTTAAAGATATGCTGCCTAAGGAGTTTAAACTGCTTAACTGTGCAATGTGCTTAAGATACCAAAGGTCAGACAGAGAAGTAATGATTTTTTCCTCCTTAGTCTAATACTACAGTCCCATATTCCTGGGGCCAGTATGTCCAGCCATTGTCTTATATATTTTAGGGTACTGTTTCTTACCGTGATCATTAGGGACCCCCAGTTGGTCCACATTTTCACTCCTTCCCATCTCCTGCCAGACAGGCCACATTTTTGGTCCCTCCCAGCTGCTGGCAGACAGGCCACATTTTTTGCAAAATTGTGGAGTGTCTGGGGGTCCCCAAGGATCAGACTGAGAAGCATTGCTCTAGGGTACATAGCCCTGGTATAAAATACATTTGATTCTCTGTAAATATGAATAATCAAAAGACTGAAAAAAATTGTTTCAAATGATGGGTACAGCTGTCACCTGAACAATAAATACATTTTTTGTAATAATTCACCCCTCTCCCCCATAGGTGACAGAAAGACCTATCCACCTATCTATCTCATTTTAATCAGGGGAGAGACATTATTCCTAAAAAGATTCTTCCGAACCAGAGAGATCCATATCCCTAAACGTGTTATCCCCACAGGACTCCAATTAAAAGGTGCAGATGGCAATGAGCTGGCGCACTCTAGGCTTTCAGGCATCATAAGCGATTTAGAGAAATTAATTTTAGAGCCAGAAAGAGGCCCCAAGGATTCTGGTTATCTCCACTAGTCTGGGCACATAGAAGAAATGTTTTAAATTGAAGAGCATTATATCATCTGCTGAGAGAAAGGCTCAGTGCTTTTTGACTTCCTGAATGGCATGGATATTCAGGGCAGTCCTTACGGCCTGTAATCGTTTCGTTTGGTGAGCGTCCTTCTAAGTAAATACTAAATACCAGATGCATCTGGTCAGGTCGAGATATTTTGAGGCTATTTGTGACAACACAAGTGCTTTGTTTCTCTTCTGGGAAGTGAGTATGTAAGAAGTATGGAGGGCTTGAGTGTTTCTGAGCAGAGACGAGGTCAGGGCACAAGCCCCTGTACTCACCTGTAGTCAGCCTATATATACAAAGTGAGTCCTCACTTTATGAGGAAGAGAGAGACTGGGAGCAATGGACACGTCCTCGGAGGTTTCCAGTTAGTTAATGTAAGGGCATTAGTTAGTGGTTAGCACTACTTAACCAGCGATGATGTGAGGGCGTTAGTTAAGGGTTAGCACTACTTAACCAGCGATGATGTGAGCGCATTAGCGGTTAGCACTACTTAACCAGCGATGATGTGAGGGCGTTAGTTAGGGGTTAGCGCTACTTAACCAGCAATGATGTGAGGGCATTCACATCATGCAGTATCACATCGCTCTATATGGAGAAATGAACGACAGGAATTTCTCCCCTTCAGAATCAAGGGTAATGCTTGTTGACCTAAGAAATGAGGGCAAATGCCTTTTACAAATGCATCATTAAACATATTAATTAGTATTCTACCCCAAAACTGTCTGGACCAGGAGACGTATTTGCACGGCCTAGTGCTCCTTCTGTCAATTTTCTGTCAGGCAGGCTTCAAGAATACCGTTTTCTTCTGAGCTCAGCCTTATATAGAGTTTATCTAAAAGTTACACCTGCTTATTTATTTATTTGTATTTTGTTTATCTTTATTTGTATTTGTTGTGAGTGGTGGGAGTTTAAAGACTGATAAAGGACAGTATTATTTTTCCTCAGACGTTACCTTCTAATACAACAGCAGTCATAATGTCACACCACTTACTTTCCAGTCTCTTAGCATTTTATAAAAATGAGGTCTAGTATACAACGCTCTGGCTATACTAAGTTCTCCAGCAGGTATTTTTCTAGGTGTATCGGTCTATTTCCTTTCTAAATCTCCTGTTGTTTCCTGAGCCTCTTTATGTTATGTCATCTTCACTGTAAAGTATAAAATTATTACATCTCTGACATTTTCCTTGAGTATTTTTGCAAATCAGGAAAAGGGCAGTGGAAAACACATTAGTAAACTGCTACAAAAATGCTGTGATCTTTAATCTCATGTGGTTTAAATTGTCAAGATGGCATACGTGACTCATGATCAGAGGGTTGCTATGACAAGAAGACAACTGCATGGTCTGAGACCATGGTCTAGGTTTTTTCAATAGATTGTCTATAGATAGTGTCATTTTCCTTATCTCCGTCTCTTACAGAAAGGGGCACCATCCTTCTGAGACACTTGGGCTCAGCTGTGGTCAAATATGATTCCCAGACAGCCAGGATACCAAATCTGTTGCATTTATGTCACATTCATCTTTTAGATCTGATCTGTTCTGATTTACCACAACTATACATCTGTCCAAATGAATCCCCAACCAGCACAGAGAAGACCATCTATCCCTTGGACCAGGAGATTGCCATATCCACGTAAGGTGGCTTCTTCCATCCTGACACCTTGTTCCTCCGGGATCCACTTTTAGAAAAAAAATCAATAGATGAGCTTTATAGTGTTCCTCCCCTTCACCCTCTGTTCTCCAGGTCATTAATTTTTCATTGGAGCTGCCTTCTTTGTTAGCGTGATGCACAGTTCATAGTACGTTCCACGCTGTCTGCTGATCCAATCTGTTCCCCGCTTGGTTCCTCTGTAGCTCGTATTGTTTGGGTTATTCTGTGATCTCCTTTCATCCTCCTATCAATGCATTGCAATAGCACGACTCTCAAGTTTTTCATTAGGGAGTTATTCATATAGATCTGTGCTGCTTTAGTAATGAGGGCCTCTGTCAGACAACTGAGTTATCATCTTCACTGCCCTTGTTCATATTTTGTGGCACCTTGAAGCTTCTTTAGACATTGACTTACCTGTAGAATTGCTCAGTGCAAGCTGGAGCACAAAATTTTATGATGAACGTTATATATATATATATATATATGTATATACACACACACATATACACTAAGTTCTGTTTTCTAGCACCCTAAAAATACGACCAAATCGTGATGCATGAAGCTGCACACAGCTGCTGCCCTTTCCGTGACCTCCTGTCACTTCCTTTTCTTGCATATTTTCCCCCTGTCATTTGCTGTCGTTGTCTCCCCTGGCTTTTTTAAAAATCGCTTTTCCTGTCGCCAAATGACACCAAATTCTGCCCGACCCAGCCTCACATGCTTCTGTTTGTCTTTCTGCCTGGAGCAACTCATACAAGCATTAGGACATAAAGGCAATTGATTGCATGTACAGCTTTGCTGGAAATTATACTTTCAAGCAGAGTAGCAAGGAAACGTATGGAACAGCCACTTGATTTTTGGCTTTATATTATTTAAGTATTATTACAAAAAAGCTAGTAATATTATCGTCTTGAACTATCAAATGTCTTTCAGGACAGGACAGATAAGCTTAGCTGCATCCAGTCACGCCCTAGCGAGATAATCCTAAGGAAACAACAGCCTGGCATCTTTTCCCTACTACAGACATTAAGAAAAAAAATTGCATAAAAATCTGACCCAGATATACCAAATGCCAGCAGTCAGCATGGCGGAGTGGTCTCAATGTAGATCTGGCACTGTGGAGGGCGACCTCCTGTAACCTCGGCGAGAACCTGGAAGCATTCTGGAACAGACATCTGCAGTTACTTCCTGCTTGGTGTGAAACCAATGGATTTGGTGTGAAACCAAGAGTCTTACTGGCTTGTAAAGCTTTGATTCTTTTGATTGAGTTCTGTTAATTTGTTTCATTCATTGTCATTTTTATTTTTTTGTGTTCACCATTTTCATGGTGTTTGACCTTAGTTTGCGTCATCTTGTTTTTCTTCTAACTACAGTATTAGTACCTTTGCCCGATTTACTCCAGATATTCTGCCAGTACCCTAGACAGTCTGCAGGCTAAAATGATGAGAAACAAAAGCTGCTTTAGGCAGAAAACACAGACACCAGATAACAGGCGGACCCTGCATCCCTCCAACCTATCCGACGTCACAGGTTTTGTTTGTAAGAAAAGATTAATAATTTAACAATAAGATGTTACTTAGAAGGAGGTATTATAATAAAACTAGAAAAAATATGGTTCCTAAAACACTTGTAAAATATTGCAAACTGAATAAAACCTTAATCTTGATGACTGATTCTCCATATGACTGTTTAACGGTATGCCTTAGCTAGGCTGCTGACATTCGACTGGCTGAATATTATCTATAAATTATCTTACCTGCTGATATTTGGACATCTATTTCAGCTTCCATGGCCAGTATACTCAGGAGGGCTGTCAGCCACATGACTTTGGACCCCTAGAGATCCTCCACTGGCTTCTGGTTTTTTCTGCATAGTATGTCACGTGTGTTTGGATATATACATATACACAAGCACTTTGGGGCACATCAATGGAGAAAGGCGATTTATGAAAATGAATTGAATTGAATTGTGCCCTGCAATAGACTGGCATCCCATTCAGAGTTTCCCTTGTCTTATGTATGTATGTATGTATGTATGGATGGATGGATGGATGGATTAAATAAATTTAATGACTTTATATGGCAAGCTATGCACACAATAATAAGCATCTCAGCCCAGGTCCATTGCCAGGAATACATTTCATGGGTTGTCTGGCACAGGCTCACCGCAGTAGACTATTGACGGGGGGGGGTCTCCCTTTGTACTGTAGGGTTCATGCAAATTTCGAGGGATGCATAATTTTGTTACCTGACTCCATGCCTTGTTCACACATACAGTCAGAGAACTGACTTGAATTGTAAATGTACCACTTTAAACTCAATCCAGTATTGTGATGGTTTTTTTTTCCATTTTAACTTCATTCAAATTGTCCAGTTATAGCTGACCACTTCGGAAGTCCACTTTGTGCTGTTGTCTAAGTTTCATGCACTGGAAGGACAATCCCACTTCCATACTATGTGTCACTGTTAAACGATAGATTGTGAGTTCTCATTTTTCTGTCATATATGGGGGCATATCTTTGCATGTTTGAGAGTTCCCATATTCCCAACAATGAATGCTCTAGATCCTCTTCACATTCAAGTGGAAAATACATAGAACCTCAAACAATTACTGTACTACCGCTGGAAAATAAGGTATAACACTCTCTTTGGCACACCCCTTGGGCTCCAATAAAATGTCATTTCACTATTGAAATAACCCCTGGATATATATATATATGGAAGACGAGAGTGTTTTATCTTCTGGTCTCCATCAACAGAACCCACAGAGAGGCGGTTCCAAGCATACAGGAAGTCATCAGCTGGGCAATATCCCAGAACATAGCTGACCTTTAAGTGAATGTGCTTCAAATACATTTTTGATTGTTTTGCCTATATTGCTAAAATAAACATCCATTCATATTAAATTCCCATTTACTGTAAACAGGAGGCCTCAACAGCAGAAGGAATTTGAGTTTTATAGGAAAGTTATAAAACCCCAGTCAAAGTCTAATCCCACAAATAATGCAAACGCACACACCACAGAGACCCAGTGACAGCTGAACGCGGCATCCATCTAACTCGCCATCCGCCACTATTTCAGTTGTCCTGAAAGAGGGGCGGCCCTCAGCCTGTTAGAGGCTGGCACAATCCCCCAGGGACTCTCAAGCAAAACAATGTACTTAGGTATGCACTAGCATTTACTCTCAAGAAAAAAAGTGCACACACACAAAGTTTAAGCACTTCAAACTATTCAATCTGGAATATTCCAGCGTGTGAGCAAGCTGACAGCTATTGTATATTTAACTGATGCATGGGACTTAACTACAGTGTTCACCTAGAGCAACATTTAATCCCAGGGGATATTTCAAGCAAAGTAAATCAAATACATTTGTGGAGCATTGAAGAAAATGCAGTTCCGTACAGACAGTACATCACCACTGAAGGATGGTTTGAAGCACTTAGCAATGGGGCCAAGGATCATTGATAAAAGGAGGTTCTGGCTGACTGATCAGTTTTGTTTATTTTGTTATCTGTGGTAACTGTTCCATTGTTTCAGAGTTGTTGTACTGCTCTATTTACCATTTTTATTTTGAGAAACCAAACCACTCTTTGCATACTCAGATTGAGTACTCACAATACCACTTATGCTTAAAACAGTTTGAGCAAGAAATTTACATAATATTATAATGGTATTTGCATGTAGCATATATCAGAGAGGTGCAGATTTTTTGTCTGATGGCAGAGACGGCTTAATCTATATGCAAATAAACTTAATGCATGTGTAATGTTGGCTTTTTGACTATAAGGCTTTCCAGCCTAATGACAACCTAATGAGATTTGGCTATTACTTGATGAGGCATGATTGCGCAGAACGTTTGAAAGCTAAACAAAAAAAAAGTGCAGTGTCCAGAATAGGCAGAATAAAGTTGGTAAACCTTCAGGGGTAAGATGGACAGCTGAAGATGAAGTGGTTTAGCGAAAGATCGAGAGCAGCCCCAGAGCATTCAGACAGTCATACAGCATCAGACTGACCCTAGAGCAGGCCATTCTCAGTATGGTTCCTTTAGTAAAGGCTAAGCAAAAGCAGATTGTAGTATATCTTTAGGGGTCCAGTGCGACAGAAGCAAGCCATTGAATTTGAGGTATAACTCATCGGGACTGCTGCTCATGTCAGGGCAATTCACATTTGCTGGTCCTCACTGACATTCAGTAAACATGTATTTAATGACTATGTGACACAAAGAATATTAATACTGGGATTTATAGAGTAATACTCTACTTAATGTACTTGGCCATTTATAAGATAAGCTAAAGTGCTGTAAGATAAAAGTGCTTAAGATAAAGTGCTGTAAACAGCAAGCATAGAAGGTGGTTAATTAATGTAAGGGCACATGACAGTGACGGTTGGTGGAAAGGGGAGAGGGACAGGGAGAGGCGAAGCACTGGGCGAGGAATGGCAGCAGGAAGAAAGGAGGATGGACCTGGAGCACTCAGCCATGCAGCTGGAGGAGATGAGCCTGTACATGAAGGTGCTCCTCAACTGAACCGGCTCTCTCCCCAGAAGATGGGCCTCATTATGCAGTGTTTTTCATACCGGCATAAATGGACTCTGTAGGCACTTCATGTGGTAAACCGGGCGTCTGCTGCACCTTATTACCACTACAAACTTGCAGTGATAATGGAGCAATAGGACCAAAAGCCTTCAAGGATAACATTTTGGTTTAATGAGCCAGAATATTTCATCGCTAATAGTTGTACCTGTGTAAAACTCTAGAATTTGTACTTTTGAAGGTAATTTCTGCCATTGCCTTTACGTTATAATTAATCATTTACAAAAGAAATTAACTTTAGTAACTTTTATAGAATAAGATTTTTCTGGATGTTGACTGAAGTCTCACAACCTCAGTTCACATTGTGACAATGAAGGCATTGTCTTCCACAATGCAGAAAACTATGGAAACAGTGAGGGTGACACGAATGAAGAGGTTGGCATTACTGTACAAACGTAAAAAGCACAACACATGAAACAGAATTGACCAACATAATGCCGCTTTTACTAATGGAGTCCACTTGGTAGTTCTTACTCACAATATGTATTTTAGGACTACCAACTTATTAATATTAATATGATCAGATGAAGTTCCTTTTGAGTGGTACATATTTAAGAGTGTTACATGGCAGTGGTGTGCCCGGACACTCAGATGAGCTGTGTAACTTCTAAGCCAGACCACACGGAGACGTCAATGCCGCAGCTCTCTCTGAACTCTGCGGTGCTCATCCGCACCTGCCTGCCGACGTCTGTCATGAGAGGCTCTTGCATGCTCATTTCACGTCCTTGCTGTGCCATTAGAGGAAATAACACCCGAATAATGGATTAGGAAAAAGATCTGGCCAACCACAGAAGCGTCTCGAGCTTCCTCAAGGCTTTTGGAGCGCCTGGGAAGGAGGCCCAATTTGCAGATTCACTGAAGGACAAAGAACTCGCCCTTAATGTCTCAGAAAATGGAAATGAGGAAAAGGGGACATTTCCAAGGTGTTTCTGCAGTTTTGGATAATGAAATCCAGTTTCCAAGAAACAAAATGTACTGCCCATCATTCTCCTTATCTATTTATGACTGTTCAAATATATATAAAATATGTCTGTATGTATATCCGTACTATAAATAAACACAATTCAGAAGAGAAAAGGCATTTTTATTAGATTTCATATTAGGCTTCTGTTTATGTGAAGCCAAAGGCGAACATTATAATTAAGTTAGAAACAATTAATTTTATTTAGCTGAATTGGTTATACTGAGACATGAATAAAAGAATAAAGATACTTTTTCACAGAAGGCTTCAATAAGATGAAACGTTTCATTCCCGTTCCTTGTTAATATGTATTTGGTTTAATGAACCTCACTCCTCAGGGTGGCAGGGATCAAGACCTCAGGCTGGTGGGGATCACTTTCAATTTTGTAAGTCATTTACAATTTAAAATTGAATGATTACCTAATTAGATTGAATCATTTTGTGACTTTAGTAGGTTAACCAATACTGGATCGATTAACCCCCTTAGATCCTTTCCATGTATCAATTTATTAATTGATGTAAAATATTTTGTAATTAACCATATATGTAGCCATATTATACGCCAATTAGGAAGCTAACATTTACACAACATTAATTGGCCGACAGAAACAAGATGAAGCAAATGATGGCATCCTCAGATACTCAGGGACTCTTCTTAATATGCATTTTCACACCACTGTACGTCGAATACTGTATCCCTGTAATAATCATCCACGTTTTAATGTGATGTATGAGGAACCACATGTTGTTGCTGTACTCTAGAGCTTTAGCCCCCTCCACAGGCAAAAAGGTGTTACGACTTTTCAACCTATGAACCAGCTTGAGATGGATACCTGCAAGTCCCCACACTGTATCCCTCATGCGTAGAAATAGCCAATAATAATAATAATAATAATAATAATAATAATGATGATGATGATGATGATGATGATGATGATGATGACGTATGTGCGTGGGGTTATGTATATATTATATTGTGAGGACCAAACGTCCCCACAATGTGATGAATACCTGTTATTTTGATGTTGTGGGGATAATTTTTTTAGTCCCCACAAGGGGAAATTCAATTTTTATTAAATCTATTATTGTAATCAAAAAACTAAAAATTTCAAAAAGGCTTGTATTTTGTTTGGTTACTTTTGGTTAAGGTTGGGGCTGGGTAGGGGTTAAGTTCATTATGTTGGGATTAGGGTTTTGCCCATAAAAGAAGAATTTAGAAGAATTAGATGATCAGTGGTCATTGCTGACACACCACAGCACACTTGCTCAGGGTACCTCAGTGGTGCCTTGCTGTTTGGGGATTTGATTATTTCATTTACAAGGGTGCTTCCCAAACCATTAAAACACCACTGGCCACAATGAATACATAGATATGAATACAAACATTTGTTATGTAACATAGAACATGGTTTGGAGCTTCTCGATTGCCATTTCTTATCAATTACACTGCAGTCATAAACTCGGGCTAGCTCTAGCCAGGTCTCTGTCAAGTACACAGCAAATAAATAATGTCACAATCGAAAACATTGCCTGAATAAAGTACTGTGCAAAAGTCTTAGGCAGCCAAAGTAAGTGGTGTTTAAATGATCTTCATGCTGGTGTAAAACTATGCTAT
>JAODLD010000038.1:23861718-23877186 GCA_026781065.1 Mormyrops boulengeri
CTTCCTAACCGTTGGTTTAACCGGCCGGGCCCCCCCCCCCCCCCCCCACACACACACACAAATTGGGAAACTTGTTTTTAACAGGAGAAAATGACAAGGCTGATCAAAGTGTGCATAGAGTGCTTATTTTTTACGGTCACATTTGCAATCTTTGCCAATCTGTTATCAATCCTCTTTGTTCTTTTGAAGACTCCTCGATTTGTCACTGAGACCTGCAGATGTGCAGTGTGTAGCTCCTTCACTATTGCAGAGAGCAGTGCTGTACATCTCTCACCGCTTGACACTTTAAAGCCATTATGCAAGGCATCCTGACTGCTGTGCAATGCTCTTATTTTAAATGCTGGGTGGGGGAAAAAAACACAGAAAAAAAACTGTGATGAGGAATAATTGTTTGAGTCATTTGAACTGAAGTGGCTATTTTGAACTTGGCATAAATTTGAATGGCACATTAGCCTGTTCTGCCTGAGTCTGTGGGCCTGTGTTCAATTCGAAGCCAAAAGGAGGGAAAGTAGAAGCCTACTTTAACATTTCTAACCTTTTTAATGCTGTCCCAGGAGACTTCCTTGATGTAACTAAAATGTCATTCCTTTTTAAACCTGCCAAGGCACTAGAGCCAGGCCAGAACTCATGTCTCATTTCAGTGCTCCCGCAGAAGCCAGAAGACTATTGTGAGTCATTGTTATCCAGATTCCCACAGAATGTAAGCCCAGAATACTGCAGTCTGTACAATTCCTGCACTGTTACTTTGCCAAAGGCTGTAGATGTGCCATTACTTGTCTTTTTTTTTGTTTTGAAGGACATATATAGGAAAACAATGAAAAATTTGTAGACAGCTACAAAGTTGGTAAGAACTTTAAATTAGAGTATTTCCCCCGTATCAATGATTCCTTTTTCGCTGTAATCAAATACAGAGCTGTTGACAAACAATTTATTTTCTTAATTATGTTGTGTGTTATGGCTTGCCTCCATGTTGTTTATTCCCCATCATGATTTACATTTTATGATTTAATTATTTACATTCGAATTAGGTGAGATGTTATCTTTAAAAGTTCTTGTGTAAGTGTGTGCGTCTTGCAATATCATGCCAGTGTACGCTGAACTTCATCAGGCTCGCAATATGCCCCTGCATTATGTACAGTAAGCCTCCTAAGAATGGTTTCTGCTACTCCATGCAAGATAAACAGGATTTTGCCAGATTCATCTTTAGGTGGAAGGGAGAATTCTGAGAAAGTTCTGTTCATTGTTTCTGTCGCCATGTGTTTGTTTCTGCCAGTTACTGTAAGTTCTGCCACCATGTGATTACCCATTAAACATAACAATAGAAGTATTTTGACAGCAAATGTTTTAGATATGCAAATTATGCGTCACACCCATTGTCATGGTTACTTTGGTCAGTAAAGTAACGAAGTACAAAAATACTTTGTTACTGTAGACCAGTACTGTAGTAGGGTTTTTCCAGGATTTGTACTTTGCTTGAGTATTTGAGAATTGTGCCAACTTACTTTCACTTCGCTACATTTATGAACCAAATAATTACTTTTTATTCCAATACATTCTGCATGAGACCATTGTTACTCACTCAATAAAAACAAAACATTACAAGGAGCATGCAGCGCACTTCAGTGGAGCAGCAAATGGGCAGTGTAGCGGTAAAGAGAGGACTGGATTAGATTCCCTTGTTATTAGATTCTGATGAGTGATGCAGTAGGTATGACAAGACACATTTATGCTAGATCTAGTGGTTGTTTGATTTAAATTTCTAGTGTCCGTATCTTAATATACTGCAGTAGCCTCCTCCTACAAACAGCATATTTTCCCAGTAAAAAATATATTTATCCTCTTGTGACTTGGTATTTCTTATTGTGATGCACTGTAACTTAAAATACTATATTCAAATCTATCTTTGGTGAATTTAAATGAACAGATTGCTTTTTGTAAGATCAATAAATTTGATCTTATGTGTAGTATTTTTCACTTACAATACTTATGCACTTCAAAAATCAGCTATTTTTTTTACTTGTACTTGAGTAGCGCTTTACTGGTTGACTTTAATACTCTCACTTGAGTAACATTTTGGTGTGTTACTTGTAACTGTAGTAAGCATAAGATTTGAGTGTCTTTTCCACCACTTAGTGGTTAAAATGAATAAATTGCAAATTGCAAATAAGCAAAATGAAAGGGAGTGGATCAAAAACCCCATTCTTCAGGAATGAGAGTAAGGCATTACTGGTAAATCTGGTGTTTAACATTCAAGCACAATAAGTTATACATGTAAAAATATCATACATGCTTAGTTTAAATAAAAAGCAAAATATAAAAATTTTGACACTAAAATTAATGTATTTCATGGTGAATTAACAATTATACAAGAAATATGATTTCATCATGATACAATTATCCTTCCATCCATTTTCCAAACCGCGTATCCCACTGGGTCGCGGGGAGTCCAGAGCCCATCGCGGAAGCTATGGGCACGAGGTGGGGAACAACCCAGGATGGGGGGCCAGCCCATCGCAGGGGACACTCACACACCATGCACTTACACATACACACCTACGGGCAATTTAGCATGATACAATTATGGCAGTGGAATTAATTTGTTCATGAAAAATCAGTGTTCACATAGCAATATACACTGTAAATATACTTTGTGCCTTGTTATGAGTGGGTAAAAGTTTAGTTATATAGTACCAGTCAAACGTTTGGACACACCAAGTCACCTACAAAGGAGAGTGATAGTGTTGCAGCACATGACCTGGCCACCTGACCTATACATAACTTGGAGCAGTTTGACCAGAGAGTGTAGGAAATGTGGCCAATGAGCACTCAGCATATATGTGGGACCTCCTTCAGGACAGCTGGAAAAGCATCCCAGGAGGCCACCTCATGGAACTGGTGTAGAGGAGACAGTAGGGTCAGCCAGTCCCTGGAGTAATTGGGGTTAAGGGCCTGTCTCAAGGGCCCATGCTGGGATCACTCTGGCAATCACGGGATTTGAACCAGCAACCTTCTGAATCCCAACCAGCATAGATGCCCCCACCCTTTAATACTTTTTGTGAGTGCAAAATTCCATATATGTTAGTTTTAGAGTTTTGATTTTATTAGTGAAACAAAGTTTCCAAAAAGAAAATCCATCTATCCCTCCATCTTCCACCCTCTTATAATACTCAGGCTCACAGTAGGACCGGACTCAGAGTCACACATCTAATCACACAGAATGGAAAACATATCAATCAATCTGTCTCCCTTCTATCTCTTCCCCTTCTCTTTTTTCCCACCATTTTGGGCAGCTCAGCCCACTAGTGGTTAGAGCCCTGTTACATTTCATTATCGATTGGCATATCCCTACTTGCAATACGCAGCAAACTGAAAAGAATGGGGAAAGGTGTTGCTGAGAAGCAAGAGTGAAGCTAAAAAATGCGCTGGAAGAGGACGCAGCAAAATGCACAAAAAATCCAACTTTATTTAGAACAGCTGAGAAAAGTTGTAGTGCAGTAACTTTGCAATGCTGCCCTGGGTCACGACTTCAGTAGGTGAGATCAAAATAGTTGTCTAGCTAGTACATGTGATTGGCCTTGCAGTATGTCATATGTGGGAAAAGTACTACACACAGACCTCATTCCAAAGCTGACACTGACGTATAATTGTGTCTACAGAGAAAGATGATCTTATGTAATGACAAAGGACAGAATTTTATATCAGGATGACACAACTTTTAAATTAAATCTGAAAATCTTTTTAATGCTGGGGGATGAAACCATATTAAATATTGGGGGTACACGTCCCCATGGTTCGTACACCTATTCTTATGTCTTTGGACACTGATATGGCAAGCCGTTTTACCTTTAATTCATCTCTAGAGGATATCACAAATTCCATTCTATTGAGTTATAATGCAAATTTGTGATATCAAAATGTATTTTTTCTGTGTTGACATGGTGTAAAAATGCACATCTAACACAGAATAACACAGGTTATTCAGATGTGTATTTTTATGCATTTTTACTGTGTCTAGAGGGCAAAAAATAAAGTCTGGAGACATATGGGGGAATAAATGCTGTGCTAACACGTATTCTACCTCACCGGCGTTCCATGGGGGTCAGAGATTTGAGATGACAGGGCTTCTTTCCTGTGTTTTCCTCACATCCAACTACTGACCTCCCTTACAGTACATCCTCCATGGCTTCCCGGGACTTTTCAACTACTTCCTATATCTGCTAGGCAGAATAATGGATTGCAAAGGATTAGCAAATCACAAGCTCAGTGGCAGCATATAGTAAAAGTATATAGTTTGAATTAAGGAATCACATTTGCATTTTGGGAAATGATAATTTTGCATTAATGTCTGTCTAATGAAAACCACAATGTTATTGCAAAATACAATTTAAAGATTATACATAGAAGACAAACATTATTATTGTAGTGCATGACACAAGGGGATTGGATAAGCATGATGTCCCCTTCCCATCATTCCATGTGGTAACCGCTTACCTGATAAGTGTCCAGCCATGAGCCGACTGAGAAGTGTGAAAGGTGTGAAGGGCTCAGTCTGTGACTAAGAGGGCAGAAGGGATAGAGGTATATAGTACATACCCGACTGAAATCTGATATCAGGAGTTCAGCTGTAACTAGTTAAAATAAAAATTTCTGATATCAGGAATTAAATCTCACCAACTAAAATGGGATGATAAGTAGTTACAAGTGAATTCCTGATATCAGAAATTGGATTTTCAACTATTTCATTTCTCATATCGCCAATTGGCATTTTGAAAAAATTGAAATTGTGATATCATAAATATATGTTATAACTTGTTACAACTGAATTTCTGATATCCTCTAGGAATTGTTTTAAGTATGTATAATCTTTGTCATGTTCTTTAGAAATTTTTTTGTTGATTTAGGCCTAGAAATTATGTAATGACACATAGTTTGATACTGTTACTGAAAGTGTCAATTACCAGTCTGTTACCAGTAAATATTTTATCTGATTTAGTGTTTTGCAATTTTCTGAATTTATAATAACTTTCATCTTATTTAGGAATGTCTTTTCTTGTGTTGATCCCGCCCCACACTCGATATGCTTGTAGGTTAGAAGTTATTTTCAGTTTCCTTCCACTAGATAGCGGCATTTCCTCATAAATTGAATGTGGCTGACGTGTATTTTTGGCGTCAGCCAAAAATACATAAAAATACTGAAAATGATTAGATCACCAAGAAAAAATCACGATATATAAATAGTAGTCTTACTTGATATTTTTAGTGTAAATGCATACTATATATTTATTTTTTTTATTTTAGTTATTTTGTTATGTTTGGTTAAAAAATTAAGAACTGTGGAATCTACGTATCTTGGGTACGCCATGCATCTTCGTCTCGGCAGCCTTATTCAGGTGCTTGGTGTCTCCGTCCACCATGGAATCTCTCATTCCTCACAGTAGCTTTTGAACTTTTCAGTGCCGTTCATTTAGCGTTTTTAATAAGAGACCGACACATTTTCACATTCGCGAGGATCTAAGCAAATAACGCTCGCGAATACGAAGGGGTGACTGTGTATTAATGATGGAACATAATAAATAGGCGTTATTTTACATCCGGTACTGCTTATGTCAATTCCTAGTAGTTTGCTTATAGTTAATGAACGAACCAGGATCTAAGTGCTCTTCTGTAACAAGCAAAAAATGTGTAAGTTACAGTATATGTACTGACATTCTCTGGTAAGTGGAGGAAAGTTCAGTGCCCTCGAACCTCTTGTGACAGCATTTTATGTAAAATGAGGACATTTATACACGGGCTACATACTTACATTTTAGATGAAGACTAGCATTGACTCATGGAACTTGTGAGGAGATTATGTTATGGCATTGACATCTGGCAGTCTCGGGATTCATAAAATCCTGTACCAAGTATAACCTGTAATGCTAAGCGTATAATGGTGTACAGTGAAGGATTCAAATTAATGAGCAGATGTATCGTATTATTTTTATTGTCTTTTACTGATTATTTTACATTTTATAATTATCGGTAGGTGAATTCTGTGTTGTTACACCTACAGTATTCCTGTATTAAGTTCTAATTAATATACTGAGTTTATTAACATAGACGATTAGAGGTGATTTTTAAATTTTCACTTCTTAAATTTTATCAGTTAATTCAAGTAAAGACAACATAGGTGTCACGTTTCCACACCACGTATGTGACTGTGGGATGTTTGGAAAGAAAATTTATCAAAGGAAGAGAGGGTAATACTTGAGAAAACACATAGATCTATTGTGGAAATAAAAACGTAATAATTGTAACAATGGTGAATCATTGTGCATGAGCAGAGCTGGCGTTTCGTCATAGGGGTTTGGATTTCTTGGTTTAGCCGAGGAACCTGAAGCTCCTGTTTAGCTGCGTCCTCCAAGATCCCAACTTCCTCTGCGAGCGCTGAATGAGAAGAGCGGGTCTGCGCTGAGGTGGAGCGGAATCGATACTGGCTGTGGGAAGGGACACGGCGGCAGACGGCGGGGGAGAGCAGCTTCCAGCGGGGACGAGTCTGATCACACAGCAACTAGAAATGAGCTGGGGGACGGAGCTTTGGGTATGTGAAACGCTCGCTTTTTTTGTTTGATCGCGCTTCGGGAGTTTGCGTTGCGGTACGGGCGTTAAAATCAACACAAAGGTGTTTTTTTTGTGGTTTCGGCGCCGTGGCAGGCAGTGGGATCGCTGGGCACTAGGGCAGCCTTTACCTAGGTAGCCATAAACAATGGTGAAGTCGGGAAACGCTTCATTTCCTTTGGTCGTGCCAGGAATTTGCGTGTCTTAAAAAATCAAATGAAATATATGGTACTAGATCCGATTCTCAGATACCGTTAAGCGCCCCAGTCCCCGACTACTTCATATTGTTCATACATAAATTGATGTCCTAAGGGCTTTATCGTACAAAGAAGTCACCGTATTATTGCGTACAGTGATATAGATCCATGTTTACAAGTTAAACATTCAATCCAAATCTTCGAAAGCGTGCATTTGTATACGTGCACGTATATGTATGTGTTTGTATGTGTGTATATACATACATACGTGATCTAACTTGGTAGGCAGCCTGTTTTTTTTGTTTTGTTTATGTATTAGCGTAGTCGATTATCTAATAGGCATGTTAATTAAGTACTTTTAACAATGTATACATCTTGGACGCTGTGTAGACAAACATTTTAGTTAAGTGTACGGTGGCGTGGAAAACCGCAGTAGCCGATATGCCTCCAGCGGGCTTGGAGGATCCTTCCACTGGGAGATCCAAAGCAGGGTCCTTTTAGGCGAGCCCTGCCTTTTCCCTGTCTTAAATATGCTGATGGTTCTTTTCCGGTGTCCGCGGTCCCTAGCTGTTGATATATGGGCTGCTTTACGCGAAATGGTGTGAGGCTGAAGATGCGGGGAAAGCGGGGACAATGAGCGGCGTGAGATGCGCGCTGGCCGGCCGGCTGGTTGGAGGGGTGTCGCCCTAAACCAAGCGGCTGCATTCACAATACACCTGCTTAACACCGACAAATACATCGCTTATATCATACATTAAAGCTCTGCATTTCGGAAATGTGCTGTAAATTAATTTTACAATATTTTCTGTACTCGGTTGCCGATAACAGGGCAGCTAAACGCGCGGCGCATTATAATTGGCATCGCAAATGCAGCACGGCATACTCCTTAATTCATGCCAGTTATATTTCAGTTGCCTTTGTTTACAAATGCCACATAATGCAGTGATTTTTCCATGCTCGTATGCATTCCATTATTCCAGGATATATGTAAATAAAGCTGCTGTGGATTTAGAACCTTCACCGCGTTTGTTTTATTATGACATCATAATAAAATAGCAAACAAAGAGCTAGCGAGTAGGCTACCTAAGTCTCTGCAGAAACACGATGGTTCCTTTCCGTGAAACTTAGCCATTTAAACGATTCATTTTTAAAACGTTTCTTATAAATAAGACATGCTCTTTTTCAATGCATTTAACCGGCGCCGTAGTTTTTTTTTTTTTTCTGTGCCCATAAAACAATCGTTTCTGTAGGTGTGTTGTCATACTTAATTGCTTTGTCACTAGTGTGGTGGAAACCTTGCTGTTTATTGGGGCTGTGTTTGCTGCTGCTATTTTAGACGAAAACAAAATTAAATCTGTATTTGCATATTTTTTTTTTCAAGCAGCATCCTTGACAGTGATGTCATCCTGTAGACCTCGGTTACAATAGAAAACCAGTGTGTGGCATTTGCACGTGCTTGAATGGGACAATGTATGTATTTCTTTTTTTTTTATTATTTGTGAAGTCATATACATAATCACAAACACACACCCCAAGCCACCATCCAGTGGATCAAACATAGTTGTTCAATATTTGAGAATAACAGACACATGTTGGATGACAGGATTATTCCTGTTGTTGAAATCCCACCAGTTTGGGAGATAATTTGATTGTCTGGTTTAGCCTGATAGTCTGTCCCTGTAAACAGGCATAAAACAAAGAGATCTTCATTGTTTCTCCTGTCCTAAAATTCTTAAGCAAAAACATTCACTTGTACAAAAACCCTTTTACATTTTTGCATTAGTATTGGCTTAGTTGAGGATGTTAAAAATATAAGCTTCAGTAATTGCTTGCATCACATATACATACAGCTAAATTAATACATTTCTACTAATTTCTTAGTATTAGTATATTAATATGTAATGTAGATGTACAATGTTCATAGACATTTTATATACATCACAAACAGTACATTATTCCATCATGTTTGACAGTCATTTACACTGTTGTTTGAGCCTTTTTGCCAGCAGTCTGTTTCCCTAACCGTGAAACAGAATACCTGGGTGTTTCCTGTAAGTGTCATAAGCTTCATTCCCCTCCATGAGTACGCAGAGAGACTAAGTTGGTCCTCGGTCCTTAATTCTGCAGCAGTATTGTAATAGGCTTAATTAATCTGCTCCAGTAAAAGGCTTAATTAATCTGCTCCAGTAAAGTGTCATTTCTCAATAACCAAAACAATTCAGGATCTTTCTGGACTAATTTTAAAGTTTTCAGTTGCATTAGGATCGGTATGTCAGGATTTGGAGCCTTGAGCAAAACTACATGCCGACTAAAACAAATGCCAACAGATCTGGCATGCGTGCTCACTCTGTACATGATATTTACCCACCGAATCTGATCACTTCTGTTGTTCTCTGCAGATGCAAACCAGAATAAAGTGAATAGCCTACCTGTTATCAGGTGAAATAATCTGCAAGTTCTCAAAAACTCCCAACAAAATTAGAGCATCATTTACCTGCCCGTCAAATACTGTCTTTAGTTTGCAAATCCATAGTTTACATAGTTGTATTTCCCAGGTTTAAATGACAGTATCAAGGTCGACTGTAGTTAAACATGAATCAAGAACCGGTAATATTACTTCCAGTAGTCCAAAGTTACTATAAACAGGTTATTCTATAAGCGAATGAGACTGATTCAGTTTAGATTTCTATGTAGGCTATAATATTTCTGAACTCAATGCCTGTAAATAAGTGGATGGAACAAAACCGTCAGTATGGGCCTCTGTGAGTCAAGGTCAATGTCTGTTTAATTTGTAGATGTCCTGACCTTTACTTTACGCCATTGTTTTATGTGGTTAGTCTCTCGGGGTCTGTAGAGGTTAAGTACAGACGCTCCTCTACCTGCGAATGACATGCGTTCTGAACGGCCGTTCGCAACTTGAAATGTTCGTAAGTCATTATTCACCATCATTTTAAGGGCATACGCAAGTACAAAGAACTAGGATGCTGGGAGTACGCACGCTACGCTGCTGCGTGGCGGGAGTAGCGGCCAGAAGTCGTACTAGGCGGAACTGGAGTGCAGAAAAAAAAATTATGTTGCAGACAGGAAACGGGAGCCCAACAAACACAATTTGGACTAAAAGATCCTCTTCGTTCGTATGTCTGAAAGTTCGTAAGTTCAACATTTGTAAGTAGAGGAGCGTCTGTATCTTTCAGTTTATGCCAGTTTACTAAAAAAATTTATTTGCTCGCATGACGGACTCACTTTATCGTAATTCATTAGAACTGTGTAAGCAAACTTTTTCCCAAAATGGATCAATGATGACAAGGCGCCATGACTCAAGCAGAGATTAGAATCAGTCACAAAGCATTACTTTGAAATTCCATCTATACATTTTGCATAACTGCTTTCAATAAGCAGTGCCAGAACGCAGTGAGTCCGGAGCCTGTCCGAGGAAGCACAAGGCGTGAGGCAGGGTATATCCTGGATGGTTTGCCAGTGCTCGCAATCTCACGAGACGCCAGTGAGGGTAAACTAGCTTTCGAGGAACGTGGAACAGCCCAGGAAGTGTTACGTCACAGCACTACCCACTGCGCCACCATGCTGCCCCACTGAGTCTGTAGTTGTGCTATTGGAAACATCCTTGCAGTCATACCTACCACTTTATATCTGCCCAGATTAATGCTAGCTGTAGTTTCTACTGTGGAACAAGACTCTGCCTTTCTCAGATGTTCATATTTATTATTTTTACATTAATTGTTATTATTTTGCCCATAAGATGTTAAAGGGGAATCCGGCCTTCAGGGTATCTTCTGGAATACTTCAACACCACTTGTGGGGAGGTGGGTGATTCTCCGCAGGAGGAGGAAGTTGTGCAGATGGGTGGTGTCCGTAGGATGCCGTTAGTAGCACGAATGGTGCAGGGAGGGGCAGTGCCTTGTTTTTGGATGCAGTAGTGTTTGCTGAAACGGCCCATTGCCTGGTCCCCATGGGGACGGAGTGAACAACGAGGGGAAACATGGCTGGAGCCCTACAAATTGCCCAGAACAAAGAGGAGGCGGGGGAACCATTGACAAGAAGAGGAAGTCCTTCAAGTTCCAGGCACAGAGACTGAACTGCAGGAAAGTCAGTGTTGATGTGTTCATGGTACATGGTTGCATGGTACATCGAGTGCGTTGAGAAAGTTTTGAGAGTCTTTGTAATCTTTGTAGACATGGGTTAAGTCAGGTTTTCATAACTTCAGTAAAATGTGGAGTGTGCTATCTGTGTAAGCTTTAGGCTTTTTGTTTGTCAACGAACATTTTATCTCATCTGCCATGTAGAGATGTCTGTGTTTACACACGACTGTGAAGATGTCCTAATTTTTAGGGAGTGGTGTGGAATTGTGGCAGCAAGAAGTATAGAAATAAGACAATGTAAAGGAAAAGGACAGAGCTGCGGTTTGCGAACATGAAAGCCAATGTCTAAAAAGCCAGTGTCTGACCGGACTGGAGTCCTTTCTTGTGTCAGCCCTATTGCATTTCTGTGGAAAGACGTCGAAAGCACAATCCACGAGTGACTCCTCTGTCAGCCTGTGAGAGCCTGAGTGAGTCTGCTGGCGCTATCACACAAAAAGTGCACCACCGGCCGCGGTTTTGGCTGTAATGGCTGCTTTCTGACTGTGGTCAGGTGCCTAAATTTTCATCTGTTGGACATATTTAAGATTGCATTTCAGGGGGGAGACATCTCCTCACAAATCATCAGTTTCAGCGACTGAAGTGTCCGGTAAAACATCACGAGCAGTGCTACTTCAGACAGGAGCAGGGTACTTTTGGAGGCACTTCGCCTCCTATAGGTGTACCATTTCGGTACCTCATATATAATTTTCCACCTCATTCATTATTTAGAAATGACATGGCCTTTTTCTGGAGATTTCTTTGACTCTTGATTCGTGTGTCCTTCAGGCTTCTGGTACAGGGCCCACACTCACCTGGAGACTGGTGCTCAGAATGAGCTGAGATTACTCTCTGGGGTTTAATGTTGTGTGTCATGGTGTGTCAGCTTGATCTGACTGGACCAGTTTTACCCGTTTCAATGCAAAAAAAAATAATAACATACCCTTAAATGTATCGACTTATGGAGGAACTGTTAGCAAACATTGTTTTATGTTTCATATGCAGGAAATTTCAGAAAATTTTCACACATTTTGGAATAGGCAGGGTGTTCTGAGTAATATCATTTGTAAAATGGAACATATATAAATGTTGATTAATAGATAAAACAGAAAATACATGATGGTGCTGTATATCTTGTACAATGCTCTGAAATAAGGATTTTTAGAATCTGAAATTTTGAATTGAGTTTATTTGGTGAATCTGTCAACTTTGTGTATAATTTTAAAATGTCCTGATGGCCTCAGTACCTCCTGAAGGGTGAAAGCACACTTTCTTTATACAGTTGTAGACCTCTATGACGTATTTTCTGGCTCCGGAAAGCCATGTGGCTTTTGTCACCATAAATCTCAGATTCTTGGAAGGTGAGATCGGCACTCCTTCAGTATGTTGTTTGTCAACATGATGGCTTTCTTTAAACACTACAGGTCAGACTGGATAACTAGTAGGAGTGCTATAGGGAGGACAAGTCACTCCTGGCAACCAGCACTCTCTGGGTGACTAATACGTCTTTTGTTTAGAGATAAAAGACTAATATTTCATAACAAAGCTGACATAGACTAGTTCTCTTGAAGAGTACACGTTTCTTCCATCCATCCATTTTCTGTAACCGCTTGTCCTATTCAGGGTCACGGGGGGTCTGAAGCCCTATTCCAGATGCTATAGGCTCAATACAGGGAACAACCCAGGATGGGGTGCTAACCCATCACAGGGAGCACTCACACATGTTTACCTGTAGGCAGTTTGGTAACTCCAAGTAACTTCAGCATGTTTTTGGACTGTGAGGGGGAGCCCCCATGATGAGATGGGGAGAACATGCAAACTCTGTCAGAGACTCGGACCCTGGTCCCAGAGGTGTAAGGCAACAGTGCTAACCACTGCAACACAGTGCAACCCTGTGCACGTTTTTTGTGTATGCAATTTCAAATACAGTTTTGAATGTCAGGTTATCAGACTTGTGCATAAACTAAAGACACAGAGGGTGAATGGGTATGTCGTAGGAAGAGATCAAAAGGTATTCCTCCCAGGAAGTTGTAGAGAACCCTGAAGCATCTTTTGCCTGAACTGAACCAAATCCCTCCAACAGCGGGTAAGATTGGGGTGAGTGAGAGTAGCAAGGCAGAAACCACTTCTTGATCTTGAGCTAACTAAAAAGCATGGGAGTTCTTTGGACAACAGATCCCCAAATTACTTTTGGTTGATGTGGCAGCAGCCAAATACTGAAGAAGGTTTGGGTGTAAGTTGCGACAGCTCCTCTGCATCAAGATCTGGATGGCTTGCCTTGGAAGGAACTGAGACGGAATTCTACTGGGGGGACATCAGGCTAGTGTTTTGTGAGCCAAAGCTGAAGTGCAGCTGTGCTGATCAGCAAGACAGTGACCGGAAACACTCCAGCAAGTTTATATCTGAACATGGTGCTGTGCATTGACATGAGACTAGCAGTTCAGGCTCGTAAACCTTTAGTTCGAAGAGTCACTGAAGCCAATCTGCATGAAAAGCCAGAATGAGGTGTGTGACTGATCAGTACTTACATGAAGGGTTTGGCTGCAGTTGTTCCTTCTGAAAGTGCCATAAGCAATCAGCATAAGGGTGTGATTTATTTTCAGGTTTTGGGACATCATGAGTATACAGATTTTGTGATATTCGCTTCCTCTGGTTCCCATGTCTACTTTTTTACAATGCTATTTATATAATCTGTCTTCAAATGTGTTGTGTATTTCAGAGCGGTCTCGGAAAACCATAAATTAATTATTGGGAGGGTGTCAATATTAATGTGTTCCCTGCAGTATTGGCAGAAGTATTTTCTTTATGATTTGTTATGAACCGTTTTGAATGCTCTAAACTCAGGGTCCCTCGTGCAGGTGGACTGCGCGTACTACACAGTTCATAAATCATTGTATAAATGTATAGTGCATAAAAGTAGGATAAACTGCCTGTTGGGTTCTGGAAACTTTCTGCAGTGTGTTTGATGGCGTTGTGTACTCGTTGTGTAGCAGATTTGCTGTTCTCTGGATTTTGCCAGCGCCGTGTTTAAGTCCTGGCTAAGTGTAGCTGGCATACCAGTTACATTTTGTTATGGGATTTGTCTTCCTGAGGCTGTGAGGCTGGATTGAAGCAGCTGTGTGTAACTACTCGCATACCTTATTTTCCTAGCGGACATCACTATCTGAAAGAGCCAACGCAGCAAAAATCCGCTATGCATTTATGTGAGCGTATTTCATGTACAGGCTGAGAAAACAGCTGCCGTTAGAGCTTACTGAACCTTTTTATGACTTGGTTTGGTTTGGTTTGTTCTTGAAAGGAATCCTGTTACTGGGGCACCATCCCCGTGATCTGGTGTTTCTGGAAGGAAGTGTCACAGCAGGAGTTAAGCTAAGGGTAACCTGATGAACCGGGAACTTCGTAATTCCTCCAGTGGTCCAGCTCACTGGCCTGGGATTTCTCTGCTACTCCTCCCTTGGTTGAGGTACTTTAAATAATGTTATATCGTAATAATCAAATGTATTACATCATAATCATACTGTAGTCATGCGGGGACACTTTTTGGTCTTTTTAACTATCCAGCCTATGTTTCCACATTCTTTTAACAGGCCACCACGAACAAATTTGCCCACTTTTAATGTGTTGTTTTTCTTGTGACATATTATACCTGTGTTCTGCAGGCTTAAATGGGAATGGCTAATTACTTTAAAAATTTTAATGAACGCACTATATTATCTGATTGCAGATATATGGAAGGATAAAAAAGAATAATAATGTTATGGTTGATGATAAACGACCTACCTTCTGTCGATAGTATTTGCACTCTGTCGTAAGTGCATTTAGTGCCAAATGTAGCAAATGCTATATTTAGCAAATTCTAAACATAGACAAAGTAGATTATTCGTGTCTGTCGAGTCGGCTCATTTTATTACATGCAACGCACTCACGGTGCTGCTACATTCTACAGCATCCTATAACCATGTCTGACTTTTATATATTGTCAGTAAATTATTTACAGGAAGTGGGTTATTGAATTTAAGGCAGGGTTAACACACAATTCATTCCTTTGTACCTTTCGGTGAACTGGGCTGGCGCTACTCCCGTCTCCCTCAGCAATCGCATTGAAAACACAGCTGCTGTGCTCTTCCTGCCGGCGCGCTCCTCAAATGTTTCCCCAACTCTCACTGTGCGCCCTGCCAATACTCTCATTTGCTTGGAATTTTAACACTTTTATGAACAGCCACGTTACTCCAGGCTGCCTACTTGAAACCCACAGTACTGCACCCTACTTGCATTAATACAGCGCCCTCCACAATTATTGGCACCCCTTGTGAAGATTTTAAAAAAGGGTTAGAAAAAATGTACCACTGAACTAGCTTCATTTCACACTGAACAAATGAGAAAAATCCAACCTTTCATTGAAATAAATTTTTTCAAAGAAAAAAAACTCCTTCATCAAGAAATAATTCTTTTTAACAAAAATATGTGTGCCACAATTATTGGCAGCCCTGGATGTAATACTTTGTACAACCTCCCTTTGCCAGTATAACAGCACTGATTCT
>JAODLD010000038.1:23877208-23901293 GCA_026781065.1 Mormyrops boulengeri
CCCCAGTCTCAGGACCCAGGAATGCTGTCCAGCTTGGCCTTTTTCATATCAAGGTACCTTAAGTGTGTAACAAAGCCCAAAACTCAAAAGACATGGATGTGTTCATGTGAATTTTGCCAGGGGCACCTGCTTCAACTGTTACAATCTGCAATCATGATGCCTACAGGATTAAGGGGGGATTTTTTTGTATTTAAAGTCGTTTCACAGACTCTACCGTAGCATAGATCCTACACGAAGCATTGGGGTAGTTTAAGGATTGGTTGGCTTTATGCTATTTAATGATCGCTTACCTATTACTGTGCATGATTATCATAATTGCCCGCCAAATGACTGCATTTCAAAACTGGAACTAAAATTCTTACCTTTGTCCTTTTGTCTGGCCTATCACTACGTTTGTAGCATCATTGTCTGTAGACAGATGATTTCAAACATTTGCCGTTGTGCAGTCTTTCATAATTTTCGACTCATTGGGTCGTTCTGTGGAATTACATTATACATTTAACTCTATATATGGTTATAGTGATAAACCTTCTACAATAAATGAGAGTTATCAAGAAAGGATAAATTAAGGCATTATGATAAACCTTGTAGTTTTTCGTTTGTTGTAAAAATGACATGCGATGTATCAGTTTGTTCTGCACTCATTTCTGTGGCTGTCACGTGGCGTTAAGTTAATCTCTCAGAGGAAATAAGAAACTCTTTGTCACCATGGCTGCCTTCTTCCTCACTGAATGATAAAGATGAAGAAAATAAGCTAACATTTTCGGCAAAGTGTTGTTAGGAGGTTAATTCTGGGGCTGGCACTCCAGTCACCATAAAACATTTCACGACAGCTTGGACCAAACAGGCATGACACCTTTTTGCTCTCCGTGGGAGTAACTCTACTGCAGCGGCCCACAGGAAGGCTGCTCGCATCATGAAGGGGATGCTGGAAAGCCTTCAGGAGTAGCCAAATCTCTGTAGGTGGGTACACCTATTTTTGGTCTGGTCACTCTGATGGCTGCCATACTCGGAGTAGCTGTTGCTGTGGTAGATCGGCTCTTCCCGATGGTGTCTGATGTCACTCCTTTCAACAAGCATATTATGAGGCTCATTGAGGGAATCATTTTATTCACAGTGCTTGCTTGGTAGTTGATGGGTGCCCATGAGGTGACACTCCCCTGATCATGGGTTACTTCATTGTGACCACTGGCACTGACAGGGCTCGCTGTGAGGATTGTGTCAGTCCCTATGGGACTGGTGACTGGGGTGAAAGTGGCTCAGTGTTCCTTGACTTTCTGAAAGGTCAGGGGCTGCATGTTGCTGGATCTTGGTTCCAATGCCATGAGCTGCATCGTTGGACTTGATACTCCAGTACTGGTGGTGTGGTAAAGGAGATCAATTACATCCTCATGGGCAGACTCTGGAGGCTCCTGCAGAACTGCAGGGTCTACGGAAGTGTCCAGTTTGTGAATTTTGACCACAGACTTGTTGCTATTCTGAAGATTCAGCTTGGATCCAGAGGGCTACCTCCTACTAGGCTGGACTTGGCCAGACTCCCAAGACCAAACTGTGTCTGATGAGTTCGCATGCAGTTTGATTGTGGAACTTGCAGATTTGGTTATGACTGCTGACTCTATGTGGGAGACCTTCTGTGACCCTGAAGTTTGCGGGAGGTTATGTCGGTGTTGCCGGTGTTCCCAGAAGGAGGTGTTTCATCTCGCAGAGCACCCTTTATAGTTGCAGCGCATGACATGGTGGCAACTCCAGTCTGTACCAGGAACTGAGGGCTATGAGGCATTTGTTGAACGAATCTGTAAGCAAGTGGCACACCACCTCTGGTCTAGTGACCCACGTCCTGCTTACAGAGGAATCAAAGCATTACTCGCATCTGAATCTGTTACTCGAGAATCACAGTAGGGGCATGTGATGGAACGATCCTTACGGATGACACTGCCGTTGTGACCCGCTGGGCCGTCTACTTTGAGCAGCTGATTAAAACTGATCCTTCAGCTAGGATGTTGGAGATCTCTGGGTTCACGGTTCTTAAAGCTGATCTCCCGATCAACTGTGAACCACCCAGTCTCACTGAGATTGCACGGATGGGTAGGGAAGGCCGCAGGGATCTGTAGTATCCGGGATGAACTTCTCCAGGCTGGTGATAGTTGTCTTCCTGGTATTGCAGGTAATCTTTGCTTCCATTTGGGAGACAGTGCTGCTCTCAGTGCTGGGTAAGGTCCTTGCTAGGGTCATCCTTAACAGGATCCGTCATCGCTTGCTCACCTACCAGCAGCTGGAGAAGTCTGGTTTTAAGTCTACCATCGACCGCATCCTCACACTAAGGATTCTCATGAGCACAAACGCGAATATCGGCAGAGGTTCTTACAGCCTCTGGTTTTCGGATGCATTCGATTCAGTTGACTGAGCTGCCTTGTGGGACATCATGAGACTTCGCGGGATCCCCCAGAACATCAAGGACATCATGGCCAGCCTGTACACTGGTACTGTGAGTGTTGTGCAGAGTAGAGGGAGAACCTCCGTGTTCTTCCCAGTCGATTCTGAGGTTCACCAGGGGTATGTTCTTTCTCCTACTCTGTTCAAGTTTTGCATGGACTGGATGTTGGTCGTGGGGTCCAGCAGCTATGGGGCATCTGTTGGTGAAGAAAGATTTACTGATTTTGACTTTGCCGATGATGCTGTGATCTTTGTGGAGTCAATGGAGGCTCTCACTGGGGAGTCTGAGTGTCTGGGATTGCGAGTGTCCTGGATAAAAACTAAGATCTAGGCCTTTAATGACTTCATGGGCACAGCCATCAGTAGTATGTCTCTCTGCGGGGAAAATGTTAACCTTGTCAAGAGGTTCACTTAGCTTGGTAGCGACATTCATGTCTCTGGTGACTCTCCTATGAAGTCAGCAGATGGATTGGGAGAGCAAGGGTGGGGGGTCATGAGGTCGTTGGAAAGGGGTATGTGGCGCTTTGCAAGAGGTCCAAGTCTTTAGGGTCCTGGTGCTCCTCGACTTGCTGTATGACTGTGAGACATTGACACTATGCAGTGAGCTGAGATGAAGACTGGACTCCTTTGGTATTGTCTCTCTTTGGAGAGTCCTTGGGTTTGACTTTGCGTCAAATGAGCGGTTCCTAGAGGAGTCCTGAATGAGGCAGTTTACCTGCATTGTGAGGGAGCATCAGTTACAGCACCACGGCCATGTGGTGCGATTCCCTGAGGGTGATCCGGCTCGCAGGATCCTCGTGACTGAGGACCCGAGCGGCTGGACCAGGGACAAGGCCAAGGGGACGCCCACGTAACACCTGTCTGTGGCAGATGGATGGCCATTTCCAGAAGGGTGGGACTGGACTGTGTGTCTGCCTGAGGGGTCGCCAGCCGGGATCCCGAGGTGTTTCGTCATGCGGTGGGTGCGGCAACGCATTGCATCAGTGCATGCTCCTCGACCTGACCTGACTGGTTGTTTAAATAACATTATCTTCCTTGTCTGTTTCCAAGTTTAAGAGTGGTTTAACGAGTGTGCTAATTGGGATCGCGTATGAAGGTCGTTTTTTTTTCCCTCCTCCTCCTCTTTTCAGTGCCAGTACTGATGCAGTACTGTATCAGTTGCTCTGTATCCTTCCCCCTGCAGAATGTTTGTAAAATTAGGGGAGAAAGGGGTCTTCCTTTAAAATTGTTTCTCTTCTGAAACTGAATTTTTGCTGTTCTCGTTTCCATATGTGATGTGAGGTCTGTATTATGGAAACTTTTTCTCGTTCAGCCTGCAGATTTCAGACACCACCCTCCCCATATGTGAACAACACGTTATGGTGCAAACTCCGCGTGTCGATGGGCTGTCGGAATATCACTGCTTAGTAACAATGATGACATCTCTTCGCTTCTAGAGAAGGGTTGTTGGATAGAGACCTTTGGGAAAGACCTCAGATTAAGAGAAATGGAATTGTTGGGGCCGGGTGACTCGGTAGCTTTTGGAGTTCGTGCACAGAGTTCAGATTCGTTTTGAAGATCGGCCCGAGGTCAGGGCTTGACCGAGTTTGGCCTGCCGGTCCCCCTGCCCTGCCACGGGCTTTTTAACAACCATTTGGTCGCCCTTGTTTTCTGAGTACTGAGAATGCTTTCAGATGCAGGAGGGAGTCTCTGGATCTGGCTGGATCTGGATGGAGAAGGAGCAGAGCTCATTGTTCACCAGCTCCCCATGTGCTCTGACGGGGCCTCTTGTAGTCTGACTAATAGTTTGGGTCTCGTTATAAAGCCGATAGAAAAGCAAGAAATCTGAAGAATAGCAAACACTAAAAGAAACTGGCAATTTTTACACTGCTGCCTGCTTTGTGAAATAATTGTGCTAGCCTCTAATTCACACTGGAGGAAGCAATGAGTTCTGCATGGCCTTTTGGCCTTGGGAGCTACCTATTGGTTGTTACTGTGCCATTTTCCAGCACCAAAGAAAAGAGAGCAGTAAAGTATGAGAGATTGCTGAGCGGCTGGGCTTTATCGGACTGTTAAAGTGACTTGCATACTAAAAGGTTAGCTCTTAGAGGTTACTGGGAAGAACACTGGTGATATGCTTAGGTATCTGCGGCTAGCAGAAATCTCCCGTACCATCACAGTATTTTCAAGTCGGCAGGGGTGCTAAGTGATCATTTTTAACTGCTTGATCTTGTGTAACCATGAAAAGCAGGAAAAAGTAAGAAAATGTACACATCCACTCTTTTCAAGTCTTAACCACAAATTAACTTTAGTGTGGCCCTTTGTCACTGTTAGAATTGAAACAAATACCTTCGGCTTGGTTCCCTCCCCTCTGCCCCACTGGGGGGAAAGCTGGCCTTGGAACTGGCAGGCTTGCACACACATTCCCACTAAGGGTTAAATGTTCAGGGGAAGGAGGCGGGGTTACCAGAGGTCCCTGCCACATTCTTCTTCCTCCCCTTAAGCAATTTCCCAGCTTGACTCTGCAGAGCTGTGTTATTGAACGCTTGCAATTAATTAAATGTCAAAAACTGAGCCCAACAAACACCTTCCTTGGGATCAGAAAATGAGAAATGTGTGAAGAAGTCATGCAGCTCATTTAATCTATGCATTATTCTTAGCCAGCCAATGGGATATTTTAATTTAAAATGAATTACGAGAAAATATTCATCATTAACTGTAAATGCATGAAATATAGATTTGCCCTTTTCACATAGGCCAATTTATGAATATCTTTAATTTCATACATTTTCTTCATTTTGCTTTCAGTTAATGTCCAGTCAATCGATAAAGATGATTTGTTTGAGAAATCCTGTTATTCTCATCCTACATGATGAATAGCAGTATGAGTGGAAAGGCCAGACCTTGGAAGCAATAGGCGGTGTCTGTGAAACAGCTGTGTTTTGCTCCATTTTCCCATCCAGCATTCTGAGCTGGCCCTCTTCCTCCTCATATTTACATTTTTCCCCTCTGGTGCATGATTACAGGTGCAAACTCTCTCTAGCTGTTACTAGATTGCGCAGATACAAACTTGACTCTCAGGTATTCCACAGGTCGGTTGGCCAAAAGCACGTAGGCATGTCTCTGCTCTCTGTCTGTGCTCCCTGCAGCGATGGAAAAAGACTCATCAATTGAACAGTATGAAGGACACGATCTTACATAACATTCTCTAATAATATTCTCTCTGTTCCCCAAAAAGCTGGTCTTTGATTGGCTGCCACCAGTTGTTTGTTTGGTGAACTATGATCACCATTGAGGAGGAGAGAGCTAAATGCCCTCATTCCTCATTACTGCTGCCATTCCCGCCCCAAAGGCATCGCTGTGAAATTCATTAAGCGGGGAAATACTTGTCTGTCAGGTTAGGTGTAGAGCTAAGATTACATTTCTGCATCATTTCAGCTGCAGTTGGAATGTGCTCCCCCAGTAGGGCTTCGCAGGATTGTGGAAGTATGGACAGAAGCAGCACATTATTTATTTGACCAGCACTTTGGTTACCCTGTCACGTTTTACTTTTTTAGGAAAAACCCACTGATCATCCCCCCTCCCCCCATTCCCGTGATCTTGACGTTTATTATGTGTGTATCGTGGATCAACGACACAGTAATTGCCGGTTCACTTTCCTTTCCAGGAAAAAGGGAAAGCTTTGTATTGCTGTTGCCATTATTTCGATTTGCTGTGTGGGAAGGACGGTGTCTCTCGCATATTTGATTGCCTGCTTTGCTGTGCTTGCTAAAGGGGGGGGGGGGTGAGGAGGGAGCCAAACTGACACGATCGCAGCAGATTTTCTAGCCCCATGTCTAGCTAGCCGACGCCAAGGAATCCTCTGAGTGGGAACAGATCTCACAAATATAGCCACGTTGCCATTTAACACGATTCCCTAAATATAAACATACGTTCCTCTGACTTTAGTGAGCATTTTCCTGTCTTAGCTTTATTACAACATAAGATTATGAAAAGCTTATGAAAGAAAGGGTAATGGATATGTAGGCGTTTTATAAAACCATTATTCCCCTGTCTTGTGGCATTCCTTTGTTCATTTGCCAAATTGACTGCTTTTTTTAGGTGCTCTTCTGCTACTAATATCTCAGCTAAAGGCTAAAGAACGCGCCTCACAATCTGAAAAATGAAGTACATATACAATGTCTATGAAAGGTT
This sequence comes from Mormyrops boulengeri, assembly GCA_026781065.1. Classification (NCBI taxonomy): domain Eukaryota; kingdom Metazoa; phylum Chordata; class Actinopteri; order Osteoglossiformes; family Mormyridae; genus Mormyrops; species Mormyrops boulengeri. The sequence continues at coordinate 23,883,815 of JAODLD010000038.1, forward strand.
TTTTTTTCCTTCTTTCTTTTTTTTTTGGACTGTTATAAGAGGATGCACAATACAGGCTCATAAGATAAAAGACACAATGAGCTTTTTATACCCAAAAATAGATTTGAATAATGATTAAAGATGAGTAAAAAAAGTCACAGATACCAAGAGCCCCATGGCCTTCTCGTGCTTCCTCTCCTGGCTGGGACAAGGTCTTGACACTTTGATAATTTCCTCAGTGCAAATGTTTCAGCATCCTTATGATCTTCTGGCTGCTTTTTATAGACTTTTTGAAACCACTTGAAACCATAGATGTAGCCTGGGGGGTCAGGACTGAAGACTGAGGTGGTTATTTATAGGGCTGATGTTGAGAACTTTTTCGTTTTGATGTATTTTTATGACCATTGTCATTGTGGAATGTTTTGCGATGAAGCTTTCTTTTCTTTGGAGAGCAAACAAGGTGTTTAGCAATAATGCAAGGTACTGACTTATTCGGATGTACATAACGGCAAACTCCGAAGAGATCCCCGGGACCTGAAGAGGGATAATAAGCCCATTGGTGGGAGGTGTCCCTTTGACATAAATTTAGCTGACAGCAAACCTTTGTTTGCCTGCATTCCCGAAAGGCTTGGCTGTTACCTCACTGCTTTCATCATAAAAGCAGGACCACTGGCTGAGTTTTTCTTTTGGTTTCCAGTCTTGGTGAGGCTATTTTTTATTATCCTGTCTTCAAGTTGACAACATTGAGTGAAAACTGTCACCCCAAGCTGCCAGCTTGCTTTGCAAACTGTATCTTTTCGATCTCCTTTCTCTTAGTGATGTTTCAATACGTATTTGGATGATTAATTAATTCGTCTTTGACTCACCGGAGCTAGTCAGTGACCTTTGTTGTTTAATAATTAGCGCCACACTGGAGAGGAGGAGTTGTTTTACTGTCTTTATGCTTTTTTTGGTTCACGTCTCAGCATCTCATGACTTCTTGTGTAGTTGGAATTAATGGCTTTATAGTATGTGTCTCAGTGGGGCTGGAGGAATATTGTTAGTGAAGCCAAAGTTATTTTACTGTTATTAGCTAAGTGTGTGGCTCAACGAGCTAAGCCCCTGCTCCTCTGATTGGGAGATTGCTGGTTCGAGCCCGGCCTCGATGGAATAGTCATGGCGGTGGGCCTTTGAGTGGGGCCCTTAACCCTCAGCTCTATGGGGGCCGTTGCAGGAGGCTGCCCTTCACTGCCAAGCTTGCTCTCACCTGCATGTGTGTGTGTCATGGAGAAAGACTCATGCAGATCAATACAGTATCAAGGATCAATAAAGTATTTATTATTATTGTTATTGTTGTTATCAAAAACCCCCCCAAACAGATAGGCTGTTTGTGTTAAACGTGAATAAAAGCTTGGTACTTAGCTCTTGTTTTATGGAACCTTTTGTGCTGATTTCCACAGAGAGTTTTGTTAAAATGAGGATCCCGCGGCTCAACTGGCAGTTAGCGGCCGCACGGGGCGTCTCGTGCTCTGCATTCCCTCTCCCTCCCGCAGCTGCCCCTGCGCTCTGTGAATGAAGCAGAAAGGGGTGTCAGGAAGGGAGGCCCTGCTCCTGCTCCCTGCTGGCTCGCCGCTTTTAATTGATAACGGATGTTTGGAGACATTTGGCGGGTGGGGATCCATAAAAGGAGCCATGAGCGGACTCCGTGTTCTTAGTCATGTCTGTAATGGAGTTTTTCTGCGTACGACACAGCAGGCTATGAAAGGTGGTTCTTGATGACTATTTCCTTGTTCACAGGTCAAGGGTGGCCTGCAAGCATGACATCAGAAAGAGGGGAAATGAGTTGGTGGTGGGACCTGCCCTTGGGTGTGCACTGGGCCGCATTAAGAGTATTAAGTGCCACAGGGCAACGGCACACATGACGTCGCGTTTCGCAAGAAACTAAGCTAATTGGTTGCTCATGAAATACATAAATACATCCGACATAGGGACGATATTATATAGGCTTTTCAGTGAGTGTCGAATTTAAAAAACAGTGTACAATCATATTAAATTGTATTAACTTGTAAAAGATGTTTGTGAATGGGACTGGGGGGTGTTACGCTGCATGGGTGGCGCCCCCCCGAGGACATGGCGCCCCTAGGCAGGTGCTCAAATCCCCCTTTTGTTAATCCAGGCTGCAGTGTACTGCCTAGGGCGTAGCTCGGATTAGGCGGTTAAAAATCTACAGCAACCAGCTCGGCACTCGGCTAATTTGGTTTGCTCAGGCTTGAAGGAGATCGCAACCTTATCCATGCTTACTAATTAGATAAAGGCAAGTCGCAAGCTGAGCTAAGCCTTGGGATGCTGAGTGTGCAAAGCAAGTTAGCTGTCCTGTCCAAAAAGTTCAGACGTTCCCTCCAGTTCTCCCTGTACCTGACACACACACACGTTTATATCCATATTTTCATGGGGACTCTCCATCTATGGGTAAAACCCTTATCCCAACAATGACGACCTTAACCCCTAACCAGCCCTGAGCTTAACCATAAGTAACCAAACGAAATACAAGACTTTTAGAATTTTTAGTTTTTCGATTGTAGTCACAGAATGTTATAAAACTTTATATAATGTTATAAAAGTTTCCCTAAACTGAAAAATGGCCCCCACAACTTAAAAATAACAGGTTTTTACCACATTGTGGGGATATTTGGTCCCCACAATGTAAAATATATGCATGACACACACACACACACACACACACACACACACATATACTCCTGCCTGTAGCGCATTGTCAGTCCTCTCAGTCCTCATCCTGCATGGGGGTGTCGTGTTTCTCGTGTGCTGAGTACATGTCGCATGTTCTGCAAACTCGGCCACACATATCATGTTTTGTTGGCCTGCATACCAACACGGAGGGCCAGGTGAACATAAGCACAGGCATTCCTGGTGTGTAGAGACATGCCCAGGTCTGTCCTACTGCTGGTATGCAGGCGCTTTTAGCTGGATGACGGGAGAATAACACATTGTAGGTTGTTTCTCAAGGACCATATTTGCTGGATGTTTGCGTCAGGTCTAAGGTTCTCCTGGCAATGAGGTGACCTGTGTGTGTGTGGATTATGTTTATATTACATTGTGTGGAGCAAATGTTATTTTGACGTTGTGGGGACCATTTTTCAGGTCCCCACAAAGATCTGTGAATGCAATCGGAAAAACTAAAAATGCCAGAAGTCTTGTATTTTGTTTGGTTACTTATGGTTATGGTTAGGGGTTAAGGTTGACATGTTAGGGCTTAGTGTTTTCCCCATAGAAGTGAATGGAAAGTCCCTACGGAGATATAATCACAAACGTGTGTGTGTGTGTGTGTGTGTGTGTGTGTGTGTGTGTGTGTGCGCACCCGTGCATGCGAATGGAAACAAAAAGTTGTCTTCGATACACAAGCACCATGTAGGGGGTGTGAGCAGGGAGTGTTTGGTGAGACAGTAAATATATACTTCAGTGGTCACGTTATTAAGTTCGCCTACTCATTAAGGGAGATACGCGTAGCATGTATCCGCAGACCGTAGTTCATGTGGCTGCGGCCAGATACATACAGCACTCAGACAGGGTCAGGAGGTTCACTACCCGTCCAGCTTAGAACAGCTAAGACACCTGATCGTGGTGATTTGAGATGTGCTATAATGGTTGGTTGCAGACATGGGGGTTCCAGCGTCTCAAAACGCTCACACTCACTTGTAACGTCACGATGTTCTGGCTACTACACAGTTCCTCATGTAGGAGATAAGCATTAAAGGGCAGTCTAATTACGTGTGGTGCAGCTAAGTCACCTGATGTTTATCTTCTATGGTGAAAGATTTTTGTTTTAAATGTGTCTCATTAAACGGTATAACCTCTCATTGCATTCTGTGTGTCTTAATATTTAGAATTGTGAGTTTTTGTATGTTATCTTTGTGTGTTTCATTGCAGACAGGTTTCTAGGAACTGGTTTTCCTCTGGTTATCAGATCTATCAGTGTCTTTCTCCCAGAGCTGCTCTGCTTGGCAGCTTCTGAAGAGTCTTTCACGGTGCGTGGGCTTCAGTGGTGACTTCCTGTGGCCAGCGCCCTCAGGAAGGCCTGTCTGCTCCACAGGCGGGGCGCACAGCCAAGGAGGCCGTGCTGAATTACGCACGGAGGCCGCAGAGGGGCATTCTTCATTAACTCATCGCCAGTCTCTGCAAACGGTCCTTATTCCTCTGGTAATAATGGCCAATGCACCTGTTTTTATCTTCACAGTCCGCTTTCTCCTTGTTCCAGTACTAGATGTAGGTGAGGTTCAGGACTTCTGCTGAAAATGAGATGATGTTAATGATTAACTGAAACCTGATCTCACCATTAGTATATTAATTATTGCAGAACTCGCAAGCATGTTCATTAGGGCAGCTGGTTGCTGGGTGTATTTAAGAATTGAGGAAACTGGTTATCGTGTGCGGAAAAACAACATGGTGAATGCAAATTTATTTCTGCCTTTTTCGGGGGGGGGGGGGGCTGCTTCATGGCCACACCCTGTCATATGTCACCACTTGGCTTCAGAGCAGCGATGACCTCACCAGCTACTGCCCATATGTTATGGTCAGCTCTGTCCCCCCCAAAAGCCCTTAGCTGTTTGCACGGTGGTACCGGCATCACCGACCTCTAGGGGTCGCGTTCTGATAGATGATTGCCATGCTAGTGTACAGAGACTGAGCTCTACAGGCAGACTGTCTACAATATCCGTGAGGAAGGAAGCCTCGGTCAGCTGATGACGCCATCACTGTGCAAACAAGCATTTGATGTCCTTGTGACGGTGATTAGGTCTGTTTGTAGTGTCATGCAGAATGAACACAGTGGATTAGCTCCGCCCCTCCTCTGAGGTGTCATTCAGGTTCCCGGGTATACACTGTGGCGAACAGAAACTCATGTGTTACTACATGGCCTTTTCATTGGGTACAAGGATCCTTTCCCTGAAACTGACTGCTCAGTCGGAGGCAGCTTTGCATGGGCCATCTGGTGTCTGAAGTAGGTAAGCAGGGTGCTGAAGGTATTGAGTCTCCATATGGCAAGAAGGATTGCTTACAGGACTTTAAATGGGACGTGGAAGTTGGCACCAAATCACCATATGGGGGAAAACAAAATGCAAAAAACCTATTTGGAGATTTTTGTGCACTGTAAGGACAGTTTTCCAAAAACCACCCAAAGGATGTTGTAGATCAGCACACGCAGTCCGTGTTAGCAGGTGGCCGGTCGAGTTCAAGAGAAATAGAGCTGGTTATTGAAAAACCTGTTAGAACGCGAGAGTTGTCATAGATCACAGCTGATGCAGCTCTATGGCGTCCACTCCTGTCAGCAAAAAACATGGACCTGCTGCTGTGGTGGGCTGAGGAACCCCAGCGCCGGAAGCTGACCGATACGTCATGAGTCACCGTGGGTCGGGTACAGCAGCTAGTGACCTACGGCTTCCACTCCCGTCCGCTTAAATCGTGAAGTGTTGTTGCAACGGACTAAAGAACCTAAACGCTGGGTGCGGAAAGAGAGGACAGATGTTTTCTCGTCAGGATTCTCTGGTTCCTGCTGTTTCTGGCCGATGGGAGGATTACGATATGATCCATAGTATGAGAACTGGATTGTTTTGGAATGGTTATGGGAAAATGGCGGCGATTCAGCTCTCCGAGGCCTGTTTAGTCACCTGGGTTCGATCCAGTCGGACATCTTGGTAGAGATGAAACGATACCCATCTGCCGCTACCTAATGTGCAGCTATAAAAACCAAAGCATTTGCCACAGACCAGTGTCCCCAAAGCCCCTCTTAAATATCTTGTTGAAATTGTTACCCGAAGGGGACACCAGCTTACTATAACATGGATTTTAAGTTGTGGTTTCACAATGTGCTCTGACTGTGCCGGACCTTGCTTACATGCAAACGCAATTTGGGTGGAATTCCTCACGACATGCGCCTCAACTCACAACATTTAGTTTATAGGCCATGGTTCATTAAGTCACTTCAGCCCGTATTTGTTCCTCGCAACAATGTTGCTATTGTGCTTTGAATGGGCTTGAGAGCCCAGAAGTTCATAATGTCACTGAACTGTTTTATATTACAAGAGGCCATTGTCACTTCTCTCCATAGAGCCTATGTTGATTGCTTTTAATTATAGTGGTGGCTTGGTTTCAGTTCTCCTGACCTTTATTTTAGCCTGATGCTTCCTGGCCACCCATGTGCATTTACCCCTCCCTTGTCCATCCACGTGGGGTTTTAGGCCTAATTTATCCATAAAAACAATCTATAAAATGTTTTCAAGTCTTTACTTGCCTTGGTGGACTGTCATTGGTGGCATTTGCTTTAATGATGCAATGTTGACGAATGCTCAGTGGTCGTTGTTGGGTCATTTGGGGCTATGGAATACCTTCAGAGAAGGGTTGCATGTGCCATGACGTGATCTTTGGGCATTGCCGTGAGTACAGAAGAGTTTCTGACCCTACCTGGCCACGTTCATGTGGAGCCTGTTATCGTGTGTTCCATAAACCGAAGATATACAGAAGATCAATGTGCCTCAGTGGCACCATTACCTAAACACTCAGTCTTGATATAGATTTAGAAATCTTGTTAGAAATCTCCTTTCTAAGCTTTCCTGTGTTTGTGACATGTAGTGGGATTTTTGGTATGCCTTTATTTTGCTGTTTGCAATTTTTCTGTAAATTATACACCTGAATAAAATAACTTGAAATATGGTTAACGATATGATGTGAATTGCTTTTAAAAATGGTATTTGTCAACGTGTGAGGTGCCGGTATGCCACTGTAACTGATCTGAGTCCTGCAATGCGTTAATTTTCCAAAACAGCTTATATTAACAACAGTAAGTAAATATAAATAAGCTCACAAATAATGATACAAATATATTCAAAAAACACTCATTATTAGTAGAACAGTAAATCTTTACTTGTGGTTGAGTGAGAGTTGTCAACTTCCTGAAAGGTGTGTTCCGTTTTTCAGCAAATGCTACACCTAGATTTTAACTCTCTCAGATCTTGTCAGGGAATCATTAAGGAGTATAAAATTACTGTAAACAGATGACCCTTTGCCAAAAAGCACACTGCCCACGTTTGTGCATTTGGGATGCCGACTGCTCTCTTCAGGAAACCGGCACTGAATGCAGCGGCCGATGGTGCCTGCCGGCCGGCAGATGCCTGCTTTGGCTTGGTGACCCCCCCAGCACACCCTTCCTGCTTAATCGTAGCCCCTGTTACCTGGCTGAACTTCCTGAAATTCACAAGGGCAAAAACATCAAAGTTCATAGCAAACCTCCATCGCTCGTAATCAATTAAGCCAATAAACAGCTTTCCCATAAAATGCAGTTCTTTGCAGTGTGATTGCTATTTCTAGCAGCTGATTTTGTATTTTGGGATGGTGGTTATTGTTGTCTGTGACCTGTTATTTCTTTTAAGGTTTTCTTCTCCACCAAAGCCAGCAAAGACCTTGCTTACTCTCCTAGAATCCTAGCCTGGGCCCTGCGATCTCGCACCTCCCAACCTTGTGCTTGATCAGATTAACATGGTTCCCAGCTTCTGCCGCCACACCTGTCCCTGTGGGACACCCCATGCTCATGACTCGAACCTGGCCAGATGGAGATAAAGCCCTTTCAGGCTCGTAGATGGCCATGCTGTTACCGGCAGCTGCTAACCCGTGAAGCCATTTATAAGTTTAACATTTTAATCCCCGGAAGTCCGTGTCCAAACGGTCTGTTTTTTCAATTTTTCCCAACCCCCCTCCCTCTCATGAGCTGTCCATACTCTGAAATGATCGTTCATTCTTCTGTTTCTCCTAGATACATCTGTATTTTTAGTTATTTGAACGTGGCTTAGAGCACAGCTAACGGGGTCAATGTCCTTAGCAGGCAGCCTTAAGCAGTCCGCGCCCTTGGACGGCACGTTTAAGCTGTGAGTGGAATAACAGAGGTTTGAAATGTTTAACTTGCAGTGAGTTAAAATTTATCCCAATGGTCGCTGTATGACAATCAGCTTACGATCCTAGTGGGTTGGGGGGGAGGCATTCTGTCTCCATGGTCACGATGAAACACACACATTGGCTAAAGGGTGCTATACTCTGTTTACTAACTGGTGTTATACAGTTTTAATACCAGGTGCCCCCCACACCCCAACACATGCACACATACTTCAAAGGCCTGTTTGGGTAGACAGGACAGGGCCGCCACCCTGCCAGAGCGCTGGGGGTGCTGATGGAGGGGGGATTCTGCCTCTGGGTGACTCATTAGGGCGGCAGGTAGCTGGGAGGATGTGGTGAGCGTCAGAGCTGCGGGATCCTGCCGGCTGAGACCTTTCAACTTGCAGCCACCAGACCAGACCCAGATTTAAAAAGCAACATTTATGGAACAATTGTTTGGAGACTAAAACAAGGGTGTGTCGTGTGGAGCTTGAGTCAAGCGGATACATTGGCGGTATCTGCCTGCTTTTGGTTGTTCTTGCTTTTCAGAGCCATACATTGTATGTTTCTTGAAGTTTCATTAAGTCTTTTCACTTATTATTTGGCCCAATGGTGACCAAAGGGTGTGTCTTCTTGTTTGGAACTTTAGGTGTTTGCCCTTGTCCTCATTGTGTCACAATTAAGCGTTACCCAGTACATAACCCGGGGCTTCTCCAAGCTGATGTGAGCCTTTTGGACAGGTTCTTCACATTTTCGGCTTTGTCTCGAAGATGCGTGACCGTGGCAGCTTTTCGAGGTGCTGAATTGAGATTCTCTACGCCCATTGGCCTGTTTATAGTCTGTACACTGCCTTTATAGCAAATGGGATACTGAATTGAACTGTTTCTTTATACATAACAGACACTGTGTCAGTAACAGACTTCAGCTCCTCTTAGTGCACGTACAGGTTGAAGCTAAAGGCTTCAGGCCCTAATATGGCAGCTGTGGGCTTCATGTGAAGCTCCCATTGTATGTTAAGTTGTCTTGTGATCAGCCATGCTTTCTGTGATGGTTCAGAGGTCATGGCAGGAAGGAACCAGTTATGAAGCCCTGAGCTTCCATCACGAGGTTCCTTTTCCCATAACCTGTTTCTGTAAATGCAGATTTGGACAGGTGCACAGCATGAGTGCATTTAACCCCCAGTACTCAGATGCTTAGAATCAATGTCTCAGAAGGAATGTCTGTGTGAAATACACCATAACCACTGTGAATGCTATATATGGTTTATACACGAGGTATGTGTGGAGGACATTGGTCATGCTTGCTCATCATGTCAGTCTTTTATTGTCTGGCTGCTCATCATTGCTGTGACTTTTTTTCTTTCCATAGCTGGAAGGGGGGGGGGGGTGGATGTGGCAGAGTGCGGCCTGGAAAAAGTAGCTTTGGATATGAAACCGGAGAAATTGTTTAGAAGCCACAGACATCGAAATCTGAACAGTGGAGCTCAAGGACGGGGAGCAGCTTGGGTCGAAGTATGGACATTCAGATGGGGGAATATCGCAAGCCTCAGTCATGTGAGAGCGGGGGAGAAGGTTCTGGAAGCAGCCGGGAAACCTCTCGGATGGATCTGGTGTACTGCCACTGTGGGAATTCCACAGAAAGCAGTGAGGAGGGTGCCGCTTCTTTTTTTAAAATCTCTTTTTCCTCGACTAGCGCCTTTAAAAGAAGCACATAAACACTTTAAAGTGTGAGTTGTAAAGTCAGCATGTCCTGGATTAGCCAGGGTGGAGGGGTACCACAGACACCACTCGTCTCGCTGTCAGATGGCCAGGCGGGCCGCGGATGGGGCCGCGAGGTGTGTAAGGTGATCTTTGGTTGCTAGATCTACAGCAGAGAGAACGGGGGGTCCAAGACATGAGCTCACTATGTCAATTATTCATGAGCAGCGGAGCAGTCGGCATATCGGGGGGCATGGGTGACAGGCAGGCCTCGGAGGAGAGTCTGTTCCCGGCCGTGACCTCCAGAGCAGGACATGTGGAAGGAAGGTTTCTGTGAGCTCATGCCTCTGAGGTTCTGTGGGTCTTTCTGAATGGGCTTTTGGTCTCGAGATTAGCTGTTTCGGGAACATGAAATTGGCCTCTTGATTTTCCGTGAATTCTTAAGGTGAGTAATTTTGCTCAGAGCAGCGTCAGTCAGTAGCCTCCGGTCCCCGTGGCACTGAGGGCGGCTGTAACACCCACTCTGTTTACAACAAGCAGTTTCTCAGCCCTTTGGTGCCCCCCCAGCCAGTTTAGTATGATGTTTCCACCATGACGGGTAATGTCACTTGGGAAATCAAACAACATGTTCAAATTAAATTACTCGCACATACGTGACATGGCGTGTCCGCGGAGAGCAGCTGGTGGGTTCTGGGCCGCTATGATCTCAGATTGGAGTTTCTAATTGAAAATGTCCATTAGTCAATGCGGCTTCCCCAATCGGGAACCCCAGACAGCCGCGTGAGGCCTTTCTGAGTACGTCAGACATATCAGGCCATCCTGCTTTATTGGGATGCCAGGCAAATGACTGGCATTTAACCAAATGTGTCTATTAAGAGCCTTTCTCAGACCCCAAATGTAATTAGTGTCTGTGAGGCATATTTGCATTGCAGAAACAAGTCCATCCTCGTAGGCAGAATAATTATCATCTGATTCATCAGTGCTGATTCTTTTGCACAGTCCCGACCTGAGCTCATTGCTGGTTTTGGTCCCCTGTCTCTCTGAATACCAAGTGACTCCCTCCTCCCATGGCACGCCACCCCCACACCTGAGCTCTGACACGCCACAGGGGTTAACGAGCCCGGAGCCTGTTGGCGTTCTCGTCTCTCAGAAGCGCCGCACTTCCGCTTTTTAGCACAGCCGTGTCACGAGTTTCTCGCAGGTGGCGTCCTGTTACCTGTATATGATACGGTTGTATGCTTTGGATTTTGCCCGTTTTATGGTCCGTCTTCTGCAGTAGAAGCAGGAAACGCTGAATGGCCTGTGCAGACCCGTTGAGGTACTGATCCGGGAGGCTGCTCAAGGCATCCATGGCAACTTTTATGCTCATTTGTTTGTGGTGTTTCGGCTCGGCAGGGCTGTAGGGCCAGTCGGGCCGGCGGGGGCAGGGAGATACCGGCTCGTAGGCAGACGTGCCGGTTCTGTTTTTCCACTTGAGCGGAGCCACAGTCTGCCGCTAAAGTGATTTCCTTGAGGGGGGGCGTTGTGCCCTGGCCCCAGGGCCTGCTGCTCGCTGCCCTGTGAGTAATGTGCTACTGCTCTCTGAGGCCGAGGCCCCGCCCCCCTCCCGCCACTGGCGTCATCATGCACAGGATTGGCCCACTTGTTTATCATAGTTTCTCCTCCTCCTCTCCGTGAAAGGAGCCCCTCCCAGAGACTGGCCCCTCCGTCACCTGTAATGAGTAACTCTGTACATATTGATTTGCCGTCACGTGTGCTTGCGTGTCATCAATGTTTAACGCTGCCGATTAAGGAATCCTCCCCCGGGTGTGAAGGGTAATACAGCCAGCATATAGCTGAGTGAGCCTGTCCGCTGCCAGGAAGCACCTAGACGCACAATATCTCCGTTCCAAAAATGGATCATCATTCAGAATATCAGGGACTGATGTCTTTGGGGGCATTTGGGGGCAGTGCCAGGCAGCCTGGCTGATCCTTATGGGCCTCTAAGGCTCCCGGGGCCGATTCTGTGGCCCCAAAAGTCCCGATGGTTCACCAGCAGTTATTCAGTCAAAGCCCCCTCCATGTCCACCCCCCCCTCATCAAATCAGCCCCCCCTCTGGCTACAGTGAATGACATCGAGAACCTTATAACCATCCTGCTAATCATGGTTCATACCAGACGTCCGGTCTTACTGCGAGTGGGTGTAATAGTACATCTTCATAACTGTCAGACCCTGCAGTGATTCAGGAAGGAAAACCATACGGCTTCAGTGCTCATAGCTACAGCATTCTGGTCAGAGTGACTCTTTCTCTAACACTTAAATTTAAACACTTAAATTTAAAGTGTTGATATGATGAGTAACATACACATGACTAGTCTTTTCTCGTCCTGTGCACGAATCATTCTTGTAAGAACTCGGAAGGAACGAGAATTTCTCGCATGGCTGGTGCAGCATTTTGTCCAGGGGCCCCTCCCTGTGTGAGCTGCACACGGCCAGGCCCAGGAGAGTTTTCCACGCCAGATGTGGGGGTGGGTAAGGACAAAGGTATGCCTCGCATTGATTTGGTTTGTGGGTGGGGGAAGACCCGGTCAGTCTGGTGTGATGCCAAGGATTCCTTTGAGTGAGTAAGATCTTTTCTTGCATGGAGTCCTGGCTGCATCGCCTGAGCTGGACACTCCTCTTCCTGAGGATAGGCGGCCTTTATTGAAATGCTGCTCTCCGCCTGGTTCTGCACCACGCGCCTTTTGCTGGCTAGCGGCGGGAATCCCGTGGCGTTAATTGCGTGTTCCCTGTGCTGGCGTCTCCATCTGCCTGGCTGCTGGGCCAAGCTGTTCCCGCTGAGGCCCCTGTAGATCCACTCAATCCAGCCACTGCGACGGATGTCCAGCTAACACCCGCGCCCGCCCCAACGTGTGCGGGAAGTGGTTGGGTGCTCCTGCAGAGCGCTAAGCCATGGCACCTGGGCTTTATCCTTCTATCAGCCACCCATCGTTTCCCTGCCTGCCCCCCAGGACCTCCAGCCAGCCTGCAGGAGGTACCAGTCTACTTGGTCATGTGGGACGTTGACGGCTTGCTTAATACATTTAAAATGTCCCTGGGTGAGAGCGCCACGTTCCATAGTTTGTCCATCAGCATCCAGGGGCTCTAGGTGAAGAGTTGCGTCCTGGAGCCTCACGTTATGCTGGGAGTCTGTGTCTGTCCTGCCGTTCCTCACTTCCTGCAACACAGCATCAGCTTTGTAAAAGTGCAGCCTTGTGGCTGTTAGAATCATCACAGATCTTAGGATGCGCCCCCCCAAAGCGTCTGCTTCTGCAGCAGGAAATGCTACCATCTCATTTTCTCTGTGTCTGCTTTCATGCAACAGAACAGAAATCCTTTCATAGTGATAGCAAACAAGTCCTGGAGAGTCATCTTTGCTATACGTTTCATTTGTAGAATATGTCGGCGTATGCAAGTTAATAGTATTGAAATATCAGGATTTCACATGTAAGACAACACAATATTTTTGGCCCATGTTCAAGGAAACCTTAAGATAATTTGTCAGAGATTCGACTTGTGAACACCAGTGACACAATGTGCAAACTGGCATGGTGTTTGCCTCCTTGTTCTTTGAAAGTGTTCACCACTCGCTGCTATCTGTAAGTGTAGCAGCACATCTTTGCTTTCTCTAGCATTAATGTACATACAGAAGTCAGCGTCTTCGTGTCTTTGTTTACTTAACACCAATTTTTTCTGCGCTGGCAGTCCTGTAAAACGGTGGCGTAAATGATCAGGAATGTGATGCTAGGCATTATTTCCAGGGTTTGCAAGGTATAATGCAGTTTTAAGTAAAGCTAACGTCTAACCCTGGCATTTTTTTTGCTCGATATTCAGTACCACAGAACATCTCAGTACGTATGGCTAGTGCACGACTGCTTCAAATTGAGATGATTGGTCTAACAAAACTAGCTAATGGCCTTTTTTTTTGTTGTTTTTCAGGACCAGTTTGAGAACCTTGACAAGCATACGCAATGGGGCATCGACTTCCTGGAGCGGTATGCGAAGTTCGTCAGGGAGAGGCTGGAGATCGAGCAGGCCTATGCAAAGCAGCTGAGGTAAGCCCCACGGCCCTCGGCCTTCGTCAAGCTGCTGCATTTCCAGCTGCTCCACATTTTTAAATGTAATTGTAGGATTTTTCATTGCTTTTAACTTATCGTTGTGCTCTGCATTGATTGTCTCAGTGAGGGCAATAAATTGTGCTGTAAACTCATCTTTGGTGTCTGACTCACTCAGGATAGTGTTCTCTGAGGAAACATCTTCCTAGACGTAGCATTAAAAGTATTTTTTGTTAGCAAATACATGTAAAAGAATCTTTCCAACTTTTTCCCCCCCCCATCTTTGTCTTGGGAGAATTTTTGTTTTGTATTCATGAACAGTGTAGTGCCAAATACATATTCCGAAAGACCTCTCAACTAGAATAATAATAAAAAAAACACTTAATTTGCATTGCTGGGGTAATGAAAAACATAGGCCTGTTTGGAGAATCAAAAGATTCTGGATATTCTGGCGAATCTTCTGGCCCTTTTTATCTGGCCGGACCACTGAGCCAATAAGTTGATACTTGTTCAGTTCCTCCAGTGCTGTTTATTAATCCAGATTATTAGTTTTTCCATGAGTATCTGATATCAGATAATTTGTTTTGTAGCTCCTTGAAGGAAATTTGTTTTATCTTTTCATAGCGGTTTTGTGGTGTGGACCATTTGTTCAGTTTGACAGTATACTGGTGTGCTTCCCCAGCCAGGCCAAATGCCATATGAACCCCCTACCCACCAACCTGGACACGGCCATTGTGCTGTTTTACTGGGGCCATATTCTTTTGTATAATATCCCGGGCTTCCCTTTTTTTAACAACTTTTAAACAATCACCACTGCAATCTGAAAAACACTAATAATCCCTGTTGGGTCTCTTTATAAAGATAAATTGCTTGAGGGTCCAGGGGCTAATTTTGTATGTGTGTGATATCGTTGTGTCGACACCCCCTTTAAGTGTCACGCTTCCCACCGCGGGGCGGATGGCCGTCTCCAACGGCAGTGCTCTCCAGCCTCCCAGGCAGCGGCTCTGTGGGCCTTGTGGCGTTGCCTGGATACGAGAGTGAGAGGAGCATGCCTCCCCCCTCCCCACATCCCTATAAAGCTTCTCGCAGTATCCCTGCACCCTTAGAGCGGGGAGTGGCTAGGAACACAAAATAGACTTAACTACTGAAAGAGGAAATCATGTGTTTGGTGTATGATGCTTTTCCTGTTGCATGTCTGAGGTATAGCTTTTTGTGTGGCATTTCTCATTACTCAAGATTAAGACCGAAGAACAATAGAACAATGGTTGGGCTAATTTAAACTGGTCATTCAAAAGAGTAGGAGTGTCCAAACCTGGCTAGGCGGGTTGGTGAGGCGTATCTCACATGCGGGGAGTGTTCTCTGTTGCTCTTTTTCTGGTTGAACTTTTTGAGAACCTTATTTTATTATAAAAGGATTTCAAATTGTACCCATTTGGCATATTTTTAAGAAGCATTTCCCAAACCTTGTTTTGGTTTGGTGAGGCGTAAAGGAGAGGGAAGCTACAGATAATTAGATACAGCTCAGGGGGGTGACTGCTTTGTTAAAGTAAAAATTCACTGTCAGGCCCTGAGAGTTTTAGATGGTTGAGGGAAGTGTGTGCTTTGCTGTTAAAGATCCCTCTCAGGAGGGACACTGACACACATCAGAGGTTTTTTTTCTGCATTTACTGTCTTCTGGTTGTTTTGGGAACGACGGGGGGAAAATAAACTAAAATATCATGCTTCCAGTTCCAGCGCAGAGCGCTTGACCTACTTTGGTTCACAGTCCCTGCATGGACGTGGCTTCCCCATGCAGACTCAAATCCAGTTTCCCTTCTTATTGATTTAAAAGCCTTTTGTTGCAAAACAATGAATTGGCTTTGAATAACACATATTTTTAGCCGACTCTCGTCCATTGTAAAAGCCTCACGCGATGTGACATATATGTGTGTAAGACGGTGTCTGCGTAATGCTGAATCTGTCCCTCTACTCTTCTTACAGGAATCTGGTGAAGAAATACTGTCCGAAACGCTCCAAAGATGAAGAACCGAGGTTAGGCACTGACATCCATTTTGATCTGAATACATACAGCAAAAGGCTTTGGCTTAATAGTGTGTATTAGTGGGTAAGGCTGTTGAGCCCTATTGTGACAAGATAGAGTGAAATGATGAGACCAGTAACACGACATCAATTCTGATGAACAAATAAAACAAAAAGTAGCACCATGCAGGGCCTGTTGATACATTACGCATTACATCAGTACACACATCGTTGTACATCTAGGCCCGGGGGGGCAGGGGGTTGGTCTTAGAAGATATACGAGTCATTATTTGGGTCCCACCTGGGTCCCTTTGCATTTAAGCCTTAATGGATCAGGACAAACTGCCCACTTGTGGTTTTATCTAAGGTTTTAACCCACCTACCTGCACTTACAGCTGGTGCGGCCCCCTGTAAACAAATCTGCATTGCAGTGTTAGTATTTACCATCAAATGTCCCCACGATGTGGATAAATACCTGTCATTTTGACTTTGTGGGAACATTTTTCTGATCCCCACGAGGGGAGAAATCGGTTTAATAAATATCTATGACTCCAATCAAAAAACTAAAAATGCCAAAAGTCTCATATTTAGGTTGGTTGCTTATGGTTAAGTTTAGGGCTGAGTAGGGGTTAAGGTCGTCATGTTGGGATTAGAGTTTTACCAATAAAAATGAATTAAGAGTTCCCACAAAGATAAAGATACCTAATCTGTGTGTGTGTGTCTGTGTGTGAGAGAGATTTAGATTCAGAATACTTTATTTTTCCCCAAGGGGAATTTTTTTTGTGTTGGAGTAGCAGTTCATATACAAGGCACCCACATAAGGCAGGCATAAAGGAAGTTGTAACACAGTATTACAAAAAATATATATTTGGTATATTTGTAAACTTCAGACAGTACCTATATCTAAAGGGCGTTCTCTGGAAATCCCCCCTTTTATAGATGGATGTTTAATATATTTACAATTAGTAAACATAAGTAAGTAAACAAACAGCTGTTGTGTGCAATGAGTAACACTGCAAAAACACTGGGGGGACAAAAGATTTTATTAGAAATCCAATTCATATAGCTCTCGCTTTGTGATGAGATCTCACTTTTTTGTGTCTCCAAGGGATAATGCAGTAATGGCCACAGAAAGGTGATACGGGCACGGCATGTTTTTGGACTCCAGGAAGAATCCTGTGTAAACACTAGGGAGCATGCAAACTCCACACGCAGGGCCCTAAGGCCATTGGCCGAACTGCTGAGCCACCGTGCCAACCAAATCTATTTTTAGGTAAATGTAAAAGCGAATTTGTATAGAATACATTAAGAAACACACACACATAACTGTATATCTTGAAAGCAAGAGATATCCGTTTGCCAGTTATCATACATGTACGTAAGAATGTACCCCAATAAGGTACATTCTGCACCCGGGGCTGGGGTTAGCCGTAGGTGGTGAGGAGATACAGGGAAATCAGTTGGTTTGCATTTCATCTGGCGTTTAGACTGCTTTCCTCTCCCACTGATCGCTCTATGGTGACACCTACTGTCCGCTGGGGGCAACAGGGCTGTGGGGGAGGGAATGGAGCTCCCCTACAGGCACATGATGGCGTGCTATATTACTCCTTAAAGCCTGCCGCCCCCGATTTAGTAGAAGCGGGTTACTCGGAGTGCTTGTGTGTGGGCGGTGTGTTAGGTTTGATCCCTCTCAAATCGATGTGGGTGTCATTCACTGAGGGGGGTGAACATCTATGGGGCTGATTAGCCATGCCGGATTAGGAGGAAATCGGGGGGCTGGGGGGAGGGGGCGG
>JAODLD010000038.1:23901303-23915877 GCA_026781065.1 Mormyrops boulengeri
CGCGTGGGGGGTGCCCTCCCCGGCGGGGGCCCACCCCCTCTGGGCCCGCTCCCCCCCCCCGCCTCCGCCGCCCCCGGGGGGGCGGGGGGTCGGGGGAGGGTGTTTGAGAAGCACATGATAATGTCATATGCGATTTTCTAGATTCTTTTAATGCGTCCAAAATTATTTGACTGATTATGGGACCTAGAAGCAAGTCATGTTGATAGATCAAGAAAGATCACGTTAGCAAATCAATAAATTCCGTCATTTATGTTCACATATCAACTTTTGGGGAAAATTACTTGTAAAAGCATTAAAACGTGCTTATTGTGACATACAAGTCATGTCCCTGCAATGCTGCTTGTGTTGGGTAGTTGAAAGGGGTTTGGATAAGGGCCACACAAGAAGTTAACTTCATTAATCCTCTCCTTTAGCTGCTTCTAGCTAGCGAAAATTAAATCTGACGTGCATTTGACTGCAGCTACTTCGGTGTTACCTATGCAAACGTTCAAGAAAAATTGTACACTAACTGTGACATCCTGACTCTTCACAAAAATTCCAAAACAAATTAGCAATTGTAAACAGAATGGTAAAAAATTTGCAATTCAAAGTAGATTGGATGGGAGAAAGAACCCCATCTAATTTAATTAAAGTTATACGCCTGGATGGAACAAACATTTAATAATATGTAATATGCATGCACATATTACCTCAGCTGCGACAGTTTTGGTCTGATGTATTTTAGAATAAGTAGATGTAAATGGATTTTAACTTATGAGTGCAGATGGTACTACATTAATTCTCTGCCTCTGAAATCAACATGTCATGGGATTTAGACAAATAATCTGGTCCAGATGTAGGCGTCTATCATGCAGTGTGTAACTTAGAAAAAGAGTAAATATTGCAAAAATCAAATATTTCGAATGATTGCACCCTCAGCCTCCAGTGGAAATGTCTGACATCCTTCCCAGCCTTGGTTGATGAGCCCTGCTCTTCTCCACCCTCAGGTTCACGTCGTGCCTGTCCTTCTACACCGTCCTCAATGAGCTGAATGACTATGCGGGCCAGAGGGAGGTCGTGGCTGAAGAGATGGGCCACAAGGTGTATGGAGAACTCATGAGATACTCGCAGGACCTCAAGGCTGAGAGGAAACATGTAAGAAGGGCTCATCTATGCACACCAGCCAGGCCGAGATGGGTTTTGGGTTGGAAGTGAATTGAAGAGTAAATGCCAGTACCACCAAGATCAGTGATGAGTGGCGTGTCAGGAGACATTCTGGTGGAGTGATGAAAAGGCGAGCATGTCTGCTCCCTGACCGCACTGTGCTCTTACTTCACAGCACCTCCAGGAGGGCCGGAAAGCACAGCAGTTCTTGGACCACTGCTGGAAGCAGATGGACAATGTGAGTAGAGGCGGTGTTTCACGCGGACTGCATGGAGGGCGATCCGCAGGCACGCGGATGACCTGCTGCTCATTTCTCCGCCCAGCGACGCCCACAGCGTCTTCTGTACTGGCCCAGCTGGGCTCTTTTCCAGACACTGCTGGGAAATGTGCCAGACTGTATACCTTTCTCAGTACATAACATGAAATCTTCCAGTTGAATGCTCTTGAAACATTCCAGAAGAATTTTAACATCTGTCGATGCCAGTGTGATCCGTAATCTCCTGGCTACTTGCTGGCTACCTTCCTTAGAGCACCCGTGCACTTGTCTGCTGTGGTCCTGTCTTGATTGTCACAGACCGTTTGCGCAGGGCTGTAAGTGCAGCGGAAGTCTGTAACCAAAAACTGTCTCACTGAAGACTTATTGTCACTGATCATATATTCACAGAGCAAGAAGAAGTTTGAACGGGAGTGCAGGGAAGCAGAAAAATCACAGCTCCTCTACGAGAGATTAGACAGTGACATCAATGCCACAAAGTCAGAAGTAGAAAAGGTATGGTCTCATTCCCGTTTCTCACTTTCATTTTGCTCAGTTGAAGCACCGATTCTGCCTTTTGATGTTCTCTCTATCTCTCTCTGTATCTTCTTGTTATTCATCTGCATTGTTCTATCTTTGTGCTGATGGAATCTGGCCATATTCACCAAATAACTAAGATATCTGAGAAACACACATGTGGTCTTTGTTTAGACATTTATTTTGAAGTCTTGTGTGAATTTGGTAGCAAGAGAATCCTTCAGCAGTCTGCTGGAGGTTAATGCTGGCCCCGTTTACGTCTCAGGCGAAGACGCAGCTGTATGCTCGGACGCACATGGCCGACGAGAGCAAGAACGAGTACGCGGCTCAGCTGCAGAACTTCAACGCTGAACAGTGGAAGCATTTCGGCGTCACCATCCCACAGATATTCAAGGTGACCTTCACTTCAAAAGCGATAGTTTCCCTGTTTTGGGTGTCAAGTTCCACTTTTAAGCTTGACATTTCATGCCGCCCCCTTTGCCAGATGACTTTGCCCAGACTCATTATCCCCCCCGCCCTCCCACAGAATCTGCAGGACATGGACGAGAGGCGAACCGTGAAGCTGGGCGAGACCTACAGAGGCTTTGCCGAGGTGGAACGGCGAGTGATTCCCATCATTTCCAAATGCCTGGAAGGAATGGTGTCGGCCGCAAAGGCCGTGGATGAGAAGCGGGTGAGTCTGGGCCCAGTGCTGGACGTCATCCCCTACGATCCATGCCAGCACTGAAGCAACTGTTCCCCTGCTCCTCTTAAATGAAATCATGGAAAGAGTATCTCCGTCACTTGCATTTGGCTAGCTACGGAATGTTACCGATATTGTGCAACTTTGTGTAGGATAGTTTTCTGATAAATGCTGCTCCTTACTGCCCAGCAGATTTTTATCTACTTTCCTTAAGTCGTACGTGACATGTTGTTCTTTATTATTGTCCTGTTGTGTGAGTTCTGTGGGAAGCCGGCACCTCTCCATAAAACATTTCCCCACTTTGATGTTGAAAGCTTACATCTCTCATCCCGCTTTTCTGTCTGGCGCCCTGCAGGATTCGTTTATTGTTGTGGAGTCCTTCAAGTCCGGTTTCGAGCCCCCTGGCGACTTCCCCTTTGAGGACTTCAGTCAGAACATCTATCGAACGGGTTCTGACGGCACCATCAGCACGCCCAAGAACGAAGGGGTCAAGCCGGACCCGAAGCATTCAATGGGAAAGTCCAAGAACAAACTCTGGCTCTTTGGGAAGAAGCCCAAGGTATGGGAGGGGCTTGCTGTAAGCCATGTATGTGTTACATAATATTTGGCACTGCCTGTCATAACTCTGAGATGGTTTCTTGATCCTCCTTACTAAATCAACGATAATTTCTAGCACAGATGCCCAGTGTCCATCGACATTGATATATGATTGCATACATTGTTTGTCTAAGTATTTTTGGAGACTCTTTGTCTCATTTTATATTACTACAACGTGTTTATGATTGTTCAGTGTCTGGCTTTCGCTGCAGAATTAGCTCGTAGCTGTGACGTTAGTGCTCCTCCAGGACTAGCTCTGGGCCACAGCTGATCGTCTGTGTTTGCACCCCCAGTCTATCCCGTTCTCCCCTCCCCCCACTCGTCCCACTTTCACTTCCAGCTACACCCCATCTCTTAAATTTACCAGTGACCCATTAGCTTATTGTCTGTCTGAAGTGAAAACGGTCAAACCCAGGATTTCATCGTTCCGGGGTCTGAGGCGAGTGGTAAGAGGTCATCCATGTGTGGGCTTGCAGTATTTGTAGTGACTTTTTTGTTTTTTTGGATTTTTTTTCTCACGTCTTTTGCTTGATGTTTCTTGCTGCAGTAGTACATGTTAGATAGCAATCAGCTGCTGAGAGGCAAGGCGAGGCAGTATGAGCAATACCTGCTTTCATTTTGCTTAAAAGTGTTTAATGGTATTTACAAGTGATGTTTCCTCACTAGTGTCAAACATCTGCACTGGGCCAAAACACAATACACACTGTACAGATACCGAAAAACTGCATCAATAAGTGAAACCAAAATGCACACGTACACATTGTACGTGTCATACAAGCCGCTAATCCTTTCCGATAACAGAGCACTAGCCCTTAATAGTACCTTTTATAACTTTCCGCCGACCGGTATGTTATTCTGGCATTTCCAGAAGTGCTATGTTTTTCGGGGGGGGTTATAATCATACGGATAAAATTTATGTTGTCTTGTCCCTCCGTTCGTTTCTGAAGGCCATGTAGGGAGGTGCCTGTTACAAGCAGCCAGGGCTGCGTGAATGCGCCGGGTAGCGGGAATTCCAGGCGGCCTGTCGTCTGGGAATGTCTCCATAGCCTGCTTTAATTTTCCTAATGGGTGGCAGAGGTAAATCACTGCACAGTGGGAATGGTAGGCAGCCTGACAGATGAACACACTGGGCTGGCTGCGATGTTTTATTACATAGCAACAGGAAGCAGAAAAATTTCCGTAAAGGTTGAACTTCGCCTACATTACCCGAGTCGTGTAGTAAAGCTCCTGCATCCTGTTTTATGTTGATCTTGCAGAAGTAAACATGCATGCACTTTTTACTCATCAAAGTTGGCTTGAAGCACATTTAGAAATTGCTGAAGTTCCTAAGAGTCTGAACTTTCTTCTTAACTTTCCAGTCATCAGTGAAGCTGGTAAGATATCTTCCTGGAGTGGTACCGTATTGAGTTATTTTCCTTTCCTCTGTCTAGCTAGTCCATAAGCAGAATTCAGGTGTTTTCCTGCGAATGTAGTAGCTGTGCAGCTGAACTTCCAAATCCGTTGTCATTTTCAATGTCCACATCTCGACGACATTCACACTGTTCTATATCCTTTTTTAATTTATTTATTTTTTTTTTTTTAAAGTTAAAAGCCTACCTGAGGCCTTGATGATAAGGTTCTAAGAGCTCGTTTCCCATCCTGACCTACTTTGGAGTTCAAGACCTTTTTGCTTGAGCTGCGTCTGAGCCGCCGGCTTCCGACACTTTCTCTCACGCGTGAAATGCCGTGCGTCTCGACCCTTGCATCTCACTTTTCTGTCTATTTGAGGTGCATGTTAGGAGGTGGACTAAGTCTTCATCAAAGAGCTCTTGATGCAAGTGTCATTTCTTTGGCCTCTGCAGGCACTGACGCTGGAAGATTTCAGTCATCTTCCACCCGAACAAAGACGCAAAAGGCTACAACAGAGGATTGATGAGCTTGGCAAGGAGCTGCAGAAGGAAATGGACCAAAGGTACCAGTGTAGAGTCAGAGAAAGTGGTGGTTACATATGCAGTCAACTGGAGATGCAGCTTTTGGGGCCGTGAAGATTAGGTCCCCTAATATTGGTACCCCTATGTATGCCTTTCATAATGTTTGGGTATCATTTTCCCAATGAGATACTCATTTGTGACTGGAAGAGGCTTGCATCCTTATTGTTGTCTCCCCTTCAGAGATGCGTTGAACAAAATGAAAGACGTGTATGAGAAGAACCCTCAGATGGGCGACCCAAGCAGTCTACAGCCCAAGATTTCAGAGACCATTTGTAACATGGAACGACTGCGCTCAGAGATCCATAAGAATGAGGTAGCGGCCCACACCCGGATCTCCCTAAACGGCCTAAGCTTTCTCTTTAAGTCAGGACGGCAAGGAACTCGAGATGACCGATGCTGGAGTTAGTGTCACAGATCCGTCTATCAACACACCACCCCAAATGGTGTCCAGATGTTTGAAACAGATTCGGTTTACTTTAAGTAAATATCTGATTTTTAAGTGATTGGGGATCACGCACCCGTGTTCAGGTTGTGGTGGGTGTTTTCTGTTGTGAAAATTTGCATGTTTCATTGGATAGTGATTGTATTTTTCATTATACATTTGCATGAATTTGAATGCCAAGAAATACAGATTCTACTCCAAAGTTAGTGACTTAGTGTATTCACTATGGGGTGGGACTGCCATCCCATCCAGAGCAAACTCCTGTCTTGTGTCCTATGTTTGCTGGAACAGACTCCAGGCCTCTCATGACTCTGACCAGAATAAGTAGGTAGAAGATTTTTAATAGCAATTATTCAGGTGATCTCTGTAGTCTGAAGTGTGGGGTCCGCCACTGAGGAAAAGCTACGTCCTGGGAAATCTGCCACTCAGTCTGTACTCCTCAAACCACTGATGCTAACATCAGAATAAACCCATATATCAAGCTTTAGGTCCTTTTAAGCGTTTAAGCATTATTTCAGTTGCATTTTAGCGCCACCTGGTGGATAAATCTAAATATTGCATTTTCTTTGTGAGGAATTTCTCCTGTTGTAATGCTTGTAGGTGTCTGAGCTGAGTGAGAGAGCAGTCTGTAACTCTCTCTCTCATTCACTTTCAGAGCTGGTTGTCAGAGGTGGAAGGGAAACAGAGTTCGCGAGGAGACAGGCGACCCAGTTCAGAGGTCAATCATCACGCTCCCCATGGCAGAGAAAGGTCAGTAGGCAGTAAATGATTAACAGGGCTCCACAGCCTGGGAAACACAAGTTTTCCTCTAATTGTAGTGTTGACACTATGCAAATGAACTGTATGTTTCCATTTTACACAATAACCGAAAACTACATGAAGAATTTATGTTGTGATAGTTGTGCCATCTCTGGGCATATCTGCGGTGGTCCTGGGTATCTGCCTTTTCCCTCCATGTGTTTGCTTTCTCCCTCCCCGCAGTCCTGAAGGAAGCTACACAGACGACCCTAACCAGGAGCATCGCAGCCCCCCGCAGCCGGACCTCCACGAGTTTGACGATGAGTTTGACGACGATGATCCGCTTCCAGCTATCGGGCACTGCAAAGCACTCTACGCCTTTGATGGTAAGGAGACACAGTCCAAGTGAGGAACATGATTATAGGATGCAGAACGCAGCATTTAGGCCAAGGGTTACCCCTTGGTTGCAATTGAACGGACTTTGGACCCTTGGACCAAGTGATGTGACCTCAACGATTGAGTGGGAATGAGATGGAATTTTCTTTTAATTAGTTTGATTGTTCAGAGATGTCCCAGCTTATTACTTTAGTTAGCTGATGAATGTTCTTCTGGCATATCAATTTTGAAAAACTTTCTGTCTGAGCCCACCCACAATGCACTGGTGACTGCGCTCGAACCTTGTAGCTGGGGCTGGATCTGGTTAAAGCTAGGCTCGACGGGCCATGACACAGATGCCCTATCAAAGACAGACATCTGCCCTATGGCTGCATTTCACAATTTAATAGACGTGTAGAGTGTGATCTACACTTATCTCCTGCTTTGTTTTGTGAGTTTTATCTGAGCGCGTCACTTTTCTGTTAGCCTCATAGCTACGTGAACCATACCAAGTCAACCTCCATTGCCGAAGATGGCAATTTGGCTTGGTGTTCATCCTGCCTAACAAGATCTGCCATGCTGAGAATAGATGCTGCTGTTCAGAGCGATACCAAAGACACACAAGTTGAAGGATTCATGATGTGATTAATCAAAACAAGAACAGGCTCTGTTAGCCCTTGCTGGTTTATGTAATTCATATTTTACTTATTTATTTATTTATCTGGCAATATGGTTTCCTTTTGTCATTGTTTTGAAAAATTGAGTAGCTTTCATAAATGCATTTGATTTAGGTTAAGACATGTTTGGCATCTAATAATTTAGTTGAATTTCACATTTCCTAATTCATCGCTCCATAAGGAAGTAGGACGCGGAAGGGCTTGTCTGTTTACTCTGGAGGGTTGGGCTATCTGCACTGACCACATCGCACATGTAACCACAGGCCAGAACGAAGGCACCCTGGCGTTCAAGGAGGAGGAGGTGCTGTACATCATCGAGGAGGACAAGGGAGACGGCTGGACACGTGCACGGAAGCAGGGTGGAGAAGAGGGCTACGTGCCCACATCCTACGTGGAGATCACTTTGGAGAAGAACAGCAAAGGTGCGGTCACCTACATATGAGCTCCCAGGCCGGAACCACGGCAGTCTGACCAACTGACGGCTACCTCACGTCGCACATCGGCGCTCCGCTAGTTCCGGATGCTAGCCACCTGCTTGCGCGTCTCGTCGTAGTTGGTCCCCGCCAGCGTGTGGAGGACCTTTCCTAACGCAATCCTCTGCTTTCAGCAGCACACACTATGCACCAGACCTCACGCGTCTCCACCGACACCAGCGGTCTTATTTATATAAAGTTATTATTTGAAAATAATCTTTTAAATGTGGATCCACATTTCCTGATTCGTCCACTGAGCTCTTTATGATTTTCTTTTTTCCGTTTTCCATATGAAAAGTGAACCTTATTTTAGCTGCTAAATTTTTATGCAATTTTGTAAATATTTTTCTGTCCAGAAAATTATTGCATTTATTAAAATGGGTGTCTCGACAGTTGTTCCTATTTTTTAATTTTTATTTTTCTCCCATTTTTTTTTTTTAAAACAAATGTCGAACAGTGTCTAAGTATCTGAACCTTCTATAAAAGGCTCTATACCTATTTATATTAATCTCTGTTCACGCTACCTTGTAACTTCAGTATTTATATACTCTGTATCAAATTCCTCTCTGCAGCTGATCTTTATTCTACCTATAAACTCCAGTCCAAATGTCTGGGCCCTGTGATGTCCTGCCCAAGAGTGGCCATGGGGGCGGCACTCTGTGGCAGTGACGGGACTTGGCTAGCCTCTGATCGTTTCCCTGTCGTGTGATGGTGGTGTCTGTAATGCTCCTCCCTCCTTTCTCTCCCCCCTCCCCGTGCAGGTTCCTGAGTGGAGGTGTGGGTGTCAGTCACATTTGGCGAGGCATTGGCGGAGGGTACATGCAGCTCTAGATCTCTTTTGGTAGTGGGCAGTGGTGAGGGTTGGGACCTACAGAGGATTAGAGACAGGTTGCATGTGTGCATGCAGACATCCATTACCATTAACCCCATTCCATCGCCATGGCGACGTCTGTGAGGTCACCGGCTCACTCTAACTGGCTGGCCCTTAGCCGGAGCCGTGCACGAATTTGACTCAACAGGCCAGAGCTGTGGATAATTACAGGGTAGCTTGCCGACTGTGGCATCCAGAACCCAAAGAGGCTTGAGCAGTGCAGGGAAAGCCGCTCACCTTCAGACTGGCACTAACGGCTTGTCTCATCCCCACCCCATCGTAACATTAGCAGTGTCTGCCTGTACCAACCTTACATGCTCGCCTTAACATGCCTCAGCATGCAATATGTTTTTATTTCTAGATCCACGTTCAGGGTTGTTCTTTTACCATCTTGAAATAACCCCTCTCCTCATTCATCTGCATCTTTCTGTCACCTTGTTCTTTGTTCTTATTGTATCCTGTCCCTTCCCTCCCTCTTGCAACATTCCCCTGCTGATTCCCGATTGTAACTTCTTATGTTGCGCTGTCGTGAACATATGTGTTGCGCCAAGCATGAGCACTTGAGTTTAGAGGCAGAACTGCAGTAGCCACGAGAAGGCCCGTCCCGCATTCTCCCCCGTCATCCCATCCTCCACCTCCCCTTGTTGGGAAATTGGAGGGCGCAATGCCACCAACCGGCCAGCAGGGGGCTTCCTCTCCCCACCGCTTTTGAGCACGCTGTGACAAAGCTTTGAAGACCCTGAGACTGAGACGAAGTTGCCAGTCAACACTCCAGTTCTACAGTGGGATCCTTGCCTTATTACAAATCTCAGCAACAAGCCTCGGTCTTCTGAGTGCCAGTCCAACCCAAGCCACATAAAAGGGCTGCCCAGAGCACCGGCCGGCTTCCCGTGATGCTGCTCTGCAATGGAATCCTCCGTCGCTTCTCCAGGTGCTGCAGGTGCCGGGGGACCATGCTGTGGTTCGGGGACGACAGCAGTGCATCTCCTAAACTTACATGTCTAGCGCATATTTTTGTGAATGTGATCGTACATATAATCATGTGTATGCATATTTATGTGAGTATGTGTATACATATATGTATATATTTAGTTAGTTTTATTACTGGTCTTTATATGTATTAACATCTTTTGTTTCATACTGAATGTGTTTCTCTTGTGACTTTTTATAGGGTTTTTAATCAGGTGATATACTCACTTTTCAGCATTGTGTCAGTAGTACATAGTTATCATACTATTCTTCAGAACATCTTTTGGAATAGGGACTTGGTCTAATATTACTTAAATGCACTTTTTCCCTATCACGTTTATATATAATGAATAAATTAATGAATAAAATTGACTCTATGTTACCTGACGTGCAGCAACACAGTAGTTAACATCACACTTTACACACACATACTCAGTTTTCCCCCTTTTGTTTGGCACAATGCACCACGGAACACAGCACGGCGGGTTTGGCCCGGTGAGACCCTGCCGTCATCTCTTCACGGTATTGATGCATGGAGTCAGTGGGCCAGTACACTTGCCTGGTCTTCTCTGTGCCTAAAGGACACGTTTGAGGGGGTGCTGGGGTGATGTCGCGTACTTCTCTTGCTTTAACGGAGACAAGTAGCTGCTGTTTCCCGCGCAATTAATCTGGTCAGTTTCATGATTCTAATACCAGGGTGGGTATGTGGAGGGAGATGTGGAGACATTATTACTCACTAAGAACTGGCTTAACTGCCTTTATTTGAGATATTTAAAAGCAGACGTTATAAGTACTGACGTCAGTTATAACATCCAGATGTTTAGTTTTGACCTGTAATCCTAATACTCAAAGCTGTGAAGTCGATGTCTTACTTTTAATACGGTTTAAAAAGCTGTTCAGTTTGTTCTGGTGAGCTGCTGAACTTTCTGTACTTTTACTACATTTTAAAAGGCTTTTTTATATATATAAATGCAAGAATTGTATTTGAATGTCATTCAAGTAGTGAAGGAACTGAAAGAGTATGAGAATGTTGATAAGTAAATTAGTTTTTAACATCACACCTTTTTTGTTTTGTCGGTGTATTTTGTATCGCAGTTCATTATTCATTTTGACTTGCGTTTATGAGGTGACAGTAATCGCAGCGTTTCTAAATGTAAATGGGAACACTTCAGTCTGGATTTATGGGGGCAAAGTAATGTGAATTGAGGGAGGTATGCTGTTCAAAGGTGAAATCCACTGACTATTTCTGGTTTAAGAAGAATCCTTTTGTATAAAGAAAAATGCTTCTTTGCAATGTTTGTTACATGCAAATTACCCAGAAAAAAAAACAACTTTATCGCCACTTGCGACATCTCTCTTGCTATGGTATATTTGCAGAAGACTTCTTTAAATTAAGTAGAACTGAACAATGTAAAAGTAAGATTTCACAACAGAATCCATAGATGAATCAGAATTAAAAATTTTCCTGCTCCTTCTAGGAATAAAGTAAAAGTGCTTTAATTGTCATTGTCATGAAACTTGCTACCAACATGAATGAATGAAGGAATGAATGAAAACAGAAGAGAACTGTGACTTAGCATAAGTGATTCAGTTGACTAATTAAAAACAGGGTACTAAGCTGGGTGTCTGTCGTAATGTTCCCATTGCTCAAGTGTACTTTCCATTAGTGTGTCATGTGCATGAACCGGATACCCATGGCAGTTTTCTTCACATGAATCTGACTGAGTGGACTTGGAATAATCAAAACAATGACAGTAATTGCACTTCTGCATCTTGCTGAGCACATTTTTCTTTTATACTTTTTATTCTTGAGACACTTTGAAAGACTGCTCTCTCCTGAGAATTTGAATTTGTTCTAATAAAATAAATAAGAATCGCAATTTTTTCCCCCGTCTCTGAGTTCCAGAATTTGTATTATTTGAATGTAAATTGAATCCGTTTTGGGTAATAATTTACTTAGACATCTTAAGGAAACTGTACATAAGTTCATAATTTGCCTAGAGCCATATTCACATAAGTTATTTCTTACCTTTATAAGGTGCTACTTACATAGCTTTACAGATATATACCTTTAATCCAGTTTGTTTTTTTTGTTTTGTTTTTTAATACAGCTGGAGGGTGTCACAGAATAACACTGACTGCAGGAGCAATCACGGCTCTGTGATTTTTGAACCTGTATGTTCTGGTCTTGATTTCTTCATTATTTACGCTGCCTAATGTGCCGTGGTAAACTTTGAAACCTCTCCACCTGTTTTCTAAGTGAAAATGGTCCTAAGAACCATAAGAAAGTGTTTCTCAACCCGGTCCATGGGGGCCCTCAGACAGTCCATATTTTTGCTCCCTTCCAGCTCCCTGGCAGACAGTCCACACATATTCAAAAACATGTCGGTCCCCAAGGACTGGGTTGAGAAACACTGACGCAGTACATAAAAGCAAGGAATTGGTCCTATATAACAGACAATAAAAGCAGTGTGTGCTGGGTCCTAATTTGGATCAGTGAGGTGGGGCTTTGTTAGCACATGTTTTGCGAAGTTCTCCACCAAGCCCCTCCATAGTAGGACATTTGGATTATGTACATGGCAGTTTCAACAGGAGAACATATTACAGTCTTAACATCCTCACACCTGACTGTGACTGTTATTTACAAACGCTTCTGACTCTACAACATACTGTGCCAACAGAAAATCCGCTATTCATATACAGCACTCTTAGACCCCTTGGAAATCAGGACAGCCTTCCATCCAGGTCCGCTTCTCTTTCACAATTTCCACATTCAGCTTACCTCTTTCCTTATTTCCCAGATTTTCCCTGAATTTTCCATCTGAGATAAGACATTGTTACACTTTAGGCATCCATGGCTTTTCAAAAGAGCACTGGGCCTTTCACATTGCTGTGTAGTGACACATGAAATTATATTCATTTCAGAAAAACTTTTGTATTGCAGTTTGCAATGGCCTACTTATCCAATGCTCCTTTGCGGCACACAGCTACTGAAATGACACTCCTGTAATGTAATAGGAGGTGTACAGTAAGTCCCCAGGTTAAGAATGTCCGACTTACGGACAATTCGTACTTATGAACCGACTGCCATAAAGCCTAGTATATAAAAAATGTGAGTTAAATACTCACGAACGTGAGCACTACTTTGTGATGCTCAAGAAAACTTTGCATGGCTTCAGTGGTTTGTCGGCTCAAGGTGTACATTACTGTACCATATGTAGTTTTATTATTACTGTATTATATACTGTGTTATTGTTCTGACTTGCCTACAAATTCGACTTAAAGACAGACTTAGGGAATGGATCTCGTTTGCAGCCTGTACTATATTTTTGTCAAAGCACTGGATTACTAACTTGTAGAGGAAAGGTACATAAGATCAAAATAAGAACATAAGGCTGGATGTACGTTGAAGATCTATTTCTAAGGACCAGTCTGAGGAGAGCTGGTGTAGTTTGGTATTTATATATATAACTATTTAATATAAGTACAGTCTATGTACACAAACTATTTCCTTGCTCTTTAGGGCAGAGGGATTCTTTCATGACCACAGTACCAGGAAGTCCAGCCTGTTGAAAGGTTCAGCCACTGAACTGTGGGGTGACCCCTAAGCGGTTACCCTGCTCATCATGGGGGTATTTACATGCGGCTCACTTCTTTCTGGTTCATAGTTCAGTGTGCCTGACACAGGGCTCCAGTTTTCGCGACAGAGCTGTGAGGATGAGCTTGAACTTGTCATATCTCTCCGCTTGATCTACTGCTGCCCCGCGGCTTCCCCATAGGAGCCGCAGCTGAAAGTCTGTCTTGAAGATCTCCAGCAAGTCCTCATTGGGTTGGAAGTCTTGAGGAAAAGACATGAGAAAAGAGAAAGTTAATTTTTCCTGTCCTGTTGACCAGGACTATTCAGATCATGGTCATCAATGGCCGAGCACTGCTGATTTTCCAGCCTTCCTTCACCTGTCAGCCAGGTGTGAAGCCTCTGTTGGCCAATCTGAATCAGTAATTATTAAACTTACTACCTGGGAGAACTGGAAGAAAAAAGGCCTGGATTTGGAATCCAGGGCCAGATTTGAAGAGCCCTGCTGCAGGGCTTCCTTTCTGCAGCCCAAACGTTTAATTGGCTACTGTATGAATGAAAGTTTCTGCAAAATGTATAAATTTCATAGTGGGTCACACACAGTTCAGACTCTATGTCTCATGGGCTTGATACCTTGTAGGATGCGCTCTGTGTTGGAGGTGTACACGTCTGCATTGTGAGCCATCTTCCTGGCCTCCTCCAGGTGACGAAGCATAATCTCGCAGCCCTGGTCATTGTTCTCCCAGTGCTCGAAGCCCTCAAAGGCAACTGCGGGGCGCTCCATCAGGGTCAGCAGGGGCATCAGGAGCGGCACAGTGGTGGTCTTTAGTGGCACATCAACTGCACAGGTGATAGAAGCCAAGATGATGTTAATTCCCACTCTGAGGTGAGCAAAAGTACGCCGGCACAGGAATCAAATCAGTATCCAGCATGAATTGAATTCAACAGGAAGCCTCATCCATCTTCTATCTTGGTCAGGGTTACGGAGGGGCCAGAAGCCTCTGCCAAGCAGGAACCTAAGGTGGAGCACGCTGGATGGGAAGCCAGTCCCTCACAGGGCAGATGCACACACAGTCATATGCTACGTGTAGAGAATATCAGGTACCATATCGGTATCAGGTGATATATCTGTTACAAATCAATACATTTGTATCAGTGTGATGCCAGTCTCGACCAAAATTGCTGCCTGATAATTAGGCTTTCAAAGCCAGCCCCACAGCTACTGGCATAACTAAAATGACGGAGATGATAGCATTAGACAATCTAGAAGCCC
>JAODLD010000038.1:23916371-23934514 GCA_026781065.1 Mormyrops boulengeri
TGTTAAATGTTAATAATCTAGCGAGTTCAGTAGCAAAGGGAACAAATACCTAATGAAGTATTATTAATACTCACCACTGCCTTCGTACAGTCCCTTATAAAAGGGCTTGAGGGTCTTTTCATACAGGATAGCTGTATGTGTGTATTTCCTTCTTAAGGTGGTCCACGTTTGGTCTAACCGTGTGATCTGTGGACAGCACAAGTGATGAGCTCATAGGCATACATGTCCATCGAGAAACTGCCACCCTTCTGCCCTGTAGTCCCCCAGAGGCGCCGATCCGGCCCAGTGTACTACCTGTGACATGTCGAGCGCCTTCATGATCGCTGAGAAAGCGTAAAGGTCCCCCATGGAGTCCTTAAGTTCCAGGGCCACCAGTATGATGCGGTTGAGGGTCGAGGCTCGCTCCTCCAAAGTGCCTGTGCAGCCCAGGATATCCACAGCCACCCCGATGGACATGGTGTTGTGCCTGAGGTGGGAAACTCATGTTAGTGTGTTCTGTGCTACTTCACTCCGCTGTGCTCCTGACAGTTCGGTCATAATCGGCTATGACTGAGACAATAGCTTGGAGGAACCTCTCCTTGGGGCACTTACAGATGGGCTGAGGTACAGCACAGTAGTAAGTGCAGGAATGGTTTGTGGTGAGTTCCACTGTGTTAATGATGACATGATTTAGATACTAAACTTTTTTATCTATCATCTGTACTCTGAAGATCTTTGGACTATTCCCACCAAGCCATGTGCAAGTGCGCAGCCTGCCTGGTTCCATGTCTACCTCTCCATCAGGTCCTGCCGCAGCTGTCTGCCGTGGGGGAGGGTCACCAGTTCCAGTCCTGAGTTCACTCCCATTGCACATCTCATCTCTTCAGAGACGTTCAGAGTTCTGGCCACCTGAAATATAAGCACTCATAAGCCGGCTATTCAGAACTTTAGTTCCATGACAAGAAAGCTTCACTGAGCTCCGCAATCATTCACATTCATTATAGGAAAAAAGCTTTACAAATCACTGTAATGAGCAGCTGAGCTTTTGAAGACTAAGCCTTTGTTCCATTTAAAATTATTCTTATGTTACTACCAATTTGATAAGACGCTTTGGAGTCGGTCACAATTAGGGACTTTGTGTTGCTGACCACAAATTCCCACTTAGTGAAAAGCACAATGAATTCCAGCTTTATTCCACAACTATGCAAAACCAAACAAGATTCTAGGCTTTTTACTGTTTTTATTCTTCAGAATTAATAATATCACTTGTCTGCTAGCTAATCAGTCAAGGGCTTCTTCTTTCAGACTGTGGAGAGCAGTCTGCAGTGGCCCTAAGCAGTGATGGGTACCTGGCTGTCAGCATACAGCAGGGTCTTGGCGATGGTCCAGTGGTCCTGAGAGACAAGAAGCTGCTTGGCCTGTTTCAGTACAGACATTTCCAGGGGCTTGTTCTCAGGGGGGAGGAGCCTGGTCTCGAACTCTGCAGGCCTGAATGCAGAAGTCATCTCAAATACAGGCCGCTTGAAGACCTTCGCCTTCACCTCCATTAGCTCCTCCTCCTTCACCATCTTAGTCTCCAGCAGATCCAGGTGTTGCCTGTCTGCGCTCCATTCCTCATTGCTGTCTTCCAGGGCCTCGATGGCTCTGTGGTATGAGCTGCGGTTGACCGAGCCACAGGACAAGCTGGCTTCCGCTGTCACGGGGCAGCTCTTGCTCGCCTTGTCTGCCCTCAGCCGCTTCACGTAGCCATCGTTGGGGTGCATCTCAGTGGTTCTGTCCCATTCTGCCACTGTGCTGGGTCCAGGCTCGCAGCCGCCCGACTCGGGGTTCAGCTGCTGTGGAGTCTTCTGGGGCTTCTTTGGAGGAGCCGGAGGTGCGATGGGATGTAGCCGTGGGGAGCGAGGAATCTTGGTGGAGGGCACTTTGCTGGGTTTTGGGGGCGGCTTGGGGTACAGCTGGCTATCGGAGCCTCGGATCGCTTGTCCAGCGTGCATCTCGAAACAGGGCTTTCGTGGGACAGTGGGGCTGAGAACAGGCTCGCTGCCCGTCCGAAACACAGGAGACTTGGGGCTTGAATGGGAATCCATGAGATGGGATTGGGTCTGGGACTGTGGCTTGCAACCTGGGAGATAAAGCCATTTGTGAACATGGGAAACTTACAGCCATTCCTGTGCTCTAAATAGTTTCCACAGTATCTGGATAGATTTCTGCTTGGAGGCTATGACCAAGATTAGTAGTCCATTGCCCAACACTACAGCAGTCTGCAGTTTGAATGACCATGCACAAATGACAAGTTCTCTTCTCTTACTTCTGATCTGATCTAGTTAGAAAGCTTTATACAAATACAGTATTATAATTACAGTACAGACTTTATAATTATAAAACATTTAATCCTACACTTTTGACCTAAGTTGTTTGCTATGAATAATGAAAATGAAGTGATTTGAGAGGCCCACATTTTTACGATGGAATCATGTTTTATTTTTTCAGGGTTGCAGAAACCTAGAAGTCTCTAAAAGGAGGTGTTTATTGTCTACTTCGTAACACTAGCATGTTGTTTTTCTGTCGGGTTTGTGAACGAGCTACACATAACTGTTGAGCACGCTGCTTCATCAGAGAGGATGTAAAGTGACTCTTACCAAGTGGCAGGAAGCTCTCAGACTGGTGGGTCTTCAGGGGCCGACGTCTCTCCTGTACGTGGTTCAGACACGCCGGCTGACTCCCGCATTTGTCCTTGTTCCTGTGGGGGGACAGTGACGAACATGACAGTTCACTTCAGCATGCAGCGCTCTCCCGTCCTCTCTGCCGTCAGCAGCAAGCAAGGAAATCCCAAAAAAG
Organism: Mormyrops boulengeri; assembly: GCA_026781065.1. Taxonomy (NCBI): domain Eukaryota; kingdom Metazoa; phylum Chordata; class Actinopteri; order Osteoglossiformes; family Mormyridae; genus Mormyrops; species Mormyrops boulengeri. The sequence continues at coordinate 23,919,189 of JAODLD010000038.1, forward strand.
CCTGAAGCTGATACATTGTGTATAAATGTATGTAATGTAAATAGAAGCTTGTAATTTGTTGGGCTTTTCTGTCGTCGTTTGCCCTGGCATCTTCACTGGTGCTCCTAGTTTGAGGTCCTTGGTTTATCCTAGACGTGTACTTATGTGTGTTGGTCAGACCGGACTGTTATAGTCCTGTTGTTCATATGCTTTGTTGGAACAAAATACTACCGGTTATACTGCAGGTTTTTTAAAAACCTTCCTAGAATCTTTTAAGGGCATGCACAGATTCCAGTGTTTATTGTTTAGACAATGATATGTTTAATTACTTAAAGGGAATTCCAGAATTCCAGTTACTAGGTCACTCTGTTCATCAGCCTGTGAGGTGCCTCCCTCGATACACAGCATGTTTTTTTATTCATTAGAGCGCTCTACATGTAGTAAACTGTGCAGTGCATTCCCATGAATTCAGCTGCTATCAGACTAAAATATTTATGGTTCATTTGATTGCAAAATGCTCTCTGGGAACTGTATGAAACTGCCAACTGCTGACTCTGATTTATACGCCTGGAGAAACACACATTTTATTACTGCCAAAAGCCCAATAAGTGTCATTTGGTATCGATTTGAAGTATGAACAATATATATGTACGTGAAAGTCATATTTCTGTGGAATGGCCTTTGGAGTGACAGTGCCCTTTGACCTCCCTTGCTGGGGAGGGGGCTCACCTCAGGAGGTTCCCCCGGGTCAGGGGGTGGTCTTGGCCGTGCCCGTTCGTGATGTTCAGGCTGAGCCGCTTGGTGGGCGGATACTTCCACTCCAACGCGGCAGGCTCCCGCTGGATGGGCGCTGCCCTGTACTTCTCCTCCAGGCAGCGCAGGGGAAGGACCCGGTTTATGGGCTGGAAAATGATCGCCCCGACAACCTCCGACACAGGCTTACGGTTGCCCACGTAGTAGCGCACCAGGGCGGGCACACTGTCGAAGCCCTCGCTCTCAAAGAGATACTGCACCCGTGAGTAGGCCTCACTCGCCGCCACCATCTTCTTGTTGATCTTGAAGTGCTGTGGACTGTTTTTCCATTGGCAGGTCAGCACATAGTTCCCTGGGCTGGACACAGAGTCCCGGATCAGGAAGTCACCGTCCCTCTGCAGCAGGGTCTCCGCAACCTGATGGGTCACACAGGTTTACATTCAACCCAATTTGTTTCTTTTTCATTTAATGCTTTCAATAACAAATAGTCACCTGTTGTTTTCTTAAAGGCTGTTGCTGTGGCGACCACTTTTCCAAATCGACTCACTTGAATAGTGTTTTGGTTCTGAAGGGGCGCGACCCTCAGCCCTGGAAATCTGGCATTGGCTAAAAACTGGGGTGTCCCAGTGTGTATTTTCAACCCCGGCCCTCCAGCTTAATTTCAGTATTTACAGGCAGGGAGTACGCATTCACCTTTAAAAACGATACATGCGACAATCGATTGCGGTAACAGTATAAATGCGTACTTATTTTATGCGCATTTGCGCTGATATGAAAACAAAATATAATGTATTTTAATCTTATATGCTAACTCTACTTCATTTGCGGTATACAGGTTAAAATGCAAGGTATTTTCTTGTCATATCAGCGCAAATGCACATAAAATAAGTACGAATTTACACTGTTACAAACAATCGATTGTCACACGTATCATTTTTAAAGGTGAATGTGTACTTGCGTACCAGTTATGACCATCCCTGATTATAGCTTATGTAATCCTTATGTAATCCTTCTTGGTAGAGGGGCTGATATTTTAATTAAATGTAGAGATTTTATACTTTCGTTTCATAATAAGGCTCCTGGCAGGAGGGAGGTTATTAAACTGGATTAAGATAAACAAAGCGGCTGCCTTGTTTTCCAAAGGGGGGGGGCAAGGAGGGCACAAAAGTTTTCTGATTAAAAGAAAAAAAAAGGTGTTGCTGTGAAACACTACTACCGTGCGAGGGAGAGGACCCCCAGCGACCCAGCCCTGTGCCAGCGTCTCCCCAGTCACAATCAGCTCTGTTTTACGCCCCTTCCAGTCTGCATCGTATTATTATTTTGTTTTTATTAACCCAATTTAAGTATCCTGTGTTCAAATTTTTAGATCGACTTCATGGACTTGGTCCATAGAGATGGAGGGACCATATTCATAAATTCTCCCTGAAGATAAGGCCAATAGTGTCACTTGCTTCTTTTTTTGTGGATATCATGGTGGGGAGCTGCTTCGCCCCCTGACTATGTGACTGCCCCCCCTGTCACTCACGTACCCAAACCTACGTGCACTTTGACACCAGGCTGCACTTCACCTCCAGCTTTGTGACATTACGCGGGTCGCTGTCACTGCACTTTGCCTGTCCCTGAGCATCCCGCGCAAGCTAACATCTCTCGTCATGTGTTTGTTTGCAAAAGACGTGTTACATATGACATTATGGGAAAATGTGGAACGTCACCATTCCTTTAAAGACAGGAGGGGAAGAACATGGATCATCTCATATACTGTCTGAATCTTACTCACCCTGATTGAAATACAGCTGCCTTTGTCTTGTCGGTGAACATGAATTTTAGGTTGCAGCCAACAAGGATTAAGGAAATGGTAAAACCTTATCTGAGACGGTATGGGTCAGTTCCAAGGGGGATCAGGGACTCGACAGCCAAGTTTGTTTAGGCAGCAACACATGACAAATAGTTTCCTTTGCAGCAGAGCAACATCGCTAGTAATCAGTCAGTGTTGTCACATCAAGACCAGCCCAAAGCCTCTCTGTTCACTCTCACCGGAAAGCAGCTGTGCAGAGACGCCAGCCGTCTGCGGCTGAATGCGCTTGCTGAAAGCACAAGGTTGAGGTGAAAAGCGCAGTGAAAGGCCTGAGAGGTAGGTACGTAGTGTCAGCTGGCAAGGAAAACAGCTACAGTGCAAAGCTGCTGGGATACCAGGAGGGCATTTTAATTTAAAACCTGTAGACGTAGACAAATATCCTGTTTGCAAAGTGGTGTGTTGTATCAAAGTACTGGGCATGTTTACAAAGAAAGTATACTGTATATTTAATTGTCTTTGATGGAAAAGTTGTTTACAGTGGTAGAGCTAAGTACGTGTTACCTGGTAACCGATAAGAAGATGTATCCTACAACAACCGGTCACCAAGTAGACAGCTAGTCAGTGGTTATAATCGTTTGTGGTTATATGACTCACTGGTACCACACTGGGACCATACAGGTTCGCACAGCTGACATCACTCTCTCTGTTTTTTTGCGGCTAAAATCATCAGTCTGTAGGGAGCTGTATAATAACAATAATCACCATCACTGTTCTCAGGCTGCTTGGCTGATTTTCATGCCCCAAACTCGGCTTTCCCACAGCAGCACAGGTAAGTTTGCCTAAATGTCTCCTCACGTGTTCTTTTTGACAAGCCCTCCGATCTTGCTAAACATATAAATATTCCTCTCAGGTCCTGGGCTTGTTTTTCAGCAGGGGGCCTGTCACCTTCAGCTGATGGAAGCCTTCGCCCAATTGCCTCATCGTTTTCGTTCCCCTTTACGTTTTATTTTATCTCGCACACCAGACCTCCTTTTGGCAGATCTTGTCAAAGGGGCCATTTTAAGAGACGCGCTGCTGGAGGTGACCATCATACGGCTCACTGACCCCTCGTCGGCTGTGGGCCCGTGCAAAGCAAACATTGAAGTTCTAGATAAGGTTATTTCTTTATCATTTCCCTTTTTTGCCCTTTTCATATCTTTTTGCCATCTCTAATCCTTTGCCCCCCCAAATAGTGGCATTCTCTCTGGATTGCCCCCCCCAGCCTTGGATAGACGGGTGGTCCTGCTGTGTGACGGATGATGCGCCGTGAATTCCCGGTTAATGAAATCAGCAGAAGCCTGCAATGGGACACCACACCATTACCATGGTTAATCTGGAGGCCCCTCCTCACCCGGGATGCTTTGGCGGGGCTCATCATGTTTCACGGACAGCCCAGAACGCGGGGGCGCTCAGCAGCCTATGTCTCATTTCGTTATCATTTTTCACAAAGAACTTGAAGACTTTGCGCAGCCACATGAGAAACAGGTGGCACGGACATTATTAGTGAACCTGAAAAAATCTGGCATGAGCCACATACAAGTCGGTCTTCAGGAGCCAAATCATCTCGCATTGCACTCATATGTGCCCCCCCCCCCCACTTGATGGACCCACCTGTCCCACCCATACCTGTCTGGGGATGGCGCCATGGTACCAGGCATGGCTGCGGGGCTCCTCACTGGCCAGCTTCAGCTCCTCCTCCAGCTCCTTGCGCAGCTTCTCCGGGGGGCCCTCCATGATGTACTTGTCCCTGGAGAACTGCACATGGACGGGAAGGACGTGCGGCTTGAGTGTCCTGAGAGCCATGGCTCGTCGCGAGCACCTTCCTCTCTCCCGTCTCCTCCCTTCTCGCTACTGTAGGCAGTGACCTCTCAGCAAACAGCCCCTCCAATAGTTGTCTGAGGGCTGTACCTGCCCGCTTTGATGTTTACGTTTTCATCTCCCGCACTCCTGACAGTACGCCCCCTTCCCCAGGGCCCCACCCTCACCTGCCGCATTTGGCAGAGACCGCATTGTGCCTGTTGGTGACTCACCCACAGTGCGGGGGTGGTGTCACTGACACAGAGAAAAGCCTGATCTGATCGTTCTTGGATGTCTGCAGGCTGCCATCGGGGATCGCCGCGCCCTCCTCCACACCTTTCATCTAACATTTCCTGTGATCTGTTATTACCGCCCAGTGACTTTGCCTTCTCCTTGCCGCAGTGGGGCACCCAGCACCCACCTCCACTAATCCGCAAATCAGACTGTCTTATTAAAGTGATATCAGCCAACTGGAGATGGTATTCTGGGGCCCCAGTGCTGAGGCAGTCCAGAGTAGCTTTATTTTTGTTTGAGTGTTCCACGCACGCTATTGGAGCAGCTTACATTGTTCTCCATCTCTCTGTTATTCACACTTTAACCTACAGCCCAAATCCTTTCATTTTGCCTAAACTGTTTTCCTAGAGCTGTAGACAGAGAGCCATAGCAATGCAGAGAGACATGGTGTACGCGCTGTGGTGGTCAACCCATTAGGGGCCAGTGGGAGCCACCCAGGGCAGGGGCCTCTCATGTGCCCCCACTCCCCAAAACGATACAACAATTAACTATACAATTAAATAACTATAAAATAAAGTTAAAGATAATGTGACCCTTTCCAAATGAGAGCAATCACATCAGAACAAATCAGCAAGCTTACACTTTCACATCAGTCGTATGCAGCAACCAGTAAGAGCGTAAGAGACCTCACAGAATACACACATCTCAATAACGAGAACCTTAAAATGATACTCTGATCCAGTGCGTGTCAACAGCATCCAAAATGTGCAACCGAGATACGTTTACCATAGATAGCAATGACCATATATAGCTTTACAGAGAAAGGAAAATCCCAAAAGAATTTAAAACAAGATCTTAGTATTACAATGTTTTTACTCTGTGCTTTTCTTGCATAAAACTCATTGATCAGGTTTGTAAAATCCATTTTATGTAGGAAATGGACTACACATACACATACCAGAAAATACACAACACTAAAAGAAGTCAGATTTAGAATTGGTCTCCCCATTCAGTTTTAACCAATCACCAACCTCCAAACAAATAAACAAACAGTAAAGGATCACTTTAAAAATATGATAAATGATAAAAATGATCATTAAAAAATACTAGAGAGCCAATATGGCCCCCCTTATCGCTCTGGCCCCTAGGCTGCAGCCTAGGCAAGTCTGTTTGTTTATCCACCCCTTGGGGTGTCAGCCTAACAAGCTGACTTCAGGGCGCCACATGGGCTTCAACTGACATTGTACAGTATACACTTGGATATTAGTTGTGGCTTCATCACTTTTCCTGGTTTCCAGCGCTATAAAGAGAGTCACAAAGAAACTGGAGTCATCACTACTGAGCAAGTCACAGAACGATTAGAGTCAGTGCTATAGAGCAAGTCACAAAGAGACTGGCGTCAGCACTACAGGGCGAGTCACAGAGAGAATGTGGTAAGCACGACACCTCTACTGTCTTATTTTGGTTCTCTTTGCCCAGTGTGCTGCATTACAAAGATTGCAGAGGATACAGACAATGTGATGGAAATTTTCACGGAAGGTTCAGCTGGATCTGAGAAACAGACTCTGCAGGGTTATGGAAGAAGATGCTTTGGTCCAAGTATGACAGGACATGCTGAAATTAAATTACCAAAAGAGCTCCGTTCTCTGGAGCTCCATGGATCATGTGTACGTTTGTTTCTCGTGTGACTCACTGTCATTTCTCTTCTGAGTCTTTCTCCCTGTTTAGTTGCTTTTTGTTACAATAATAAGTTTTAAAGGAATGGCACAATACAGCCAGTGACATGTCCCAGTGTGTATCAGTCATCGGAGCACTGGAGGTCTCTGCATGACATCCCAGAAGGGCCGGGAAGCAGGAGGATTACTGTTACATTTATTCACCGCTCATTTCCTGAAACACAATATTGTAGTGGTGCAAGATTATGGAAGACACCCTGAACCCGCTGGATATTATAGATCATATGTAGCAACCACTTCCCAAACCAGATTTGTCATGCAGCAGAAAAATGGAACACAGTGTGTTCGCCAGCAATGATCTGTGTCATTAACTCTGTATGTAGTACGCACTGAAACTCTTGGTATTAACAATTATTTTGTAAAGGATGATCAGATGTGCAGTTATACGAAAATAATCCATGACAGCTTGGTGTAATATTTCCCGACGCAAGTTGTCGCTAAGTAACCATAAAATCCATCAACAGACATGCGCTTGCATTTTGAAAATCAAAGAGAATTATGCTGATAGAATGGGTGCTTATTATGACTAGAAGGTCACACAGGTTTTTATATTGACATGTTTAATAAGACATTAAAATGCATTAATATAATTAAATGCTGTTGGAGCTACATATGTACACAAAAATTAAAAAACACCCATGTGACATCTCTGGACCAATAAGAAAAAAGTATTTAGCAAAGCCCTGGTATAAATCAATATACTGCATACAGACAAAAGGATACTTGGTAATAAAAATTTAAATTGTGTTGTCAGTCCTTGAACCTACAGCACTCACAGTTTATTTGTTAGTGATTTACTACTAAACTTGCAGAATGGAGAATCAAACATGCAGAAATTAATCATTACAGAGTGTTTAATTACAGCAGTGTAAACAAAGTGCAAAATATGGTTGCAGTGTTAAGTCTGTAAACCCTACTAAATGTGTAAGGTGCATGTAAAGTGTGAAAACCCCCTGATGTAGCAGGATAGCTATAGAGCAAGGCCACACGAACAGTCATTATGCTGAAGGTCTTCAAACTGAGAGCTAAATATGTCTGCTTGTGCTTAAACTAGGCCCTAGAGAATAAAAGAGGGACTTGGATGTTTTGCTTTTCTGTTGTGGTCGGCCGAATTACATGTTAAATAACACCATAACAAGTCTGAAGGGTATTGTGTTTATTTTCAAGAGGAGGGGAAAAACCATAGTGGAAAGTCCATTTTAAATTAAGGCCGTGTTTTGTGTTTTTAACAAAGTACTTAAGAGTAATTTGCTAGAGAGGGTTTCCATCAGTTGTGGAATTATATATGACATACATGGTTTATTGGATAGCTCTGCTTGAATGTGCAGGGTATGTGACCCCCGGATAAAAATAGAGTTTATGGTTTCATTTAGGAGCAGATTGCGTTCCGTCTTTAGGCAAACCTCAGACTTCATAATTAAAATAAGATCCTGACAATACAGCATGCGGATGACGCCACGGGCGTCTGGGATGCTAAAGTCATCATGTTTGCTGGTGTTTTGAAGGCCAGGGTCACCAAGAGTGTTGCGGCGGAATGATACAGACCAACACGGAGCGAGCGCAGCACACAGGCCGAATCGCAGCCAAGCCGTACACACTGACATGGAGCGAGTGCAGCACACAGGCCGAGTCGCAGCCAAGATGTACGCACTTACGTGGAGTGAGTGCAGCACACAGGGCGAATCACAGCCAAGATTTACGCACTTACATGGACTGAGCGCAGCACACAGACCGAATCGCAGCCAAGCCGTACGCACTTACATGGAGCAAGCGCGGCACACAGGGCGAATCGCAGCCAAGCCGTACACACTGACACGGAGCGAGCGCAGCACACAGGCCGAATCGCAGCCAAGCCGTACACACTGACATGGAGCGAGCAAAGCACGCAGGCTGAATCGCAGCCAAGCCGTACGCACTGACATGGAGCGAGCGAAGCACGCAGGCCGAATTGCAGGCAAGCCATATGCATTGGCATGGAGCGAGCGCAGCACACAGGGCGAATCGCAGCCAAGCCGTATGCATTGGCATGGAGCGAGCGCAGCACACAGGGCGAATCGCAGCCAAGCCGTATGCACTGACATGGAGCGAGCGCAGCACACGGGCCGAATCGCAGCCAAGATGTACGCACTTACACGGAGCGAGCGCAGCACACAGGCCGAATCGCAGCCAAGATGTATGCACTTACACGGAGCGAGCGCAGCACACGGGCCGAATCGCAGCCAAGCCGTACGCACTGACACGGAGCGAGCGCAGCACACGGGTCGAATCGCAGCCAAGATGTACGCACTGACATGGAGCGCGTACAGCACACAGGCAACAGCACATTAACTTGTGCTAGTAAACACAAATGCAGATGAACTAGCGGAACTATTCTAATAACATACTTTCCTGAAAAGCTGTTTATCATGTCTGAAGGTGTTTTTTTGGAAACATCATTATTACTGCCCAGGCAGCTTTTACGAAGAACCAAAGCTCATGTGTCCTCAGCACTTTAATGGGTAAAAAGGTCCACACCACTGCGGCATCAGGTGTCCTGGGGCTGAGTGGCCGTCTCCCTGACTTCCCATGGGCTTCCCGCTCTGGGAAAAGGGGCACATCAGACTCGTCTCACGTTACATTTCATCATCTGCGGCACAGGGAAGCCACCACAGGCACTGGGAAGACTGGTTCCCATGTTCAGTGAGGCTCAGCACGTGTAAATTGGTCCTGTTGTTTAACTGTTACTTGTTCTGAATGCACAAGCAATACCGTGGGATATTCTGGGGCAGGAAAGTGAAAGTGATGTCCCCTCGTTTTTTAAAACATGGCTGACAGGCCAGCTGTTCAGGTCCGCTTCAGAGACGGATCGGTCACACTGCTGCATCAGCGGGAGGCCCGTCTGTGTTCACTTTGAACACTTGCCAGTCCACTGATGCCTCGAGCTCCTGGAGCCTTTGAAGATGAGTTACATGCAGTGAGGTCGTGTTCGTCATGCCTGTCAGCACACGGTGAGGGCCGTGGGGAGGGGAGGTGGTCAGGCCCGAGAGCTCTGACGGGCAGCGATGCACTCCTGCTGCCAGGAGGAACCATCAGGTGCCCTGAGATGCAGATTGTTGTTAAGTTCAGTCAAGCCCAACTGCGGTGAGTCACTGGGGCAGGAGAAGAACTTGGTGTAAAAACCAGATGATCACCACTATAGATGACAGCAAAAGTTGCCTTGTTTTTGAGGAGTCATAAAAAAAATGCATCTTCTTATCTTGGTCCGGGTGGCAGGGGGAGGGGGTCTCAAGCCTAGGCCAGGACTACACCTCGGATGGGATGCGAACCTCCCCAACCCTGGAGGAGTTAGCGACAGTGCTACGCACTAAGCCCCCCTGACTTGGGTCCTAATTATGCCAAAAATACTCCCCCTGCAAAACAGTGTCACCTTCCAGTCCGCCCTCCTTGAGTCAGCTTCTGTAAACGGCATATTTTTACAGACTAACAAAAGTCTCGGCTGGCTGGAAGTAAACCCTGATACCTCGTGGCGTTGTAGGGGTTAGGGACCGGCAGCTCTCCTTCTCAGGGCTGACAAGATTCGAGGACCCCTTTCGGACAGTTCACCACCAGTGATCTATGCTTGGTGGTGGCTAGGCGACTCCTGTTTACAGACTCATGATGTAATCTTCATATCTGTCTGTTTATGACCACACTGCGCAACAACAGCACTGAGAAAACAGCTAAGCAAAGAGTGTGCTTGTCCATCCCAAACCCCCAGAGCTGTATGTATTAAAAGCAGCTCTTTTAATAATTTTATTGCAGTGTTTATTTTCTTGGTGTCTTTCCTAATTAAGTACGTGACTACTCTTTAAAAGAGCACTCATTTAATCAACAGTCACTCTTTAAAATCCATTAGCGTTTGCGCCAGTGACGTGGTTGAAAGTAGAATCATCCCAGAATGATGAAGGTGAAACCGCAGAAAGCTGCTGCCTTTAATAAAGCTGCACCCTCTAGGCATGCAGTGCGTTTTTAAAGATGTCCACTCCATCGTTGTTTTCCTCGGCAGTCCTCTGAAGTTGACGCCTGATCCCGAAAATGTGGCAAGCTTTATTTGTGGCTCAGGGCGTTTCTGGGCAATGGCGTTCCTGGGCAGTGGTGTTACCAGGCAGCGGAGTTCCCAGGGATTGGTGTTCCCGGCAACATGTCGTCAGACAGCGGGCCAGACACAGCAGTGATCAGGTCAGACACGAGCTCTGCCCCTTGGAGGCTGCAAGTGCCTATAGAGTCGAGGCCAGAATGTTTACTAGGGGGTGGCTCTCGGAAAGAGAATCCAAGCATGATTAACTCATTTCGGCAAGCCGCGGGTAGCTCTGTCCAGCTCAGTTTCTGTGAAGATGATCCAAGTGTCATCGTTCCAGGTTTCTGACACGGGAATTTGTGTCTTGTTGTGTGCAGTGAAAGGCCTTCCAGGAAAGTTCTGTGGGGGGTTATACACGCATGACAGTGGGTTAGATGGATAGCACGCCGCTCGCTGGATGTCCGGCTTGTGAATGACGGATGCAGGCCATCGTGTCGCTGCCGCTGTGTGGTCTGTGCCTGGCCGACTCGCCAGTGGCACAGTACACACGCATGTGCTCCGTTAATCACACTAGTCAAAAATAAATCTGTATTGATAGTTACAGATAATCCACTGTGCTTCTCTGCAGCACTAGTCCCAAAGATTTCATGGTGTAACATGTCAAACGCCTTGACATGCGGGGGGGGGGGGGCAGATTCGCCTGGATGCAGGATGCATGATGCCACTGTTTCCCCTGGCGCTCTCATGTATCACGCCGATGCCATATTTACACGGAAACATGCAGTTAGGGGTAATTAAGCCCTTTGGTGTGTTCTCTGGACTTCCTCTGGGGCTTGAGCGATATTCACAGATTGTGCAGATGAAGAGCCAGCACCCGCTATCGCTGCCTCATCGGTGCCTGCTTCCTGTGAGACCCCCCCCCCCGCAGGCTCCCGCCTTTCCTGCCACTCTGTAAACTGAGAGCCATCTCCCCATCACATCTGCACACGTCCCATCCACCCACTCCGCTAACCCGCCCTGCTGTGACACCGCCGACTCGTACATATCACACTGGCTGCAAATCCGATCATTTTAAAACAGGGAATCTCTTGGGATTCGCGTCTCCTTTTTGCCATTAGAAATCTGTCTCTGAGTTGTTACGAAAGCCAGTCAGGGCTCCCCTTGCCCCAATTACATATTTAATAAGAGTTTCCTGTGGGCATTGTAGTTCCCCACCTCCCCCACCAAACACAGTTCACAGAGCTATGTGGGGCCTTGATGGTACTGGAACCTGACTGACAGCAGCATGGCTAGGTGGAACTCAGCTTTCGTGATAGAGGAGCCCCCACTGACTGCCATGGAGGCCTTGGGGAGGAGCCGTGAGGAGTCAGAGCCCGGACACAGCTCCGCGTGCAGGCCGGAGGGCAGGCCGGGCCCGTCTCTCAAAATGGGGTGTTGAGCTCATCACCATTTAGACTGGGGGGTTTGTATGTGTTATTTAATTTCATAGCACCAGGTTGGACAGGGAATTTTCAAGCAAACACCAAGGATGGAAACACAGGTGCTAGCATCGCAGTGTGGTGAGTACGGCTATCTTTTTAAAAAGCTGGACTCACTGTTTGGCTTTTCTGGCCCTAGGGACACTCCCCCCTCTCCAAACATATACACACCTCACAGCTGTATATGACTGCTCTCACAACTGTATAATAACTGCTCTCACAGCTATATAATGACAGCTCTCTTAGCTGTATATATGACTACTCTCACAGTAGTATAATGACTGCTCTCACAGCTATATAATGACAGCTCTCTTAGCTGTATATGACTACTCTCACAGTAGTATAATGACTGTTCTCACAGCTATATAATAACTGCTCTCACAGCTATATAATGACAGGTCTCTTAGCTGTATATGACTGCTCTCACAGCTGTATAATAACTGCTCTCACAGCTGTATAATGACAGCTCTCTTAGCTGTATATGATTACTCTCACAGTAGTATAATAACTGCTCTCTTAGCTGTATATGACTCCTCTCACAGCTGTATGACTGCTCTCACAGCTGTATTTGACTGCTCTCACAGCTGTCTGACTGTTCTCACGGCTGTATATGACTGCTCTCACAGCTATACATGACTCCTCTCACAGCTGTATAAGAACTGTTCTCACGGCTGTATATAACTGCTCCCACAGCTCTGAAAGCTGGACTTTTAAACGGCTAAAATTAACACCGCCAGGTGTCATGTTCAGGAAAAGGAAGTGACCGTGACATCTTCAAGTCAAGGAGGAAGTCTTTGAAATCCCCTTTAGAACTGTTCAACCAATACCATCCATCACACTGGAAATGGGACACATTCCACCACCCAGACCTATGTCCACCCATGCAGACTAAAATGAAACGTTTCCATGACGACCTGTAGCTATAATAAGTTAGGAACCAACAAAATATTTAAAATATCTTTGCAGGCCAAACTTGGGCCTTGTGGAAATAACCACACCAGACATGACGGTGTAATTTTGGGCTGTGTAGCCACAGAGAAAAGGGGGTATTCACTGGCTTTCCCCAAAGGCGCTTTACAGTGCTTCGGGCCACACCTTCACAGTAACAAGCAGGCGAGGCAGCGTGGGAGATCAATAGGCAGGAGCATGCAGAAGAATAAGGACCCGGACACCCCATCACTGACACACTCTGAACGAACAACGTGCAAGGAGGGATCCTCCATTCGTCACTGATGATGTTTCTTCAATGCGCTTGTAGACGTGTTATTTACTCATGATTTGGACAATCTATATCCATGTCAGAGCCTAACATAAATGGAAAATAGTTGCTATCTTAAATAACACACACAATATATTTCAGTTCCATAGACTAGACAGATTAAAATGGTTAGTTTGTTTATTAGGTCATGTTTTATATACCTATATATAATGTCCCTCCTTAATAAAGGGATTTCTTTTTTCAGTGACAATTGCAGTTATCCTTCGCGGAAACACCGCTATTAATAATAGTTGCGTGTGTGTGACAGCCCCAGGGGGGTTGTGACCTCACACTCCTTACGTTACAGGGCGGAATCGCTGCTACAGTATAAACGAGCAACGCTCTTCACTGCCGGCCAGCTTTTCTATTTCCAGCCGCTCAGTCCAATCCACACAAAGCCACGACATCAGACTGCCATCGTCGACAGGACACGCGTGTGTTTCGGCCTGAAGTCGCCCCCCAGTCAGTGCGGCATCCCAGGACGAGGTGTCTTCACACGCACGTGCAAGAGGAGGCACACTGCCCGCTCGAGCCCCTGTCCCCTCGCAGTGGGTGTCAGTCGGTGACAGATGCCCAGTGAACCAGCTTACTTAATATAATGAGCAGAGCTGTATATCCGCAGCAGCGCACGTGAGGCAGTAATAAAAGCAGCCACTGCTCACTGAAAGCCTTGTCCGCTGTCATGCTCGGGAAACCTGCGCCGAACCCCCACCCTCGCCACACCATGCCGCGATCCTCCCAGGAAGTGCCCACCTGTGTCCAGCACATGCATCCCCAACTGTGCGCACAGCAGCCGTAAGCCAGCAAGGAAGATGACGGCATGGAAAAGATTTACTTAATATGAATTACATATATAATTATGTATGTACTTTGTGATATCTGCAAAGGCATAACTCATTAAAAACGCAATTTATAAGCAAGAATAACATTAGATCCCTGACTAAGATGCCATTCTGATGGGAGTCTAGATTAAGAGTCTGATTCGGACCCTGCAAGCGCGTTGAACCCCGGATAGACTGACTCACCTTGGCCCCGATGACTGAACTCTTCTGGTAGAAGCAGCACAAAGCGGCCGTGATGGTCCGCAGGACGCTGCACCTTTCCGACATGCCTCAGCCGGTCCTCACGTTCACAATTCCAGTAATAAAAGTGTGTCTGGTGCTTTGTGCAGCCCACAAGCAGGCTGCCTGGCTGCCTGACACTCTCCTTGTGCCGTCAGCGCTCTGACTGCTAAAACACGCTGGTTCCACTCAGCCCGCTGTTCCATGTATGGAAAGAGGACACCCCATGTGATCTCGCTCCCCCGCGAATGAAATCTTAGCCATGTGGGAGTGCTCTGCCAGAGACAGTTGTAACCCCCCCCGACACACACTCACTGTTTGGGGGAAGGACCTCTGTGAGAAAGACCATTAGGCAGCCCCCCCCCCCCCAAATAACCACTCCTGTAGTGATGCTCATTCTGGAAACGCCTTTGAAGTTTTTTTTGTCTGTTTCACAGCTGTGGTGATGAGTAACACATATGCTGTGTTTGTTTACACGTCTAAATTAGAAATTACTCTTTTTCTTTTTTTTGCTGGTGGGACAAAAGCTGTTGATATGGTTTCCTTGTGTTGTAAAGGATCAACAGTATCACAGAAATGCGGTGCAAACCTGAGGTAAAATCTGTGAACACAAGGAAGAAGGCCAGACAGACAATCGACCGAAGCGGCTCTGGCATCCTTATTGACTGCATTGCTAAAGGACCTTTTTCCTGTTCAATACAGCCGGTGTGTGCAGGGGGCTATCGTATGCGACACGGCGGGTGTGTGCAGGGGGCTATCGTATGCGACACGGCGGGTGTGTGCAGGGGGCTATCGTATGCGACACGGCGGGTGTGTGCAGGGGGCTATCGTATGTAACACGGCCGGTGTTTCAGAGGGCTATCGTATGTAACACGGTGGGTGTGTGCAGGGGGCTATCGTATGTAACACGGCCGTTGTGTGCAAGGGGCTATTGTATGTAAGAAGGCCAGTGTTTCAGAGGGCTATCGTATGTAACACGGCGGGTGTGTGCAGGGGGCTATCGTATGCAACACGGTGAGTGTGTGCAGGGGGCTATCATGAACACGGCGGGTGTGTGCAGGGGGCTATCGTATGCAACACGGCGGGTGTGTGCAGGGGGCTATCGTATGTAACACGGCCGTTGTGTGCAAGGGGCTATTGTATGTAAGAAGGCCAGTGTT
>JAODLD010000038.1:23934614-23952029 GCA_026781065.1 Mormyrops boulengeri
AACACGGCGGGTGTGTGCAGGGGGCTATCGTATGCAACACGGCGGGTGTGTGCAGGGGGCTATCGTATGCAACACGGCGGGTGTGTGCAGGGGGCTATCGTATGCAACACGGAGGGTGTGTGCAGGGGCTATCATGAACACGGCGGATGTGTGCAGGGGGCTATCGTATGTAACATGGCGGGTGTGTGCAGGGGGCTATCGTATGCAACACGGCGGGTGTGTGCAGGGGGCTATCGAACACGGCGGGTGTGTGCAGGGGGCTATCGTACGTAACATGGCCATTGTGTGCAAGGGGCTATTGTATGTAAGAAGGCCAGTGTTTCAGAGGGCTATCGTATGTAACACGGCCAGTTTGTGTACACCAGCTGGCAGCCAGAGCACAGCTTTGGGGGGAGCATTCTGAAGAATTAAAGGTGCCCACTGGCTGCATGTCAACCAGGAATCTATGAGGTGGGAAAGATGCTTATATTTTCCTTTTATCAGATGCTGGGAACAGCTCTGCATGTGAATAACTATCTGTAAGCAACCGCAGCCCCCGGATGCCACCGGAGAGAGTTACAATCCAGATTCCTCTGTGTAACAGGAGTGAGGACAGAGTCTGTCAGCTGGGGAGGCATAGCTTTCGTTAGCGTGAGCCCTTAACGAGCTGCAATTCATTAGGGACAGTCCCTCAGCGCTAATGCAGTTATGCTTCAGTCAGCAGATTGTGGAAGGGGGTGCGAGAGAAAACACTCTGGACGATATTGCATCACTCCAGTTTGCGTTACTGACTAGCAATAGAGAACAAATGGCAACCTATACTGTATATGTTTCATTTCAAGAATTTGATCTGTTCAGTGCTTTAAAACTGTTGTGTTTCTTTAATCCTTGGCCACTAAGTATCTTTTTGACTGCTATTGGAGGAGGGGATTCCTTTGCTCTAAAAACATTAAAAGGGCCATTCATGGTGGCTGAAAGAGACTCTGGGAGCGGGGTGTACTCTGACACCCACGTTAATGATGCAAGCAGACTGTGATGCACAGTGGGAAGCTGGCAGCACACCGACAGAGACAGATTAAACCGAGCACACCACAGTGGCTGGGCTGCTCCGAATGACCTGCCGGGAGTCACCTGATTAGATGCCTGTGCCAGAAGGTTCCGGCATCCTTACCGAGAGTCAGTGTTTTAACTGAAAAGCCGGGTTTATGGAGTATTTACGTTACGAATAGGAACTCTTCCCTCGTTTTTTAGCACCTTTTTGAGTATACTAGGAGGTAATCTCATTGCCAGACTTCAGCGACTCTGCCTTCACTCATTTTTTGTGAGGGACCCGCATTGGTAGGTCTTCGCATGTCCGAGGCGATGCACCCCTCAGTGTCGTCTCCCCAGAGCTCGGCAGAGGCTGACGAGCCCTGACATTGCCGCACACTTAACTTGTAATTGGTGTCGTCCTTCCTCGGGATAGAGGACATATGTAGAGCGTCTTGGCAGAGTGCTGCGTTAGCACCTTACGGGAAGCCTGCCTGGCGTCAGCACTGTGAGATATATCACTCCCACGTTTAGCTGTACATCTCCCACAGCCGTGCGATGTGATAAATATCCATCAGCTATCCAAAGCAGGACATGTGCTCTCTTGCAGCGATGCGCTCTCTATGATACATGTTATGAACAGGTTGACAAGGCCAATTAATGGAGCACAGATGGAAAGACCACAATCTGATACATTTTTACACAATGCACTAAATGAATCTCATATGTCTGACTAAATCCAATAGTCATACGCAGGAGCCCACAGCTAGTTCAGTGGATGGAAATCTGAGTTTGGGTCAGAGCAATTAAACTGTAAATTACAGCAGATTTAAGGAGATGAGAACTAGATGGACGGGCATTTAATATGCAGAAGAACGTGGCAAGATGATGAGAGAGGAGAGGAGCTTGCTTGCCCATCGAGGGAGAATATGCTTGTCCCCCCCCCCAATATATCTGCAGAGTCAGATATATTTGGGGGGGGGGGGGGTGGCACACCAGGCACCAGAGGGGGCTCAGAGAGCTCGGAGCGAGAGTGGGGCCTTGCTGGAGCCTTCAGAGCACGGCCCGTGGTGCCTGAGGCCGGCGCCTGGAGCCACACGCTTCCCCTTTCAAAGCTGCTGTCTGCCTCTGAATGTCTACTCATGTTAAATCAAAACATGAAGATGAGTTTGCAGCTGTGGTTATAAGTGAGCCTGCTGGGATGGGTGTGCCTGCAACCAGCCAGAGGTCTGGATGGGGTTATTTACAGTGTACCGTGAGCCTCTCATTTCCTTTAGAAGGCTCATAATGTGTAAATACAGACGCTGGCCCGACTGGTGCACCCTCCTAAAATGAAGGAATGCTGTCCCAAGGGAAATCTGCTAAACAACTTAATTGCGCTCAATAAAGCGGCGGCCGCCTGGAAGTAAATCAAATGTACACAACTAGCCTGGGAAAGGGGATCCTGCTAGAGGCGAAGGTAGCGAGAGGCTTCGGGGATTCACGGCTCGCAGGGTATCGCCACTACGTCGGCCCTTTTGGAGAGGCGGCGCGAAGGCCTGAGAAATTAAACGACTTTACCAAATGAAAACAGCAACAGCGTTCACCGAATGAAGCTACTGAGTTCACAGAGTCGAGCACTGTGTAATAATGACACACTGTGTAATAATGACACACTGTGTAATAATGACACACTGTGTAATAATGACACTGAGCGGTACCCACACCTGCTCTGCACTCAGAAGCCTACAAGTATCACCAGAGATGTATATCTGTCCTATGGGACCCACTCTAAGCCACATTCACCTCTCTGCCTAATAAGGTAGAACTTTCATATTATATTCATATTACCCATTGCATCCATGACCTGTTAGCTCAGTTGTGGCATTAATAATGCTAAGGTTGTGGGTATGAACCCCACTCTTGACTTTCTGCAATTTCCCTTTAGAATTAATAATGCATCACTCTATCTTTGCTGGTAGTCTGTGGCTCTGTTGGTGTGGATGCTGTGCCTGTGATCAGAAGGAGGCAGGATTGAAAATCTGATTCTGCAGATTGATTTCACTGTTTCACATAATTAAAGGTTGTTCAGTTTACACCTAATAAGAATAAGCAGCATACTGAGTTTCGGTGGATGATAAACATTAGAAATGATTTTTTTTAATCGGTTTACCAAACACTATTTTAAGCGATCGTTCTAGCGACTCTGACTTATGAAAGGAAGTGTCAGTTTCTCCTAAGCTTTGTGCTTTCAAGTCCACTTCACACCACTAGAAGGAGCTGTCCCTCTTTGTCAGGTTTTTTGTTTTACTTCTTTTTTGAATTTTACTGGGCAGTTTGAGAGGGATGCCTGCAGATTACGCAGATCAAAGCCGGGAAACCGTGGCTTGAAACGCTACATTGAAATGGGCACCATTTGTCCTGAGGAGCACCTGCCACTGCCAGTTTTATAGGTTCATAAGTCATAAAACACCAACTGGTGCTGGCTTCTCATGCCGTATGATGAGCATAATTACAGTACAAATTTACCCATCTATTTATCTGAATACCGGTGTCCCACTTCTGACACATGACCCAAAGTGTGTCATTTCCCCAAGGCAAACAAATGAAGTTTCAGCAGGGAGAGCAACAGATGCGTTGAGTTTACAGAAGGCCGGTTCTGAAGGAAGACTCATTGTATTGTGAGAAGTAGCTCGACCAACAGGACTGAGGCTTGCATGGAGGTGTCTAATGGTCCCTGGGACTGCCTCCTACTGACAGAGACTGTCTCAGATGCCTCTGCGTCTGTCCACAGTATACCGGTCACAAAAGAAGCACGTTTCTGCTCCAGCAGAATGGGCCGCACTGATGGCCAAAGGCTCCATTATTATTTGGGTTCAGAGAGGGCTGTAAACCCCACAGGCCAGACAGAGAGCCATTGTTTCCTGAGGCTCTTTCATGACAAGCTAACGCTCACTGCATAGGGGGCTCACTACTGTACATACCATCAATCCAGCTCGATCTGTGCCATATGCAGAAAAAGAACAGCACATGTTAGACAATGGAAGAGTTGATGCAAAACAAGAATCACAGCTATTTGTAATTCCCTTTGTGCAATGAAACACATTTTAAAGTAAAAAAAAAAAAAAAGTAAGAAAAATGCAATTTCCCCTGCCAAAGTATTTCTCATAGGCCGTGTTTATTTACAGATAAGCATATAAATTAGCTTTTGCACACCCAACTACCCACAATGTCATGGAAACCGGTACGCATTTCGCCAAGTAGTTTTGCTAAACCCCGGTTCGTCTCGGGACATTGCTTGGCGCAGGTCCAGAGAGCGGCAGATCACACGCTGGGTTTGTGTTTCCGCACTCATTCTTGGGACAGTGAATCTGACCTAGGCAGCTTTATTTTTTCTTTTTTTTTATGGCCGTACAAGACCACAGGCATGCTCTATGCTTTAATTCAATTAAATACAATCAGTGCCGGAATGCCTTCATAAAACGAGATGCACCATTCTGTCGTTTTTCAGCTCTGTACAGTAACATTTCCCTTGGGGGTCCCACCCTGTTCCAGAATCGTATTTTTAGGCACTGAAGCTTCCTCGAGCCATTTCCACTCTCCCGCCTGGAAGATCTTCTTTGATGATAATACTCACTTCTAATTTGCAAAAAAGCAACGAGCATTTCACACGCGACAGCCCTGCCTAGTTGATTCTGGGCCAGATTATAGCAGATTATAGTGTTCGCGTGTGGGCAACAGCGGGAGGCTTTATTCCCTCAGTCATCAGCTCTACGGACGTGATCGATGCTGCCTTATCCTGATCGGCACACTCTTTAACCCCACTCAGGCCACAGGAAACAGCTTCAGAACATCATCTGTGTTTTGATGTTTTTTCTCCTCAGATACATTCTTCTACCTGCATCTAAAAAGTCATTTTAGCTGCTCAGTAATTTCAGTGCTATGAAGAGAAACAGACCTATTTGAATCTGATATTACGGACTCATGAATTTTGCATGGAGAAATGTTTTTGAAGGCTATTGTACTGTTACCTTTTCAACTATGGCTGAAGAATGACACAAACAGACAGTAATATTGAATTGTTTGCCGCTGTCATGTTTTCTGGGAATATCATGGTGATCATATTTTCTGCGACTTCCTAAAATAATACAGGGAAACCGTTTGTCTCAAGCCACCTCGTGTTCCCTCACCACTCTCTCGAATGTTGGCTGAACGTCACGGCCGAACGTGACCCTGGCCTGCAAGGAATTCACCTTCTGCTGACTGAACCAAACGCCATGATACTCCTCCTCTGTGGCACTGTGGTCAGTCCTGGTTGCCCTGAACAGAGTGCGTGGCCTCACCTTGTCCTCTGTGTCTCAGTTAGAAGAGGCGACTAGACAACAGTAATCTGAGTGCTGACACTTTCCCTCAGTAACCCAGACTTCACGCACAGGGGTAATCACCGGGACTGCGCTCACCAAACGCCGTCAGCAGTGCTTTTACAACTGAAAGCCTCAAACATAATTTCCTCTCATCTCTAATCAGTCTCTCATCAGCTAGGAGAAGGTTATACTCAAAGCTGGGGCCACCTGTCAATTTCCATAACGTGCAGTTAAGTCGGCCTTTGTGAGTACTCCAAGCTTTAGACCGACGCTGTGCTCAGATAAGGGGCCGGTTCCAGCAGATGTTAGGAGCCTTGATGTAGAATGCATCGACATGCTCCTATTTCTCTCACAGCCATACAAATGACCCTACCCGCCCTGTTCTAGGTGATTCAGCTGGCAGGTCCAGATTCTCCTGGCCACCGGTAGGCCGGCCTGGTACAGGTCTGTCACATATGACACCCGGCTGTCCAAGAGAAACCTCAGACCACATGCAAGAACATTGACTTAATGCTGTACTTTGAATATGTGGAAGTGTGAAAGTCTGCTGCTGAGTGTGAAGCAGAAGCCTGTTGTTAAAGCTGTTTTTCTATCTGCTAAGCTTAAGCCAGGCAAGTCTTATTTTTAGAATACAAGAAACTCACAGCCCCTTCTGTGGACGGTCAGCTAGCTGGGTGACTAGAGCACCGGCGAGTTTCAGCACATGCCTCACCTCACGACGCCCTCTGGCTGCCTGTTTGTTTGCTGCCCTTCCCGTGAGGTTACCAAGCACTGTCAAGGTTTGCTTTTCACACTAGGCTGAAAGGAGAGGCAGACTGGGGAGAGCGAGCAGCTGCTGACATCTCAGATGGCTGGGAGAGGTCACGGCCCAGCGATGGGGCACAACAGTGGCACTCAGCGATCGCAAATCAGGCAGCGCTGGGGCAGTGCTCAAATTTAGGCCGGAACAAATCAAGCGGTGAGCTTCGGACTGAAACCGCGAGATGCGGACAGTCCAATGGAATCTACATCGCTGTTCCTGCCAGGCACATAGTGCGACTCATTTTCAGCCCGGGAGTTTTATACCCAAGACTGGCCCATATTGTCTGGGGGAACTTTGATAAATGACACCACAGTTCAAGTCTTATTATTGCAATAAATTTCCTTCCATCCATTCATCCATCCATCCATCCACCTATTTTCTGAAAATGCTTGTCCTATTCAGGGCTGCGGGGAGTCCGGAGCCTATTCTGGCTATGGGCACAAGCCAGGGAACAACCCAGGATGGGCGGCCACCCATCGCAGGGCACACTCACACTCCATTCAATCGCACACCACTCCACGAGAAATGTGTATTTCTATGCAGATCAGTCATATTGTCCCCACAATATGATAAAAACTTGTTATTTGACATTGTGGGGGTATTTCTTCGGTCCCCACAAGGGGAAACTCAGTTTCTAAACTAAAAATGCCAAAAGTTTTGTATTTTGTTTGGTTGGGTTGGGGTTAAACTTGTCATTGTTGGGATTAGAGTTTTTCCCACAGAAATGAATGAACGGTCCCCACAATGATATGAATACAAATGTGTGTGTAAGTGTGTGTCTGCAAACAAATGCTTTGTGTCCATGATCAACATAACAGGTTAATAACAAGAACTGTCATGTCATTTGGAAAAGTACAGTAGCTAAAAGCATGAATATTCAGATCCAACAATGAATGCTCACAACAATGCCATTTTGGTCAGACAATAGATATTTCGTATTCACAGCATCTTGGAATCATCTGATTATAACTAAGCTGGTTGTTCTGTGCTCCCAAAAAGGCATAACTTATTTTACTTAAACTCTCCTCTCTCTGTAATGTAATCTGAGATCACCTAGCGGGTCTTCTCAAGAGAAAACGGTCCTGCATAAAAGTGATCACAATCACATTCCTGCCCCCTGCTTTGCCTGTTACTGCAGCAACATAAACGTAGCTAACAGCTACTAGCCCTGTCTGAATAATTACTTCTTTAAATAATCTTTTCGTTCTGTAAAAGCCTCCTTTTCTAACCACAGAAGTTGATCTAAATGACGTTTTAATTAAAGGAAGGAGGTTGTTTTTCCGATTAACTAAAGCTATACCAATCAGAAAGTGCACTTAAAGTGTTTTCTGTTCATTACACTTGATTTATTACCTGTATAAACCATCCATCTAGGTAGTAATTCAGCCAATAACACAACAGCATGTAGAGTATTTCCAGTCATGTGCACTAGGCTGTGCATACAGCCTCAAAACATCATCTTACACAAAACACCACACAATGTGTGTGAGCAACATCCGATTGTATAGCCAGACATGTGTCTACATGTCTATGATGATGAGTCTCCATCTTACGGGACGAAAATGCTGGGCCTCTATGCTGCTATAGGATGAATGTGGTTCATTAATATTTCTAAAGTGAATAACAATAGAAGCTTTCAGGCAACCAAAAAGCCTGAGAGATGAAAAATGCTACCATTTTGAACCTTTTTTCTACATCCCTGTTCTAGATGTAAAAAAAAAACTGATGCTATGATGATATTATCATTAATAAACTAGTTTTATGGCACAGAAGCACAAAGAAAGGCTTTTTGTCAGGTGTTATGTAGAAGCATAGGGCTGCCTGAATATTGCCCCCACTGAGCGGGATCCATCTTACCTTGACGTAGTCCATGGTGGGGTCCAGGCTCTGCCAGTCCCTGCAGGGGAGAGAGAAGGTTCCCTTAGGTGCTGGGATCCAGAGGCATTCCGGGAGTGCATGTGTCCCTCCTGACGCGCACTGCGACACTGGGAGGCTGAGGACTGCCCCTCGCAGGTACACGTCCCCTACTCACTGTCCACAAGTGCTAATACGCACGGCCGCACAATCTCTCACTCAGCGGGAAACTGCAAATCTGCCCCTTGCCAACCGTATAAGAGAGAGGGGGCTCAGTCAGACCTTGTGATTTCAGTTCCCTCTCAAAAAACACTCTTTCTAAAAGGTTTTAAAATGACAACTTATCTATAGGATGAAAGGAAGCAGACCCGTTAAAGATCATAATACCGACAAAGGTAACTGCTATTGGTCTGAATAAAAAGACTGTCTACTTTAGCTTCCTGTTGTCCTCTTCTTTGACATGTAGCTCCTCTTAAACATTAAACACAGAGGGTTAGAATTCATGTCCCATATCCTGGAACAGTGATCAGGATATGGGACAAAAGCAAGCAAAGATCAAACAGAAAAAAACAGCCAGGAAGTGTCAGAAAAGAGTTTAAGTTTGTATAAATCAGAATTAACTTTGACTAATGGGTAGAGTGAAACTTACCTACATGCCCTACTGATAACGTCCTGCTCTTTTCTCTCAGTAATCATATTGTCAGAAACAGGTGGGTGAAGCCTCAGGACGACAGAGCGCCTGTTCCGTCTCCCAGCATGCAATGCAGGTCCTGTGCTGCGGCAGTCTGCTCCCGTCACCCGCACAGGACACGTTCAGCTTTCATCTAGAAACTTCCGGCTCAAATCTTATGATTCTTTCATCTCCTCTTACACAAAAACCTGCCTTTATTTTCCTCAGGGTGGGTGGCTGGGCGTAACAGCCCCAGTGAATAAAGTTCATAGTGGTTCCTCATTGAAGTCACGCTGCTCAAAAAAAAAAAAAAACAGGTTTTATGATGTGTGTGTCTGCAAGGCCCCACGTGAGGGTTTGGGACAGGACTCTTCCTGACCCCATCGTCAGGTTCAGCCTGAAAAAAAACCCTTGTGATTTAAAATATCCCGTTTAATGTCCTACTGTTTTGGACCTTTTATGCACAAATGGACATTTCCCACAGAACGTAATGAAGGGTTAGCCAAACAAAAGAGCTTTTCTTTCCGCTTGTATTTGCGCCAAGCAATCACTGTATTGTGCTGCAGAAAATAAACTGGTATTGTGCCTAACCGCTGACTCTTGCCACCCCTCACCGCCTGACCTGATGATCAGCACTGGGAGACAGCAGGCTGTAAATGATAACCTGCGCACGGCTGTGCGTCCACGTGGCTGCGTCTGTGTTCAGACAACCTCTTAACGAACGCTCATTCTGACACGTGTAGTTTTCACGGTACAGCAACATTTGGGTCTTACTGTGGCTCACTCTCCCACGTCATCGCATAGCTCTGGCAGCAGGGGGAGCCGCTCTCCAAAACAGGTGATAGCTATGCATGTCCAGAAAGGCTCTTCGGTAATCAGGTCTTATCTAAAATATTCTGCTAGCAAAATTTCTTATGGCCCTGCCACCTAACACGTTAAGGGGGGAGTGCTTGAATTCCGACTTTTTGCTGTGTGAGTTTGCACGTTCTTCCCGTATCTTCCAGGTTTCCTCCCACAGTCCAAAGGCAGGCAGTTAGGCTAATTGGCATCTCTGACTTTCCTGTGTATTTGTGTTCTGTGATGGGCTGGTATCCAAGGTGTACCCCCGTCCTCTGCCTGGGCTGTCTGGAATAGGCTCCAGACCTCCCATAACTGCTCAGGATAAGCATGTGGAAGATGGATGAGTAAATAATCAGGACATGCCTTGGATTCCATGGAAACTACCGTTTCTCTTAAAAGTTAAGGCTAATATGGGGTCCTTTCTTGAATATGATTCAAAATCTGTGAAAATACAGCTTTACCGCTACTTTTATTCAGATATTGCTGGTTTTTGATTTGCTGGCTTGGATTTACAGGGTATTGGCAGTGACGGGGGCGGGGCATCTGTTTCATTTGTTTTTCTTTATATTGGTTGTTAGTTTCACTATGACATCATTAGCTGTACAAATTCACAATGCGCGTGTAGATTATTTTTGGCGATGTCATGCAAATTTTTCAATAAAAAGATCTTGATCCAAAAAAAAAGTTAAGGCTGCATTTCATTAAGCACATGTACGACCTATCGCCATCACATGACTGTCACAATTGATCTGCTTGCCATCGCTTTGGACAAAAGTGTAAATTAAAGAGTGTTAATGTAATGTAGAGCTCAACGAAATTGCTGGTGACGAATATCTGGAGCCTGGCGCTT
Organism: Mormyrops boulengeri; assembly: GCA_026781065.1. Classification (NCBI taxonomy): domain Eukaryota; kingdom Metazoa; phylum Chordata; class Actinopteri; order Osteoglossiformes; family Mormyridae; genus Mormyrops; species Mormyrops boulengeri. Next base: position 23,944,982 of record JAODLD010000038.1, read on the forward strand.
TCGGTGAGGTTCTGCTCTCGTTCCTCGTAAGCGTGAAGCGCTGCCTGCAGCCCGAGGTGCCGTCTGACGTCCTGTGTGAGCACCGGGCTGATAAAGGCCTCAGCGCCACATCAGTAACTGTGTTTACGCAAAGCTCTGAACATGGAGGCAGATATGGGAAGCGGCACCTGGCCCTTAGTCATAAAGGCCGGCTGCTCGCAAGTCATCGATGGTAGACATCTGCCGCAAACACAGGTCAGGTGCCAGAGCGGGCTCTTCACGCCACAAAGCTGGCCTTGGGTCTTTGGTGATTATTTCCGATATCTTTAAGACAACTTTCCAAAAAAGGACGGCCTGACACCGGAATCCCTGCAGGCTGTTCCGTCAACAGTCAGCGTTGTCGCTCCCAACACGGACACTCATCTGATACTGGATATGTGCTGGAAAACGGCACACAAAACATCCAGCTATGGCAGTGAGAAACACACAAACACTCTTGTTTGCCTGCAGAGTTTTGGGTATCCAGCTCTACCATTCACTTCCCCACACAGCCCTCTTTCCCCAGTATCTAACCTGCTTCCTGTCCTTAGCCTTGTTTCTGCTGGGAAAAGTTTTGTTGCCTTTCTACAGCAAGCCTGGTCTGTATACAAACTGAATGACGAGTACAGTACTGCAAGACCCAAAAGAGAGAGATCACAGCCCAGAGAGCTGGGGGTATGGGGCATACAGCGACATCGGAGTAGCTTTGTATGACATTAAAATTGACAAATCGGATGGCAAGTTCCAGAAAAGAGACCAAATAGTCTCAATGGGATTTAAATTGTCAGAAATGTCATATCGAATCTCTCTCTGTTGAAATAACATTTACACACTAGTTCTGGAGGTTGGACTGAACCGTCACCAATTATCACCTCACAGTAGCAGCTGTAACAGGATATATATTACCAGTATTAAGAGTCAAAGGCTTATTACATGATCCTATAATCTACACAGTATTTGGCAGTTTGTTTTTATTTTTACCACCAAGAATCAAAAAACATTTATCTTAAGTTCCTACCAGTGCAAAACGTCTGAATATTAAAAATACAAAAGCAAATTACACTGAATTGTCAACAAGTGGATAAATCATGTTTAAATACGTAAAATGTTTTTTCACCAGAATCAAAACCAGCATGTGTTTAACAAAAAATTTAAAAAGTAATCTGCTGAACATAGACCTTAAATGCTAGAGAACATGAATAGGACAGGACTCCTTTTTTCATTCAGACTATGCCTAGTGAGCAGTGAAAAGGAACAATGGCGTCTCCTAGCTGTGCACCTCATCGCTAATTGCTAATAGACTCTATAGACTCTGATGTTCTCCTCCAGGTAAACAAAGGACCTACCTCATACTCTAAACACAGCATCCGACCTGCAAGGCAAGAAGTGTCCATCTTAAGCCGTAACTCCTGTTAGGGGTAGCAGGTAAAGTGCCTTTTGGACATATTTCCGAACTGTTAGCTTCCTCTGTCTGCTTCTAGGGTTACCTGAGCTGCGCTCTATGTGAAATATGAAAGCTTGCCTTTTCAGAAGGTGCTATCAGATCCTTGAAGAAGCGACCGCACCTTGGGATCCCCCTTAGAACCCCCTCATGCCTCCCGCTCTGAGCCTAGGTGCTGGAGTCTCTGCTGCTGTTAAATGGCAGCGCCGCTCCCTGGTGCTGTGTGCAGCCAACGGGGGTGGGGGGGGGGGGCGGTTGTCACAGAAACCCAGGTTTTGTATGAGGTCATCAGTAACACTGTTAGTCTATATGGGGAGATTTATTTTCTGGCCTTGGTCCATTATTACCATCATGGTACCACTGCTTTGCTCGATACAGAACAAAACGCCTTCTCCGCTAACCTTTAAACGTCACATGGCCAATAACTGGGAAAACGTAATCAGTGAGAAGGTACTCCTGATGTTGCTCACCCTCGCATGGCCGCTGGACTCCACCCACATAATGTCTGCCTAATGCTCAGCGCCCCGGACATTGCTCGCCCTCGCACGGCTGCCGGACTCCAGCCTCACAGCGCTTGCCTATTGTTCAACGCCCCTGACGTTGCCTGGCCTCGCACGACCACCGGACTCCAGCCGCACAACGCCTGCCTAATGCTCAGCGCCCCGGACGTTGCTCGGCCTTGCACGGCCACCGGACTCCAGCCGCACAACGTCTGTCTAATGCTCAGTGCCCCGGACGTTGCTCAGCGCCCCTAATGTTGCTCGCCCTCAAACGGCCACCGGAGTCCTGCCACACAGCGCCTGCCTAATGCTCAGTGCCCCTGACGTTGCTCACCCTCACACGGCCGCCAGAGTCCTGCCGCACAGCGCCTGCCTAATGCTCAGCACCCCTAGCGTTGCTCGCCCTCACACGGCCGCCGGAGTCCTGCCGCACAGCGCCTGCCTAATGCTCAGCGCCCACAGGGCTGTCAGGAGAGCAACTCTGCCTCTGGACCGACACTCTGGGAGTCTGTCTTATCTCTGCTCACGGTCTGGGGGCTAATATTTGGGTCTCTGTCTGGGCCAGCTACGCACCGAAGTGACACAGACCAAAACAAACCTCTACATCAACGCCCCAATACTTTAAACTCTTTTGTCTGGTAATAGAGGTTAAGTAGTAGATTAACATAAAAATATTAACATACATAAATCATAAAAGGAACACTTCATATATTGCACTTATCAATATCTATGTTGTGTTTTTTGGACGTTAATTCTTTTTCGTCTTTTGGTGATTATTGAATAAGACTGATTAATGTTTTTCAGATTTCCTTCATCCTCAAAGAGCTGTTGCATCTTAGATTAAGATGTTTCAAGCTACTGCTTTAAGATGGAACTGAGGTGATGGCATTGCAGGTGAACTCCTGGATGAACAGGATGACACAAAGCAGAAATGGAGCACTCCCATTCACCGGGCCGATAGAGCGCTGTTTTAGGGCTTGGAGCTTGACTGGATCCAGTTAACTTCAGATAACATCTGGCCAGTGTCACTGACTAACTTGGTTGAGATGGAATGAAGCATGAAGCAGACCAGACTGTGAGCCAGTGCTGGCTAGCGGACGGTGATTACATCTCAGCCGACCTTGTTAGTGTGCCGTTTGAAGGATCTGCCTGAGATTCACAGCAGGCAAAGAGCCTGAAGTTTGTTTTGTCTTTTCTGATGTTGACGTGTGACATATTTTGATTTTCAAAATTTACTTGGATACACTTTGCCCTTCTAAAGAGAGAGCTGAAAATCCTGGATTGGCTTCGAAAGGACATTGATGTCTTGAGACAGTTAGTTATTTGTAGTTGTTAGTACTAGTAATCTTTCATGGAGAGGGACGTGACCTGACAAGGATGTGGGTTGGTTATTTGTAGTTGTTAGTACAAGTAATCTTTCATGGAGAGGGATGTGACCTGACAAGGATGTGGGCTGGTTATTTGTAGTTGTTAGTACAAGTAATCTTTCATGGAGAGGGATGTGACCTGACAAGGATGTGGGTGAGGGGTGTGTCACTAATTACATATTTAAACGTTGCATACTGTATAAAGAGCAAATTTCCAAAACTAAATCAGTTAATTTATTTGTTTGTTTGTTTGTTTATTCTGGGTTGAGACAGACAAGACCTAAATTCAGGCTTCCTCATCATATGTTACAGTGCAAACCAAAATGCACTCACTCCTCAATAAATCCAATGAACAGCTTTTGTTCATTTTCAAAACTCTCAAAGTCCACAGAAATTTTCTTGAAAACGTTTGGGAAATTTGCCCTACATATATTATACTGAGACATGACTCTGGCCAGGAGAAGCATTTGGGAGATGGATGGATGGATGGATGGATGAATGGAAGGAAGGAGGAAGTCACTAATACCAAAGACCACATCTCAGCAGGATCCAGCAGGCTCACAGCTTGTTTCCAAAACTTTGCAGGTGTCACCATCTCTAAGCGTAACTTTCCGGGATGGTGTTTCGTAAGCAAAATGAATGACATAACGAAAGCATGAGCAAGAAGGGGTGTGGGCTGCGGTCACCTGTTGGTGGGGGGGTACTCCATGTCAGCTGGCAGGGGCCCGTGTTCCACGATGACGTTGTGGATGAGCTGGGGGGACCGCAGGCACGAGCGGGCTGGCAGGGTGCCCATGTGGCCACGTGTGTCCAAGGCCCAGGCCGGCGAGGAGCCCTTCTTCTTACGAGGGAGGGTTCCGTGGATGGAGACGCCCCGGAACCTGGGTTCCACGTCGAGGACAGCTGGCCGACTGCTGAGCAGATCCATGGAGGAGGCCAGAGAGCACTGGCGGTCCGTGTGGACGTTCCGCGGCAGACTGGCAAACCTCCCCTGTGACATCATCCTCAGCTCTGTGGATCATTTACAGAAAGAGCAACAGCATTATGACATCACACACAGAACAAACAGCATTATGACATCACACACAGAACAAACAACATTATGACATCACATTTGTTGAAAGTATGGGCACTTAAGCTTATCGGAGCATAGTTATTTTTTCTGAAACTAGGTGTCAGAGTTTCACTCCGTCACAGCTGTCATCAGTCTCAGATGACCTTTAACCTCTGTTTATTTTTACTGCTGTGTTCAGTGCATGCACAATTAGCACTGCAGGACAGGCAGGCTGCACTGTACGCCTGCAGTGATGAGATGTGCTGGAATGGCCTCAGGCTGAGCTCCATGGTGCCTTAACCACAAGCCAGCAGATTGGGATCTCTCCCAAAACATGTTTACCTCAGCATTCCTCGTCAAGGCTGGGACGCCGCTAATTGTAGCGCTGGGATAAAGAATCTACTCACAGAGAAGACGTGCTTATTCATTACTGCTGCCTTTCCAACACCACACAACCAGGGAACAGACTAGTAAAATCTGGGGGTTTGGCCCCTCCCCTTCATAGCCGCCCCCAGTGTTTTCTTCACCTGTTCTTGGGAACATCTTTTTTAAAATATAGTATAATACAGGGGTCTCCAGTGGCAGTCCTGGACAGCTTGGTTCTTTCCCTATTCCACCACACCTAATTCAACTCCAGAAATGGGTGGTAATTAGCAGAGAAGCTGAATCAAGTGAGATAAACGAGGGGAAACCCCAAAAATGTGCAGGGCTGGGGCTGGAGACCCCTGATATAAAACTTTAATTTTTTATAACTTAAGGCAGGGGTGCCAAACTCCAGTCCTGGGGGGCGGAGCCCTGTGTAGCTTAGTTCTTTCCCTGTTCCACCACAAATGATTCAGCTCAAGAGTGTGGTAATTAGCAGAAGGACCTGAATCAGGTGTGTTAATTGAGGGGAAACCCCAAAACTGTGCAGGGCTCCAGCCCTCCGTGTCTGGAGTTTGAAACCCCGGGACTAAGGCTTAAAACTCAGATCTGCAGGTGGTTTTGAATTTGTGAAGCTTTAAAAATAAACATTCCATTCTCTGGTTTATTTCATACGTTACAGTTTTACAGATTTAAAGGAAAATAAGCACATAGCACACAGGTGTCAGACTCCAGTCCTGGGGGGCCAGAGCCCTGCACTTTTTTGGGTTTCCCCTCGTTTAACACACCTGATTCTACTTCTTGTGCTAATTACCACATAGCTGTTGAGCTGAATCATTTGTGGTGGAACAGGGAAAGAACTAAGCTACACAGGGCTCCGGCCCCCCAGGACTGCAGTTTGACACCCCTGACATAGCAGCAAGAGCTTATTCCTAATGAAAAAAAGTGCAAAGAATGAGCAGGTACCTTCATGCACCGACCTTCTTATGGATGCAGCTCCCCAGAAAGAGAGACTAAGTAAAGCCCAGTGACCCAGACAGCAGCTGAGTGCAGAAAGTGCGCTGACCTCTTTAACCACCACCATCATCCCCATTCAGCGCACACTCAGTCACACACTGAGGCACAGGTGCTGCGTTTTAGGGTGTGAAACTCAATCTCCCCCTCCAAGGGGCACTCTCTCACTGGAGGTCCAGGCGATGAAGACATTTTTGGGCGGGGCAAGATTTCAAAGCTGTCTCAAACGCTTACTGATGGTTAAATAAAAGCCCCCTACCAGGAGTCAATGGGCATTGCCATCCTATACCATTTCTAGTCCAGGATGATCGAGGCGCTAGGTCTCCGCTAGAGTTACACACGCTAGACTGTGGGATTCACACGGGTTTGGAAGTGCGGGTGACTTATGCTTGTTTCTTAGTGAGTACAGTGGAGATCCTCAGCCCAGCGTGTGATTCAGGCTTTCACAAGAAAGAAAAACACACCTGTTTTCCATGAACCCAAACCAGGTGACCTCATGTGACATCACTCTGTACGGCACTAATGCATTAAAGGAGTTTTAGCAGCAAAAGACAGTGTGAACAGGCAGAGGCAGATATTAAAAAATAAATACTAAGATGGGCTATAAATATAATTCTGACTAAGGTATCTGTGATACCTTAATGCTTTTTTTTCTCCACAGCATGTACAAGTATAACATGTAATGTAGACCTTAAATGTATCAAGTAACCAGTGAAATATTTTGAAATCTCTATGACTAATTCATCGTTACGCCTTATGTAAAACTACCCAAGTCTGGTCCGATGCAGACCAATAACACGCCTCCTCGTACAGAGTTAGACATCCTTGCCCTAAAACTCCGCCACGGTCTAATCTCTTTGGGCTCACGTCTGATTGGCTGCCGTGGCCCAACCCCCATGGAGTGCCGGCATACAAGCTCTCAGTTGTTCTGTCAGATGAGCGTGGTCCTTCAGGAATGCCGCTGAATAACTTGTCCCCCCACCCGCCTTTGTGCGGCTGCTGAACTGAAAAATGACATCAGGGGTTGCCCCTGGGAGCAGCCCCCCCCCCAAAGCTGCAGCCCCCACTCTCCCCACACACCATCACAGGGTCTATCAGACATGTGCTTTTTGGTCTGGACCTGCTGCTGCCCTGCACTCACACCATACTTGATGATTTCCTGCCAGTGACATCATTCTCCATACCATCCAGTGCAACATGGCTGAAGTCTCTCCCAAAGTTTGCATTATGCAGCTCAAACCCAGCCCCCCCCCCCCACCCCCCCCAAAACAGACAGCAACAAGACAGAAAT
>JAODLD010000038.1:23952129-23971094 GCA_026781065.1 Mormyrops boulengeri
TATGAACAAGTCTTGATTTCAAGAAAGTTTGCAATGATATCTTGATGTTTAGTCATTCAGATGCGATAGAAGGTCTCCATCTAAGCTGTCTGTCCTGGTGGAGGTCTGTGAGATCTGGGGCCCCTCGCAGAACGCCATAGATGTGACACTCTGGCCAGGTCACATGATGTGCAGACTTGAGCCAAATGTACCCACAGACCTTTTTAGTAATTTCTAAATTACCAGTCATACTGGTGGCATCCAAAAATCTATGTGGAGAGCAAAAAGAAGAGAGCCTTTTTCATTGTTTGGGTCTCCAAGCCTATTCCTGCCCCCAGCATTCTGTTGGGAAGCCGGGGAATTAATGAATTCAGACCTGAGCTGCACAGACAATGGAATCAACAAGTGTGGAGGGTTATGGGAGGAGGAGGTGAGGAGGCAGCTAGGAAGAGGAGGAGGCAGCTAGAAGGAGGAGGAGGTGAGGAGGCAGCTAGAAGGAGGAGGTGAGGAAATATCTAGGAAGAGGAGGAGGAGGTGAGGAGGCAACTAGGAAGAGAAGGAGGTGAGGAGTCTGCTAGGAGAAGGTGAGGAGGCAGCTGGAAGGAGGAGAAGGTGGGGGGGGCTGCTGGAAGGAGAAGGAGGTGAAAAGTCAGGTGGAAGAAGAAGAAGACAGACAGACAGCTAAAATGGGGAGGTGAGGAATCAGCTCAGAAGGTGGAGGAAGTAAAGAGTTAGATATAAGGAGGAGGCAAGGAGGCAAGTGGGAGGAGAAGGAGGAGGTACTGGATGGAAGTGGGGAAGCTGGGTAGCTCTGTAGGATGCTCATGCCCACTTCGGCTTGTCACCCACAGCTCAGACACTCCTTACAAAATCTGTTTCACTCCTCTGAACTCTTCCAGTCTCTCCATTCAGGTCCTGGCTCACCCTCACCAGATCCACATCTTCAGGGGGCTCAGGCAGCCCACGCTGCAAGGCTTATCAGTGAAAAGGGGAAGTTTAAAAATAAAGAGCAGGCTGAGCCAATAGGCTGCGGCGCAGGGTGGCCCGGTGCCCCAGCGGCCCGGTGCCCCGGCGTCCTTCCGTTCGTGCGTCAGCAGCACATGCTTTGGAGGCACATGTGACAAGCCTGGCCCCCTAATTACTCCTCTGAACTGGGGAGCTCGTTAAAGAGAAAACACTGAGGCAAGAAAAAATGCGAAGTGCAGATAAGCAGGCGAGACGCGGGGAAACAGCAGCAGCATACAGCGGCTACATGCAGACGCAGACAGGCAGCGCAGCCAAGATCAGCCACCTTACTCTTTACTGCCAAGGGGAACAATAACTGTGAGTGTCACATGATACTGCTTTCACGTCTTTGCATTGTTGAGACTGGGGGGGGGGTATAAATGGCCTCTTCTTGTGTTGGTGGGAAGGGCGCCCCCCTCCACCAGAGCGGCTTTCAGCCAGCATGACTGCATGTGACATATTAATCAGCGAGTCATTAAAGCAGGCTGCCCTGGTGATACCTCACTCATGCACACACACGCAGGATGAGCTGCCGCACTGCCTTTGTGTCGTTTAGTTTCCACTCAGTAGTTCTGTTTCCTCACTCTGCTTGCCACCCGTCACATGAAACGGTTCCTCAGATAATCCGTCATTATCCCAAATTGCCTGTATCCCACAAAGCCTGTCCCACAATGCCATTCCCAAACAGGCTTGTCCTACGTTGCTTCAAATTATATGACTGAAAACTTCAAGCTCACACCATGAGATTCCTGTCAACATTTCCAGCTCCAAAGCCGTATCTGTCCTTTACTTATTAAAATTACCCAATGTGTGTTCGTCTTGCCAGTTTGTAAGAATCAGATATTGCATCTTCTATTACTCTTATTGTTAACGCTCATTTTTAAATGCCTTGAGAAGTTTCAGTTTACACACCGGCAAGATTCCAGGAGTATTAAATGTAGAATTTGCACAGTTCCTTACCCAAAAAAGAATAAGTGCATTTGAACTGTCTTTCTGTGTCATTCCACCTCGAGCTGTTTACCCTGCACACCTAAGGCAGAAGGTGCACCTCTGACGGACTGACCCCAGAGCAGATCCATCACCACAGCTTACCTGTCTCTTAACTTCTGTAAAATCCAGTTGGAGTGTTTGTCTAGTTCTAGAGGACTAAGTCACATTCCACAATCTTGCACGTGCTCAGGCGGGCCCCCAACAGCAGGAATACCACGCGATCTCCTCCCCCAGTGCTGGGCACTGCAGGTCCAGTTGAGCCCTGTTGTGCTACGCTGTGCCGGTGTTCTGGCCCCTCCCGAGTCAGTGCACTCTCTTCCCCCTCTCTGCCCCAGCTTGGTGGGACCGCCCCTCGACTGCAGTGATTTATAGCTTTCTAGCCACACCCTCCACGGTGGCGGAAACAGAGGGAGATCAGAGAGCCAGGCCAGTCCAGGCCCCGCCCCCAACACCAGGCCCACTCTCTGCCAGATGGTAACCGTTTCACCCATGAAAGTTTATAACTTTACCCAAACTTTCACACTGTCACGCAGTGCTCTCTCACAAGGCAGTCACACTGCGTATTAATGCTGCATGTGCCACTAAGAGAAAGGCTTATTCTCCAGTTACATTGACAACAAAGCTGGAAAGATCACATATGATAACATAAATCCAGGAAAAAAAGAATCTGCGGCTAAATCAGCTCTCTTCTGCCCTTATCTGTTCAGAGCTCTTCAGCGTGGGCCACAGTAAACAGCATGTTTTGTCTGTTCCTCCTACAGCAGCTTGACACCAATGCCATGCCCCGTGACATAGGGGGCAGGCGCAGTGTGTTTTTTGTTTCATGTCGTACACTGACACTCCTGCGCCGCCTGGATGCCTGTATGGTCCCTTCTTATTACATTCAACAGGCGGGCGTCCAGGCAACTAATAAGAGGCACTGTTTAAAATAAAGTCCGCATAGCAGATGGCAAATGAGCCGCACTCTCCTTTGCGGCACATTTACTCGTTGCCCTGTCACTTATTCCGTGGCCAGAAGGTTTATGGCCTGAGCCTTCCTGCTCACACACTGACCTTATCTGATGCTCTGCGTCCCCAGGCTGCTGAGCCACCACAGCCCGTTCAGCTAGGCACCGCAGGAGCAGCTCACCTGACCTTCAGCAAGGCCGGCCGCTTCGCAGGGCAGATGCTATCAGTCTGGGTGCTGAATTCTCTATAAGTGAAACGTGTCTTTTAAAGGGAGGCTTCATTATTTTGGCAAATATTGTGGAGATTCTTGTACTCTGAGATGCTGAAATAAACCATACCCTGCCATTGTTATCAGGACGGGCTCCAGACCTCCATAACCCTGCATAGGACAAGTGGGTATGGAGATGAATGGAATGAATATTAATTAGAGGTATATAATTCAGGTCCAGAAAGTAAAAATCCAGACCAAGATTGTGTTTAAATCAACCAGTTGAGTAATCTGTAACTATGACTCTGTATACTCAACTGGTTGGTTGAAACAATATCTCGGTCTGTTTTTTTTTTTACTTTCTGGACCTGAACTATCCACCTCTGGTATTAATAAGCTTTGAACATAAAAAATAAACTTCAAATAGCTTTTTTTCTCAGAACTAAAGTTGGGGACAAAATACTTAATCCTGAAAACTTTCCGGGAATTTGCTGATCCCTGACTTCCAACCAAAAACCAAGTATTTAGTCATTCATGACTCATGAAGAGACACAGATCACAGAGATGATCATAAACTGCTGGACAGTCTGTGATGGGTCAGTCACTAAAGAAAGTATTTAATAAAAGTACCAGCCATAGCATTGTTAAGAATACTTTGTTTTGGTACTTCGGGTCAGATGCTCTATCTCCTTGATCACAGGAACCAAAACTGAAAGAAACAGCTTTAAACAAAACGCAAATGAGACTCAAATGACCCCATTAGTTGTCAGCATTTCCTTGGATGTTCTGACCGTTTTAGACAGCTCAGAAAAGCTAAACTTTAAAATGAAACAAAACGGAATAAATAAAGTTTATTCTGCAGTGTGATGGGCAGGTACTGGAAGTGCCTAAAATTGTAGATAACTATGTGAATTTAGTAGATACACAGGCAATTCATAGTTTTGTCAGAACTTCAGATTTTTGTGATACTTATTTTTGTATGTATTTATGTATTTCTTTGTATTTGAATATATTTACTTCCTTCAATTGAAACTATGATTTTCAATATTTCCACTTCAGTCCCAAGTCCCATTTTTTTATCCAGGATTAAAAATGCAAATCTCAACCCATGGAAACCTAAGGAGGCACGTCGACATCCTTGGTGATGCTGAGACATGCTATCTTTGGATCAGAGTCTCAGCTGAACCCGGCGTGGAATCTTCTTACCATGGTAACTAATGTTTTCCATCAGGCATAAATAACAGCTCATCTGCATGCTCCTGCATGACCAAACATCATCTGGCCTCTCATGTTACTCCAAATTGTCACCAAGCAGAGGTCAAGAGATGATTTAAAGGGGAACAGTACATGATAGTCAAAAGTGTGAATGATGAGATACTGTTAAGGGCTTGGACTACCAAAGACAGAAGTGCGAATACTTCAGATGGTACTGTACTGAAGTCAACCAATGCACAACTTCAGTCATTATCTACTTGCAGAAGGTGTTTCAAGATATTTTGGCAGCACTCTTACAGTGACTTATTATTTATTTATGTGAAACACTTCAGCTGACTTCAGACAAAATTGGCATAATCAACATCATTTTGACAATATGACATCCAATGACGCGTAGTCACCACAGCGATCGCTGTTTTGGTGCACTGCCTGTATAGGAAGCCCCAAGGTGAACTTCTTCATTTGATCTGATCTCTCACACTGTCCACGACTGGCTGACTTAAATGTGATGCCGTGGGGTTGGTCAGCAGGACTAATTATGCAGTTACCAGTATGCTTTACACCACACCACAGTTCAAATATTGTAAGTTAATATGTATATTTGTGTATTTCTGCTAATAGTAAATTACATAACCATGGACTGTTTACCGTGAAATGTGTGTGCTTTGTTATAACTGATAACTGTAATTATTGTTTAAATTGTTGGCCTCACTGTCTGTGCTTGCTAGTATCAGACCAATAGTGGCTGTTAACAAAGAGAGCAACTTTAATTTCATTGTGTCCAGATGTGGTGTGACTGATCCTGGACAGGGGTCCCAAGCACCTCAGGGCAGGAGGACACCCAAAATGCACAATGGAAACCCACACAACTAGAAAGTAGGACCTGGATCAGAACCCACAACCCTAGTGGTGGATGTTAACAATGCTACCTACTGAGTCACCAGGCTGCCCTTGATGAATGCTAATGAATAATTAGGAAAGACTCTGTAAGAATGACAACAACGTATTCCCCAGACAGCCCTGTCACCGCTCCCCCCTTCTAATTTCCTCTCACACCCCAAACGGCTATAATTTCTAGAATTACTGGATGGATCATATGGAAATGTAAAAGCCAATAAATGTGTTTGTACCTAAATGCTCTGAGCCCTAGTCATGACAGGTAACTCTGAAACTACACATTCATTTTTATTGCACATTCCGTTTACATGCCAGTTTGCACAATATTTCCTCACCAGGTAGGTGGTTACCTGTATTTCTTAACGTAGTCCTACTTTGTCTGACTTGTCTTAATGTAATCAGGTTCACCAGCCTGTTCTTTCATGTTCCACAACTGACAAGAATAAGGCCAAAATGACACGATCAAATTCCACCATGATAAATTTTACTGAGCCGGGGGTTCACCTAAGATGAAATTTGCCCAACAAAAATACCACAGTATAAGGAAAATATCATCATAATGCCACCCAAGGCTACCATATACGCACTCCCCACCTTTCCAAAAAATCTTTATTTAGTTAAATTCTCCCATGATAAATTTTGCTGATTTCCCTATGATAAATTTTGCCAGCTACTGGACCGCTACTGATAAAATTTGCCGAGGGGGGGTAGGCTGGTGATGAACATTACAACATTCAGAAAATCATCCATCCATTAAAAATCGAACATATTAATAAAACCAAACAAAGTTATCCTGTATATAAGTCATATGCAGTCACCCTTCCCTTTGCTGCCACTAAGCAGCATTGCTTCAATTTTTGGAGCAATTTGTCTTAAAATTTGAACACTTCCAGATCGTTACCCATACAGCGCACAGCTTGAAAAAGATCCTTTGACTAATTCCTGAGTTATCACACTAATGGAATTAAGTGCCATTTTGTTTGCCATCGCTAAGCGATCTGTTAAAATATTTTATCCATTCCAGTTTATCACATCGACAATGTGTCTGCACCGTTTGAATAAGGTCTGTCAAATACTTTTTGAGTTATTGCCTAACAAGGAAGTGTCGCTGGCAGTGATGGTGGACTGGCCCCAAAAGCATATGTATTCCCTGACTGAGGAATACAGATACATATAGGAAATGAGCATGATTAAAGAAATCTAATACAAAATGATCCTGAACTATTCCAAAGTTAAGCACTGTTTTCACAGTGCCACAAACCATGCAATTGGCCATATATTGCTGTGGAATTTGTGTTATCATTTCATTCGTTTTGTTCACTCTCTACTGTTTCCTTGTTTTTGCACTTGCAGAATGGAATCTGCATTCCCATTTTTATCACCCGGACATGTGAGGATTGCCTCGTCTTTATTCATTTGTTCACTCCATTCATCTGTTCCCCGATTTCCTCTTCAGTGAGTCAGACCTTGTGTCTCCCTCCTTTGGTGACAGCCTCCCGGCTGTTCACTGGAGTCCACATTCAGGTTTGTGGGTGCTGCTCCTGTGCACACTGCCAGCTCTTTGTCCTCTGCTCTGAGGATCTCTTTTCTGCAGTGCAGTTAAGGGGAGCACAGATCTAGCCTAGAGGGGCAGCTCTCAGGCACCTGACATGTCAGTGAAGCTGCAGCACAACAGCCCCAATGCTAAGCTCCCTCTCCTCCATCAGGATGACATATCAGGGTCCCACCTAAACAAAACTAGCAAAATAATGCTAACATGCTAATGCTAAACACATTTACTAATACTGGTTTTCTCAGCTGGGCTTAATAATGCAGTATGAAATATCCTATATACACACCCTGTATGTATTTGTAGAGTATATTGTTCATTTAAAATATTGAATTATTAATTATTATTAGATGATAAAAAAATTTATTATTGTCTGAATAACAACGTGACCATGTACGGGAAACATAGCCACTGGAAATGGATGGATGGACAATCTGGAAAGCATAATATCTTTATCTCTGTATTTTGATAATAAATGTTTCATATTTTCAGTTCATTCTTGTTTATTTTCATACAGATCTGTAGAGAAAAGTGGTTCTCATATGAAAATTGAATAAGGCCCTAGTGCCCTTTAAAGTTATTAACTAATGTTCTTAATGCTAACCATAAGTTAATACTTAGCTTAATACTTTTGTTATAATAACAAAATAACTGCCACCTGCTTTTTTATTTTTATGATAAAAGAGAAAGATGAAAAAGGTCAGTTGTTAAATGGACATTTAACACACTTCAACAGGCAACCCTGGTCATGTGTCCCCCACCTCTGCTGGCTTAGGGCTCCTAGCAACAGCTCTGATGCCTTTGGAACATGTCACACTAAAAGTGTACAGATTAATGAGTAAATAGATACCAGTGTTACCGAAAAGCCCCCTGCACATGGTTCACGGTCCCTCACCCTCACCCCCTGCTGAAGGGAAGTTGGTGGCGGCTAGGACAACGTCTAGGACAACGTCCTGGCAAAATCCTGCCAAGGCTGAGCCTGTTAACCAAGCCAGTGATTCTAAGTGCGAATCTCCTTATTGCATGCTACCCATGTGCCGCAAGCAAGCAGCGGCCTGCCTGCAATCCGTACCGACAATTTATACACGCTCCCTTAGCGTTTAATTACACGGCGAGGCTCACTGCTGCAGGCCAGGCTGCTGGCTCCGCACCCAGCGCTGGGTGACGAGTGCATAATCACCTGTTGGACACTGGGATGCGCTCCCACTACCCGTGGCTTCCTCTGAGCCGGGGGGGGCGGGGGCTGGGGCGTGTCATCGTGTCTCCATGGCAGGCGGAAACAGAGCCGCGGGCTATTTGTGTTTACTGTAATGAGGTGTTATGTCTTTCTTTCCTGGCAGCCAATCAGCACTCCCCTCTTTGACCGTATTTATATTCTGATGAATTTCCTGTTCTCCTGATTACCTTCACTGAGACCCTAATATCACGGTAATAATCACTGTAATACCCAGTCACCATGTAACATTAATCCCAGTTCAATGGCACGCTCTGGATTAGGAGCCAAACAAAGGATGCACATGAAGGAAATTCAGCCAGTAAGTGCTCTTGACTTCAAAGAAGATAGTGACTAGTTAGTGTTTGAGCAGATCATGAGCAGCATTGTCATTAAGAGGGCATGCGGTAGCTCCTCTGGGTGGTCTACAGCGCTGTAGCAGATGGAGATTTCCTTCTCAGAAGGTTATGCCATTCATCTCGTACCCCTGGACCGGTGAGGTTCAGCGTGTGGGTACAGCAGTTCCCACCGTATGATCCCGGCCTTCGCGTTAATGCCTAATAAGCTCTTTTCCCTCTCAGACCAGACACCCTGTCAGGCACAAGCAGCCCAACATAAACAGAGCACAGGAGGCGGGAAACACGGCAAACAGGGCCTGACCGTGGTCTGTAAAAACAGGCCTGGCAGATCTAGCCGATAAGAGCCGGTCCTGTTTGGTCAGCCGTGTGGATTTTGGAGTAAAGTGAGCGATTCTGCTCCGCATAAAACACCCATTTCCCCCCCGTGTTGTTTTTGCATCAGTCTAAACAAAGAGAAAGGCTGCCATATCAAGTCCTAATCCTGTTTTTGGCCCTGCATTGCCCCAAATGGCATCACCCTGCGATGCTGAAGTGACACCTTGTGAGGGTACTTGTTTGTATTCGCACCCTTTTTAGCAAGAGTAGCCCATTCAATGGCCTGACTCAAACGCACTGGCAAGTTATCTGATCCTTACTTTCATACAAATGGTGGCATAAACCACTAGTGAGGTGTAGATCTTGCTGAGACTTACCCACAGCCCTCTCGCGCTCCTGCAGCACCTGGATGCTGGACAGCATGTGCACTCGATGCACGCGGTTCTGGACGCCCAGCTGCTGCAGGTCCAGCTCCGTCAGGCCCAGCAGGTCCTGCATGAAGGACCAAAGGGACACTATCAGTGCCGACGCATGCTTCGGCCAGATGGGGGCACCCCGAGCTCTCAGCCTCTAATCAGGTCCACTATGTGGCAAATCGTAGGTCTGTAGTATAAATAAGGAACAGTGTTCTCCTACTGAATGCGATCAGACATGAAACCATACGCAGATCTGGGGGGTGCAAGGGGTAGCCATGCCCCCTTCCAGACTGAAACCTGGCCACCCCATTGGCCACCCCCATCATATTTGCATTTTTGTGACATTTTTTTCTTGCCCAGAATTACATTTCTTTTACAGGCAGAACTTTCCTCTACAGCCGCAGTACACACAAACAGCACTGCCCAGTGGAAGACAAAAACTCTTTCGTCTTCTATTCAATAAATACAGTCCATGCATTTCTAATATTGCCTCTTAGCATACTGTAATTATTGAGTCATTGATATTATGTAAGGGTTCCAAAATATTTTCAATTATTTATTTACCTTTTCTGCACACACTGGAAAATGTTCCCTTACTGCAACCTGTCAGCATGGCTAGGGGTGCAGTGGAAGATTGTTTATAACCAGTAGATTAAGTGATAATATTCCTGTATTTGCTAGATGCCTTATATTCATATTTAGATTTATGTGCCACCCCAAAATAACCACTGCTCTCTTTTTTATAGTAAAATTAATCATTTGCTGGGGGGGTCTTCAAAGCCAAAGCATGATTGTTCCTCATATCTCGGTATTCCTCTGTGGGAATCTTTAGGGGAATCTCGCTGATCTTCTGGCATCCCTCCTTTTTATCCCTGCCCTGTTTCATGGTGGGCTGTCACCATATCGACAGGTACAGTGAGCCTCAGGTTGCCGCTGGGGCCCTGTGATCCTTCTCTGACCTCCTATCACACCAGTTGTCTTGCCTTGGCTCCCCCCGAGATGCCCCACGGATGCTGGGACTTTCCAGAGGGAAAGCAGAGGGAGCTGAGGCGGCGATGACTATACCAAACACACATGTCTTGCAGTCATCTGCACCACATTGTATGCCCCTGCCGTGCATGTGCCGTCTTGTAACAGCGATTTACGATAAGTGTCTCCAGTAAAAAGCCGGGGTGGTTCAGGGGCTGTGAAATCACAGAAGGTGCCCGAGGATTCTATAACCACGGGGCCTGCTTCAGACTCGCACTGTCTGGGAGTAGTGAGCCCCTGCCCACGCCGGGTCCAGGCTGGATCAGGCCGTGACTGACACTCTGCTTTCCAGCTCAAGTAGAGTTGCTATCTGTCCTGTATTTCAGAGGATCATCCTGTATTTTATGGCAGTGCATCTCAATCCGGTCCTCGGGGACCCCCAGGTCCACATGTTTCCTCCCTCCCAACTCCCTGCCAGACAGTCCACATTACTGGGAACTGGGAAACAGTGAAAACGTGGACTGTGTAGGGGTCTCAGAGGAACGAATTGGGAAACACTGTTTCATGGGATCGCTCTGTTTTGAAAATAAAATGCTGAAAAAACCTGATTCCACTGTCTCTGGGGAAATGGAAAACTTGAAGCTACTAATGGTCTATGTCTTCATCATGTCCTAATAGTTATTTCAGCAACTTTTTTGTGTGTCTTCCTGTAGCATTCTAGCATTTCACTAGAACAGGTGACCTGCTTTATTGTTAGACACTGGATTTAGGTTGTTCTCCAGTGACCATTTGCATAGAGTCATCGTCCCCAGACTGTGACAGAGCATGGCAGGGACGTGAGGAGATGCGATGACCTCCACGTTCAGGAATCAGGCTTATTAACGTCCTCTCACAAGTGCACAGCGCGCCCATTCTTTCCAGCCGAGAGCAGAAGTGAGTCAGCTCAGCACCTGGGGCTGAGGGTGGACAAGGGACCCCATACAGTAAGCCAAGTGGCCTCTGTCTCCAACACTAACACATGATGCCATCTGCTAAAGGACAAGACATCATAATTCCGTCCTTTTTTGTCCACTTACATTTCATTGATTGTTATAAGTAGTGATTTGTAAGCATTCCTTCATCCAGCATACTTTGCTGACATCTTGAAAAGCACATATTCGTGAAATCCATCTTGTTGTGAGTGTTTCGGTCCTGATTCCAGGTGTGTGGATTAGTGTAGTCAGCGACCTGTTTACACGGTGTGCACTGAGCGCCTCATTCTTCAAAGCCGCTGATGTGTTCCTTGACTGAAGGCTGGCTATTTCTTACAAAAACAGTAACCGTGAGTCAGAGCGAATGGGGAGCGGGAGTTACAGCCTTCTGGCATGTTTACTCAGTTTGAAGGCTTGATATCATTAAACTTCTTTCTACCTTTGCCTCGGAAGCCTGGACACACTGTTGACAAGCTGTTAACTGGTTAAAGTGCTCTGACTCATGGCTATGCCAGGCTTTCGGAAAACGGCATACTAAGGTCAACTTCCCCATTTCCTCAGTAATTTACTCAATAAAGTCCCAAAGATTTTGTTAATAACACCGTCAAATTCCATGGCTACGTGATCATTTTCTTTGTGTGTTTGCTCCAAACGTTTGTATTGTATGATCCCCATGAACCTCACAGAGGTTGTCTTGGCATGGCAACCTATTGGCCACTGTGAGCTAACTACTCTGCCCTGTATCACGAAGACAGCTGTGTCAGACCGGCACAGCGAGCACCAAGAGTGTGTCAAATATCCATCTGCTGAGATCTGGATAACGTCTCCATGTGATAAATGGCAACCCGTAGTGCAGTGAAATCCAGGAGAGGGAAAACACAGAGCCGCCAGCCATTGAGAGCGAGAAGAGAAACGGGGCCCTATTTCAGTGAGTAACTGCTATGGTATTGAATCATGAAGCTCAACATCAGTGTGTCATCTTCATCATTTTCCTGTTCCTGCTACTTTACCTAAGATTTTCAACCTGCTTACGGACAACAAAAACACACATCTTTTTTCAATATAATTTTCATTGGAATTGATAAATGAGCAATAAATGAATTAAATACAACCATTAAATTCTAATTTGCCAGCAGGGTGATATTCTTTGCTCTAATACCAACATTCTAGTGTAAGTTGAACTCTTTGGGTTATAACATATAACGTAATGACTCCTGTCACGTGTAGGCTTTGATCGGCCTGCAGGGGTGGTCTCCTCGCCGTAAGAGATCCTCTCACCTCCACTCCATCGTACTCCTCATCAAAGAGTGTGAGGTACTCCCGGAGGTCCAGCTGGGTCAGCCATTTAGAAATGGGCATGTGTTTCATGGTACGGCCCCCACTTCCCCCGCAGAGCTGTGTCACCTGGGGAGCGTCCGTGGGTATGCAGCGAGACTCAGGAGGTTTGCCGTAGCATGACGACAAGGCTTAAATCCACAGCATTCAGGACTGCACAGAATCAGGTAGAGTCCCTGATAAGACAAAAACCATCCAGAAAACGCCGAGGTTTAGAGAACATGGGAAGTTCTCAGCTGCATCACACCTGAGTAATATGTGATTCATTCGCAGTTTTTCAAAACTGACAAAATAATCAATGTTGTGACTAATCCAGACTCATAAAAATGATTTAGTCCAGATAACAGGGTATTTATGTAGTGGATTTGTTTTTACACACCCTACATACCAGGAAGACATAATTTGGGTATCACTCAAATGTGCTTTTATCTTGAAACCAGTTACATGTGTTGTGTTTTTGTAGAGGATGTCTACCCTAACCCCAAGATACATGCAAATGTCAGGCCCTGCTTGTCCAATCCTCCTGTGTGCCACGTCCCCTCATTAACCTCGTGTGAAATTCCGATTGTTACCAGCTGTCTCTTGTTATTTCCATTAAGTCCCGTGTATTTCAGTCCGTTTTCGAGTATGTTTCCCCAGTCCTGTCATTGACGTCCTTCGTTGTTGCTGCCAGTCCTTCCCGTATGTGCTGTTTCTCCCCAATAAACCCGAGTTCTCCTAGTACTGATGGACTCCCATGCTTCCCTGCTCGATATGTCCGCAGCAAGTCATGACAGAATGACAGGATTCCTAGAAGAGACACCTCGTCTGACCGAGAGTCAGCACCTCGGTCTGCTGGAAGAGGTGATTTACTGGCTGAAGCAGCCCGAGGTCCAGGGCGACCCCGTAGCACTTGTTCTAGCCAGCCAGAGCAGGAACATCCTGCAAGAGATGTCCCCACCCGGCAGTGCGCACCTGGTGAGCGAGGTGCGCGAGTTTTCCTAGTACCTATGCACTTCCGTGCTTCCCTGCT
Source organism: Mormyrops boulengeri (assembly GCA_026781065.1). NCBI lineage: Eukaryota > Metazoa > Chordata > Actinopteri > Osteoglossiformes > Mormyridae > Mormyrops > Mormyrops boulengeri. The sequence continues at coordinate 23,965,511 of JAODLD010000038.1, forward strand.
CGATAAGTCCACAGCAAGTCATGATAGCAAATTTTTACAGATATATAAAAATGTTAAATAAATATTAAAAATTCAATGCATAGCACTCCCAAAAGATTCTGAGACAGCAATACATTTTGTACGGAAAATGTAATGTGCTCCTTTGAAATCTGTGCCCATGCGACAGTGATCTGAGGTATTATTTGAGCTTAGCCAGGTAAAGGTTACCACATGTCATCACCTTTCAGACAAAAGTGCCTTGTCAAGTGCTGCCTCTCTACCAGTGGTGTCAGATTACAGCAGGGAGAGAGCCAGGCCAGTAACTTTCAGCTCTTTTTAAAATCCACACAAAGGGGAAGAGTTTGCAGCTCTGGGACTGTTCGATGTCAGGACGCTGGGCGTGCCAGATCGAGATTAGTTCGACCCCAACATTTCTTCCTAATCTGGAGGCAGTATCAGACAGGTTGTTGTCAGAACGCTGCTATCAATTGATACTTTGTGTATTTAAAAACTTTTAACTTTCAGTTGATGATTTGGGTGAGGTGGTATTTGGGCCCCCGGGGCCATTTGGTGAATGCCAGGTGGGGTGCAATTTCTTTTGCCCAGAGCATGGCCATTGAAGTGAATTACTGTGGTGTAAAGTCGGTTCACTGAAGAGAGGTCATACACTGTTAGCCTTTGGGTCAGAGCGTCAGCCAAGAGACGTAAAACCAGTGAGGGCACGAGGATCACCGGGGTTTGGTGCCGAACAGGGAGCTTTCGCTAGGATCATCCCTGACTGCCGTCAGCCTCGGCTTGAACAGCCACCATTGTGGGAGTGACAGTGATTAAGAGTTTTCACCCCCTGACACCCCTCCTGGTCCAGGCCCATTACCGATTTCTCCTGATGCAAACATCTGCCACTGACACAGATAACAACCTCCCCCCCTTCATTTTAATAACCCCTAATGCATTCCTAAATAATGGCCCATAAAAATCAGGCTGGAGGTGCAAAACCAGGGCTTGTAAAGCCCCAGGGGAACAATGTGGCTGTAAAGCCGTAGTGATCCTCCACGAGGACCACCATAGCTGAACTCACGGCCTGCGAAAGTGTTCCTCAAGGCGGCCAATCATGAAAAGACGTTCTTGCCAGGAATGTCAGCTGCTGCTACTATTGCTGCTGTTACATTGTTAAACATGCTGGTCCTTAGCCTGCATAAAGTATCTCTTTCTGTTTACCAAAAGCATCCAGGACATACGGGGGTCTTTAAATCCTCTAATCTGTTACATCAAAGGATTGACTATTTCACTTGTGTTACACTCATTTCTCTTCATAACATAGTATGGTGGCTCACCGGGTAGCACTGTTGTGCCACACCACCGGGGCTGGGGTTTAAATCTTATCTCTGCTCTGTCTTGAGTTTGCATGTTCGGCTCATGTTGTGTGGGCTTCCTCCACATGCTCTGGTGTCCAAAGATGGGCAGTTATGCATTTCTGTGCATTAGTTTGCATAGTTGCATCATCAGACATTCCTGGTGAAGCACATTCTCACTTGATCCGGATGCTTTTACTTGGTGCCTTTATAAATGGGATGTGGAAACACTGTGGAGAGCCAGCCTGTAGCTCCGGCTGGGAGAACTCGGAATGCCAGCAAAAGAGCTCAGCCCTACCTACTGCATTCGCGCATACACACACGCACACATGGCCTGAGCACAACTTTACAAAAGCATAGCACATTAAGAAAGTACAGCCTAACTGAAGTAAACACATTGTGTGGGTTATGGTCCAGAACTCGAGCGGTTTCCTTGACCCTCGGGGAGCGTGGGATTGAGTTTCAATGGCACCGATGAATGGGATAAAGGCAGAGCACCATCTCTAGAGATCTGTCAGTTCCTGGGTGATCTCCACAGTTCCTGGGAACGTCCTTGGGAACTTTCACACCACAGGAATTTTTTTTCAGGAACCAGAACCTTTTTCTGAAACTAGCATGATCACAACTCAGGAGCTCGGCCCCATTGTAGTTCCCTGGAGGCAGTTCTGGAGCCATTTTTAGAACCTACTCCAGACCAGGTTCTTTTCATTGGAATAGAAACTACTGAGGAGGCACTAACACCAATAATTATTTCCATCAATAACCTATGTATTTTTGTGTAATATCGTCAGCACTGAAACTTGCCAGTGCCTTTTGGCGAAATAATGTTATATCATTTTTTATTTTATTGAAAGATCGATGTGCTGGCCAGATTTAATAATGAGTTATAGACATGTTGCAGGTTATATAAATAAAATATAATGAAAGGCTGTATCCCATTTTGATCGATCCCCCCAATAGCTAACAAATAACTAACGAAACAGCTTATTTATCCTACATTGTTTTGATGTGGAGGTGTAGCTTTGTACGAAATGATGGGTGAAGATTAACCTACAACCGTTTTGCGTTGCACAAGCTTATTTAGCATGAAGATCCCACTTCCTCTTGCGAGGTGTGAAAATGACACACAAGAATGGCCAGGGGCTACAAAAGTCCCTGGTCGAGACGGCCCAGGAAATGGGAACCAGGGTTAGGTTCCGGAACTTCAGTGTGAAAGCTCATCTTGTGCATCTGTGGAACTTTGGGGTGCGTGGAGAGAGGCACGGGACTTCAACACATCATAGGCACGCTGACTCATTGGCCATGAGTCATAGCAATGCTGCACAAGGCCTGCTAGGCCCAAGCTATGCCCCCCCCCCCCAGCATAAGAGATAAGAGGCTAAAGCAGGCACTGATGTGAATACTGATGAAGAGCGCTAACCTGGCAGCCATTCAACAAACAGCTTAACTTTTCAGTGTCATGCTGGTCATGCGTACATTTCCGAAATATCGCTTCAGACTCATTACTTAATTGCTGCTTTGTACTGAATAAAAATGAGGCGTGACAAGACCAGAAGATAGACTTCTTTTAAGATATGACTGTAGGAGAGTAAAATCACTCCACTACCTCTGTGTATTATCCTGCATAGGGGTGTATTATTCCTTTGAAACCTGAGCATACTTACGGAAGCTTTTTAAAGGCTATTTTTCACATACCTATCCTACATCATAGATTATGGAAGCTCATCAGATTGAAATGTACCTACTTCACCTCTTACTTCCCATATTTATTGTAGTAGGACATTCATACTTTTCAAAAAATTAAACAAGCATAATTTCTTACGCAGCATACTGATGTATACATGTGATTAGGTAATAATGAATTAATTTATTTCTCAGGGGTGACACTCCATAAAGTGTTGCTCCTTGTCTCCTAAAAACGGAAACCAAAAACTCAATGTCATGTAATACTTAATCATCATCTTCTTTTCCATCAACACTATGATGGATTAGGTCAAAGTCAATGTCTAACAATGTACAAAAAATTAGCCAAGTTTTTACTTGGAGTAGCAGACTTGTTAATGCAGCCTAGATGTTAACTCCAGACTTCTGGACAGTTCCAGACTTGCCAAGGGATACAGTAGCTTCACACAAAGCAGAGCTCTGGCACAGAATTAATTCTCATATTCAGATATAGTAAAAAAAAACATTATAATAATTTTTAAATCTATACTATATGTAGTATAGATATATATGGATTTTCTTATATTTAGTTGAAATTAAACATTATAATAACACTAAATTGACTATACATCCTCTCTCCCAGACGTCTCCTCCTTTTTGGGACCTAAAAATGCCTGAAATGTCTGGGATTTCGCTTTTTCATGTTGACATTTGCTTTCTTCACTCAGAATACTTTCCATCTGCATATTTGCGTTGTTTGATGCCTCTCTCTGCATCCTGCCGCCAGCGTCCCCTTTTTTTCTAAACAAAATATAGCATCACTCTAATTAAACTTTGATTTGACATTCCAATGGATACTAATAAAGGTTTATTTAGGTGTCAGTAAGATACAAATAACAGGATTGTTCTTGCCAGGACAATGTGAAATATGGCAGAGCACCAGCATTCCATTCGGGCCAGGAAGCCCCTTCTCTCTAGTAATAAATGTTCAAACTAACAGGAGAAATTCAACCTTGCACCCAGGGCCTGTCGGCATCCATTGCCAGGGGTACGCTGCCACCAGTGATATCAGCTATGAAGCCGTCAGGCTCTTCTTACAGACCTGGCATGCCTAAGGTAACATCACTGTAAGGGTGATGGCACATGAGGTAACCTTTCGAGTAGCGTGGCCTGGCAGTGTTGCTGAGCGACATTGACTGACTTGGAATGTCAAGAACATTCAACAAACATGATGGCCTCTCAGTGGCAATAAAGCGATGATAAGGAGCGTCTCCTTCTGTCTTTTTACGCGGGTAAGTTTTCATGTGAAAACCCAAAACAGGGAATTTGCCCCATAATTTAATGTGCTCAGGCTGTAATTTTTTAACAAAATGACAACTGCTGGTTGACTTGATTAGCTCACCTGGTTGCCTGTTGCTCAAAAGGTTTCCGTGTATCATGACCCTAAGAGTTTGATCATGGGAGTTTTACCTACACAAAAATGTTTTAAGGGCAAAAGGATAAATGATTTGTTCCGAGAGATAACCAATCAGATTGTAGAGGAGGTGGGTACATGCGACTGGAGGAGAAAGGGCCAACCAATCAGATGTCTTGGTCCTGCCTCCTCTAGTTGCTTGAACCCACCTCCTCAACAATCTGATTGGTTATCTTTCGGAACCAATCATTTTTCATTGTCAGAAAATTTTTGTGTAAGAAGGGGAGTCGGATTTAACAAAACCAGGCAGAGGGACAAAAATACTATATGGCAACTCGACCTTCAAGTCAGTTGGCACAAATGGAAACCAAATGGACACCAAGTCTTGGGAAGGGTTCAGGTGGCTGTGGGATTAGGTGTCAGGGTCTGAGGGCATGGTCCCAGAGAATAAAACAGAAGCCAATCTGATATTATCAGTGAAAAGGTACAGGTGAAATCAATTTATGATGGGCTGTTTATAGAAAAGGTCTCCATGCTAACTGGCTCACTGCTCATAACATGACAAATTGGCTACATGGATATCGTCTATCATCGTCCACATAGCGAGAGTCTGTAATTGTCTGCATGGTAATTAAGGATCAGTAATCACACCCTTACTGTCAAAAAGGTGAACTACAAAGACATTCCAACCTAGTTTAGAGACACGGCATTTTGAGACGCTCACTTTTTGTAAAAGTGATCTCTCCTTGATTCAGTACTGCCAGATTATGAGTGATTCAATACATTGATGCGTTACCTAAAAAATTATAACTCTACTACTTATAGTGGTTATATACTGTAATAGTCATGTACTGTCAAAGATGTCAGATTGCAGATACATTGTAAATATAAAGATACTAAACTCCTGTTAATTGGGGAATTTCTGTTACTGGCTACAGAAGGAAAGATACACTGTTACCTTCCTGGTCCATTATTACCGGTATATGTTGTGTGCAAAATGTAATAATCAAATCAAAATCAAAAAGGCTAATAATAACTAATGCAGAAAACTACAGAATTGACTTCTTCAGAGTATTTGCCACATTTTTTAAGAAGATTTTCAGTGTTCAGTGTGTCAAGTTTCTCAGCAGTCACAGGTCTCAGGGGAAGTTACAGAACTCTCCGCTTTGGACCTGAC
>JAODLD010000038.1:23971194-23988599 GCA_026781065.1 Mormyrops boulengeri
CAGTGTTCAGTGTGTCAAGTTTCTCAGCAGTCACAGGTCTCAGGGGAAGTTACAGAACTCTCCGCTTTGGACCTGACCCTGCCTCCCATTTATACATCATGTAACCCAAGCAGCTGGTTCCGCCTTCATTGGCATACATGCTGAAGCTACCTGTCATGGAGCAGTTGCAAGTAGATATCAATAAAATATCTGACAATAATTTTCAATCCTTAAAGGAACATTTTTAATAGGAATTGCCAACAACTGTTAGTTAAAGGGGGCTTCTTGCTACGTTAATACCATTTATTATCATTTATTACTACTAATTCACTAATTATGCAGTTATTTAAATTAAGAGCCACTCATGTAACGGAACAGTAAAAGGAGAACGCAAAGAAGAAAAACTTTTGCGCCTTGGACTAAAAATATTGAATGGCTGATATAAGTGTTCCCTGTGGGACTGGGTCCTTGGCCTTCTCAAAACAGAAAGAGCCCTGAAACTCAGTATCAGTTCCTGGGAACATGGCCTTGAAGGCTCGCCCAATTCCCAAGGTGCGGGAGTGAGCGGGACAGAGTCAGGGGTCCATCCGGCCCGCATCATAAGCACTGTCTGACCAGACTTCCTCTCACAGTGGACATTTTAATGTAAATTCCTCTTTCTAAGATGGCAGCACAATGCATTATAGATAACACTTATCACCAATGGCATTTTCTCCACCTGTGGGTAATTAAGGTCTTATGCTGCTGGGGACCAAACCCGGGTTTACATGGGTGTATTACAGGCTCATGGGAGTTTTACTTGCACAAAATGTTCTGAAGGCAGAAGGAAAAATGATTGGTTCGGAAAGACAACCAATCAGTAGGGGGTTACCAGCAACTAGAGGAAGCAGGGCCAACCAATCAGATGTCTCCTCTAGTTGCTTGGACCCACCTCCTCTACATTCTGTTTGATTATCTCTCTGAACCAGTAATTTTTCCTTCTGCCTTCAGAACACTTTGTGTAAGTAAAACTCCCACAAGCACATGGTAGCCTCAAATTATGTCAAGTCATCTTTATTTGTAGAGCACAGTTCACACAACTCACACTGAATAATGTGCCCTCTCAGGTGGCAGTCAGTCAGTCCATGACTGCGACGCGGTTGTGAGGATCAGGCCTCCTGACTAATTTCAGATGCACCCTTAGTGATTTTGTTCTTGACTCAGTCCTGGTGACTGAGTTCATCGCACATCGCCATCCCCTGTGTTCACCAAGTGATGCTTCTAATTACCGTTTCAGCCACTTCCTTAATGAATGGGATTAAATCAGCAAATCGAGTGCACCTTTTTAGATGATAGATAAACAGAATTAGTATCTGGAGCTAGTGAATAGCAGCAGAGATATCACCCAAAAAGTGCTGGCTATACCCTTGACATCATGGCAATCAACCAGCAGCATAATTTTTGGTTAGTTGACTAGATCCCTGCTTGTAAATGGGCTGTAATAACACTTCTGTGATAAATCCAGTTAAGGTTGAGCAAAGGTATTTTCTGGAACATAATAAGGGACAGGTCTATGGAGGTTTGAGGTTCAAGAAGAACAACGTTTAACGTTAAATCTGAATTTGAATGAAGGGAACAGTACGAAATGTTTTTGTTAACATCTGAACTTAAACATTATGGGCTTATTTTCTACATGGTTAGTAAGTAAAGATTTTATAAGTAAGTAAAGGCTTTATATTAGATTGACATTGTCCAGATAATTCATTTCTTTTTTTCGAAATCCGTATCTGAGGAAGGGACTGCATCTGTAATGAAGTATAACAAAATATGAGTGGACATGCCTGGAGATGGTGCATTAATCCTTTAGTGGACCTAAAAACCAGCTTGACGCTCTGCCAGCGATCATTTTTGTGAAATTCCAAAGAGGGTCACGGCTGCGGCAAGGAGACCGCGGATGCTGCGCGTCCACAGGAGCGCGGGGACGAGCATCGTGTCATAAGCCTAATAGTAACAAACAGGCTCCACACTCATTACATCTGCTATCGATCCGCTTCGCTAAAGTCCAGTTTTGAAGTCTCGTCAGTTTTTTTTCTTCATATTCATTCATTCATATTGGACCGAAATGCACTGAGCAGGGACACTTTTTTTATCATGATATATGACTAACATATGATTGTACTTGTTTTCCAAATAAATTATTAATAGATTATTACCTTTTTACTTATTACTTTATCGCCGTTTTTAATTTTGCAGCACGCATGGGAAATACTCAGGTTTAGCGGGGGTCACTAACTGTGTCAGCCGGTGCTGGGGTAGCGGTGCCCCCGACTGCGGCCAGACTTTTTCCGACGAGATCCTGCTCCCAGACACCTCTCCCACGTGCCTACCGATAAAGGGACCACATTAAAGGGTCTGTACCGCAGTGCCGCGGTTCTTCATAAATTCTACCAGAAGGCTCGACTAATGAAATTGCAACCAATTTAGCAACTGAATTCTGGAGGCTCCTTGTGACTTTAAATACAAACATCCCCGTACGGATATAAAGTGTGAATCAAGATGTGCACACGACTTTTGCTTAAATTTCGTTTTATACATCAAGCCAGATTAGGAATTTTTAAAATGGATTTTAATGTTTTCATTTTTGAAGCAAGAATGTAAAGTTAGGAGGGCGTAGAGTCTCATAAAAACGCGATATGGTGCCTGAGTTGCCGACTGTCAGAGGGGCAGAAATAGTACCGATGACAGCACGTACAGTGTCTCCTGAGATTGCATATGGGATACAAGCAAGACGTGACACACAGAAGAACCACTACAATGTATTACCCTCTCCCTGTCAAGAGATTGAAATGTTTTATGCATGTTTCCCTTTATTGCTCCCCTCTCAGGCTTATAAATGCAATACTCTGATGAAACTCAGACGCGCATTACTGTACTGCTACTGTACAGGTTCACCATTACCATTTAATCTACTGCATGAACCTACTTTTTATACCAGCAAAACTTTTATACTTTTTAAATATACCGATTTATGTATTTTAAAAGAATGAAACTTACCTTTGCAATTGAGCAAAGGAGTAGGCTATCCAAAAAAATGTCCAGAAGGTACCCCCCAAAATCTACAGCGAATCACGGTTTTTAAAGGCTACACTTTCGTGTAGAGTGACAACCAGTCCACATGGAAATTGGTTTATTTCTTGCTGCAGCGGGTTTGCCGTGCGGACTGACAAACGCGGGGAGTACAAGCCAAAGCAATCCTGCGGGCGGCAGGGGACACGCACTGCGAGGTGAGCATCGGCAGCCCTCGGGCGCGATCCAGGATGCACACAGGCATGCACATAGGCACGCACATAGGCACGCTGTGCTCTGTCCCTTTCTCTCTTTCCCCGGAATGTGGGGGAGCTGCTTCTTCCGAGGCGATCCGTTTGGCACTCCTGTCATACTGCCGCGAACCATCCCCTGGAGATATGTATGCTACACAGCCACCTTCTTATACGTTCTATAGTTCATACGAAACATGCTGCAGTGCACTTACAATGACATTCCTGTACAATTCTAGCTAGCTCTTGTTGAACCCAACTCAAACCCGTTGATATACGTTTGCCCACAAAACAACAACAACAATAACAAGATGATGATCATAATGTAACAAAAACAGATGTCATTATTAAACGTCAAACCCCTATTAATCTGTCTTAATATTAACGCTAAAATCCAGAATACGAGTTGGTGCTTTATGAAGAGTACATGATCCTTGACCATGTATCATGGAAAATTTCATCCTTACAAAAATTACTTTTTTATAATTAGCCACACTTTCTATCCTTTCATTTTTGACTTTTGGATGAGACGGTTGATTTTATAAGAGTTAATAACTTGACTATAAACCCATGACTAACAGTCGCTCTTTCGGAACCTCATTGCTTTGACTAAGTAAAGGTTGGGTATATTACTTTCTTAATGCTCAGCTTTATAAGTGTCTGCAGACAGTTTTCTTTTTTTCTCCAGCTTAAAGACACAGGTCTGAATGCCAGAAACTCCCACCACTATGAAACTCGTATGAGGTAATCAGGGATTGTTAAGAAAAAGTTGGCATGACAGGAATGCAGAATCAGTAGGACATCAGGAGTAAGATGAACATGTCTTCATTACACAAGCCCCAGGAAATCCTCACAGAAACGTTTATTTCTACATTCGTAACCCAACAGAGAAAAGCTGCATTCAAAAATGTTACCTTATATTTAAATGTATCTCCTGTGATATGGGCTATGCTGGTATGTTGTACTATTGCATAGTGATATATGACAGAACCCTGCATTTACATCGTCTCTGGTTTGCGTCTGAGGTCAATAATATCACCAAACAGAGACACGTGTTGAAATGAACTTATCCTCAGAGCGTACTGACAATCTTCTTTTCTCTTTGCGTTACTGAAATTACAGCTGCAAGTATCTTACAGGTCAGTCAGGCAAAATATATAGCCTGGGGTTTTCCTGCCAAGGTGCAGGCAGGGTGACGGGTCCGCAAAGGCAGGAGGGTGTCATGGACAGAAACACTGTTGGCCCTTTACAAACACACAACAGGAACAGCATTGTGTGCAGTGCATTCCTGTTTACCAGTGTAGGAATGAGGGCACCCACGGAGCTCAGAGCTACATAAGGGCCTAGATGTTCTGCATTGTCTACTTTGTGTCAATCTACTCTAGTACCACCATGTGAGTCATACATAAGGACATTGTTCACACTGCCCAAACAAGTACCTTTAGAAAACCGATCCACTTACAAGAGTGTTGCATCTCATTTGTGTCCATGTAAGAAATACTAATAGTTTTTTTTATTATTATTGTTGTTGTTTTATGTGTACAAAGACTTAACTAGTCAATGTGGATGTGCTACATGGCCTGTATATGTGGAATCCGTGTTGTACCACATATAAACAAAAAGCTCATGTATCCATCAGTATGCATTCAGCTCACAGGTTTTATCTCAAGACTCTCAAATTTCTCTGTACCTACTGTCCGCTAGCGAAACCAGCCTGCCTGGCAGATTCTTTCTAATCAGCGTTCTGACAGAATGGGGCTTAAAGGAACAATTTGATCTGCTTTGGTCCAGTGCTGTGGAACTGTTCAGCTGCTTGCACACAGACGTAACATTCGGAATAATTCCTGGGCACTCCTGTCCTGACAAGCCAGCCTGGTGCTGAGTGAAACCAGTAACAAACAGTCGGTCTTATTTGTCCCCTTAAAAGTGACTTCCTCAAAAACAGGCCATGGTATCTGACAATAAGCTCCTAAACACACATAAAACATCATATTAAAATATCCATTTTCAATCTCCTGACCAGAGAGTAGAGGTTCCAAGGAATAATCCCAGGAAGTTGCTTACATTTACATGTTATACCCTGTTGATGTCTGTGGTAGGTGCTTAACACAGGGCTGTTCATGACGCTGCATTTGTAGGAAGCAGACGGTGGTGTCCACTGGCCCTAGCAACCGCTCTCCTTGCTCTACAGGGAATGACCTGCTGTTTTTGTTCTTCTACCACATACTGCACTCTGCAACCACACACAGGACAGCAGAATGATAGATGGCAGTAATGTCTGCTAAGGCAATTGAGAGTGGAAGAACAAAAGGCAAGTTCTTCATCGTGGTTTATTTCACTGCACCCCAGTACAATGCCCTGAGTTTTCAGTTTAGTTGTTTTACTAATGAGTACTTAGAATAACGTAACCAGGCACATTGATGAGACTATGTAAATGCACTTATGGGACTGTGTGTGTAGCAAAAAAGGGCTTTTTTCCCATTTTTTTTGTTGAATTAAGTTTTTAAGAATAAGCACTCCGTCTTATAATTCATTTTATTTCCAGCTTAGATTCACTTTTAAACTATGCTCGTCTGGTTTAATTACTTTCTGTTTTTTTTTGTTTTTTCGTTACTTTTATCATTAAGTGTTTTCCTCAGAAAACACCTACAAAAGGCAAATACTCTTGATGTTAAATATGAGTAATCAATGTCATTATTTTACATTTGATTTTAAAATACAGGATTGGAGAGCTATATTATATTTACACTGTAGCTGGTTAGTCTTTTGCTTTGCTGCATTCACGTTTAGTCATACAATCACCGCACTGTATAAATGTCTTTATTTAGTAATTATAGGCACTTTTGAAGCACTATGTAATAGTTCACTGCCACAGTTAGGTCATTCTCTTGGCATTCATTGGGGCTGAATCAGCATTGCTGGGAATTCTTAAAAGTACTTTGTTGCTATTTTCCTTAAAGAATGAATTATGTTTGTTTAAGTTTTGTCTTACTCCTGGGCATATCAACCAAGCAGTTTTTTTCAGACCTTATTGTAATTATTAAAACAATTTCACAGGTTATAATCTAAAAATATTGTATTGGTGGTGCTAAATATGCATGATCTTCACCAGTGAAGCTTCTGGAAGGGGGCATATAGGTGCTCCTGGTACTGGGATAGATAGGCAGGATACATTTATTTTGCTTTGAGTTTATTTGCCATGTTTTTGACTGTGCCTCCATTCCTTGAAGCCAGCACTTTAATCTTTAGCTGGCTATTTAAAAACTATCATGCCTCAGGCTATAAAATTTAGAAACAATGAAGATTAAATGTTAGGTACAAGAAAGAAATGTATTAGTAACTCGAAACATGCAATCAGCGCACTTTTATTTGGAGTGATATACACAGCCAGAATGCAGACTGCATACGCTCTTCACATAGGTGCAAAGGTAGTGTGCACAGTGGATGGTTAGTGTGGGTATTGAAATTCATGCATAGCAAGTTCAAAGTCTTCATTTTGTGGCTGAAAAAGTCAAATGTGGATTGTAAAGGTTTCGTCAAAATACAGGACGTGGTTGAGATGTTGTGATAGTTGTTGGGAGATCATTTCAACAAAGTGGAGGAGATGGGACTATGGTACAGGATGGTGCTCCCTAGAGGCAGCTCGAGATATTAAACATTCAGTTGTTACTGACCTGATGCTTTTTCCAAGGTCAATAAGAGTCCACTGGTGGACTCAGAGGGGGAGCAGAGGGGGTAACCGCCCGCTTGGTGCCTCCATGGCTGAAAAAAAAAATGGCACTGAAGTACCCCTTAGAGTGGCGAAAATGCCACTATTGAGTGTCCTTCACATGATTTAGTGCCGTCAAGGATGCCCCCATAATGTGAAATGATGTGCCCTATAGAGCAAGAAAATGTGATGAAGTGTCTTAATGACTGACTGTGTAATGGAGGAAATGGAAAGCAGTGCCCTATATTGTGCCCTTATAGTGGTCTGAACCAGGGGTGGTCAGTCATATCCACACAGGACCAGTATGTATGCAGGTTTTTGGGACAACCTTTAGGTCAGCAGTTCAAACCCAGGTGTGAGGACTCTTTAGCCAATCAGTCCTCTAATTGTGACTATCCCAGTAACTTCACACTGCCCCGGCTCTGATTGTGGATGTATGTTTGGGTTTGTACATTCTTGGTGTGTTTGTGTAGAATACCGACAGGAACGCTGATTCCCTCCTGTATTCCACTGCCTGTGGTGTGATTACGTGTGAGTGTTTGCCCCGCATCTGACATCCCATGCAGGGTGCCCCCCGGCTCTGGGCTCCCTGGAGTAGGCTCCAGGCTTACTGTGACATAGTACTGGATAAACAGTTACGGCAGATGTGTGCATATATATAAAAACAAAATGAATACAGTTATCAAAAGATAGGCTGGAAAATCCTCTGTCCTCCTTACAATAACAGTACTGTAACAGTATTAAATCTTTCTTTTAATACGCTCGATCTAGATGCATCAGCTACGCAGTCACTCGCTTACAGCTAGCTAAAATTAATGTTTGAATGAGTCATTAGGGTACATGTCATTCTGCTATCTGGAATACGGTATTGTCATCTGTAATGAAAAATGCACACGTTAAAATGACTCTTTTACTAAATGCAAATACCATCTAAACTGTTATGTTCTGTGGCGGCAAGTGTTAGCATAAAAATAATTATCTGTCCTTTAAGTAGATTAAAATGGCATTTTCCTGTATCTTTTTGATGTGAGGTCATTGTCCAGTGGCCACATTATAGATTACTATAGTCCCATGTCAGCTGTATGCCTTACACAGCGTGTGGGCAGAACTGTGCTCTTAAAACTCATGTAGCTTTTTTATTTAATAATAGGAACAAGTCAAATCAATGTGTGTCAAGCAAGAACACAAAGTAGCTGAACTTGGAAGCGTCATCCTGCGGCATTTTCTCGCATACTATTGGGTAGTAGGTTTGTGTCAGGTGGTGACCCTGTGGGCTCACACCTCTGGGCTGTCAGATTGATCCTTGCCCTGTCTGTGGTTGTGTGTAGTATGTGCATGTTCTCCCCTTGTTTTTGGGTGAATCTTGTTTCATCCTATCCTCCAAACGCATGTGATTGGTGTATCTAAATTTCCCTTTGAAACCAGTCCATGGTGTCTTCTACGCTTTGTGAAGTCAACTTTAAGCACTCTGCAACTCTGCTTGGCTACGTTCATCCATTCATTTCGTAATCACTTACTCAGGGCAGAGTTACAAGGGGCCTGGAATTAACCCCAGGAAGCAAAGGGTAAAGGGTGGAGATACATTAGCTGGGATGCCAGTCCACCACAGGGTAAACACTCACACACTATGGGCTAGAGATGCCAATTAGCCTGACTGTGGGAGGAACCAGCAAGACAGAATGAGGACATGTAAACTCATACAGAGTCCAAGCAGGATTCCAGACCCTAATGCTGGAACCGTGAGGCAATAGCACTACCCACTGAGCTACTGTGCTGCACACTAGGGTAAGCGATTATGGAAAATGGATAGATGTTGGGTAAACAGTCTAACTCACAGCTGACACGTGTGCGGTTTTTATAGTGTCTCAACAGTTTGCTTTATAGCTATGAAAACTGTACTTTGAAGAACCTTAAAAAAGATAATAGTCAAGTGAAACAACCTTCAGACATAATGTTTGCGATGTCAGTGATGCACTGAGCTGTATAAGGCTGCCATCTAGTGGACAACGTGACCTGAGCACATTAGATCTGTGCTGTTGTTTCCCTGACCACGTTTCTCGCTGTCTCATTATTAGGGGAAATGTACCCCAAAGTCCCGCATTTACAAAAAAGCATGATTATTAATAAGCGTAATATCTTCATGTGAAATGGGTCAAATGTAGGCCGATACCACGCGCATTAGTATAGAGGATACATCGTATATACAATTTTCGGATATGTGTCCCTTTAAAGGAAAAGCGTCCTTTCAGAAAGTATCAGGTTTAAGGAAAAGGGAGGCATACCGGGTTAGAGGCGGTCCCTTTCAGCTCCGGAGCTAGTCGCCACGGAAAACTCAGTCCGTTTCTCCAGGGGTAAATATAATGCCTATAACGATATTATCATCTTTGATATAATAATATAAAACGATTATGCTTTGAAATGTATGACGTCACAACTAAATTGAAATATAATTCTATGCTTTGAATAACTCAGTGTGTGCCATTTACTGTGACATGGATATAGGTAATTAAAAAAAACTACTGAATGATCCCCGATTTCCCAAATTCGCAGTATCCTATCGGAGTTCATTGAAATGTGAGGCTGGATTTGCGAACCTAGTAGAGGAAGGTGTTATGATTACAGTAATTCGAGACGGTGGATCATTGTTTATACATATTTAGTGCTTTTTCCCATCGGGAACAATTGTTTTATGCATAGTATATAATAACGTAGTTATCCATTTCCAAGAATAAAGTTTTGCTACTGGTTTCCATAGTATTTGGAATGAAGAAGGTCCCAAGGATCGTGGTGGTGGGGGCGGGAGTAGCAGGAATCGGAGCCGCTTCCACACTTCGGGATGCGGGATTCAGTGATGTGATTATCCTGGAAGCCTCGGGAGAGATTGGGGGAAGAATCGGCAAATTTCACCTGGGTAAGTGTGTGATGTCCCATTTGGAGGTATTCTTCAGAAGTAATGTCTGTCATCCAAATTCTATCTGTCACAAAGGCCCTGAAGTATACTTTAAAAACCAATCTCTGATCAGTAAAAGGAGAACTGAAACTGTATATGCTTTTGTCATGTGAAAATTTTGTTCAGTGTTTTCTGAGAAGACAAAAAACTTGTGACCGCCGCTTCCTTTTGGTGAAAGTGTGTGGAGTGAACATAAGTAACCTTCCTGGGAACACAGTGAAATAAAAACTATATTTATATACAACTACATATAAATATTTGCTAAGATAACCTTTCTGGTTTAGCTGTTGTTATATGTGTTCTATAAATGGTAACAAAATGCTTCAACAGGAAAAGCTTGGATAGACACAGGAGCTCAATACATCCATGGGACCAGTGAGACAAACCCTGTTTACTGCCTGAGCAAGAAATTTGGCATTTTAGACAATGTTGCTAAAGAGGAAGGAAGGTGGAGTATCCTAAGCGAAAAGGGCAGTAGAATCGATGAGGACTTTGCGGAGCGTGTGTATGAAGCAGGAGAAATGCTCATCAGGAAGAGGTACCAAGATCACCAAAGAAGCATTGGGGAGCATTTTGTAGAAGAGGCCCAAAAGCTGGTGGCGAGCTGGGAGGCCAGCGCTGAGGAAAAGAGGCTGATAAATGGAATCCTGAGTATGGTTGCAAGAGACCTGCTTATAGACATTGGGGCCTCCGACCTCAAGAGCGTATCGCTGGGATCGTGGAAGTACTTCCATAGCGATACTGACAAGGATCTAAACATCGAAGGGTATTCCGAACACCACATTTTGCAGTTCTGTGAAATTATGATGTACTGATATATTTTTCCAGCAATGCTTGAGTATAATTTGATTTATATTGGGTCTATCTTTATGCTTTAGGCACATGTTTGATTTGCCAGCCAAACTACTGAAGGACTTTCCAGATGAATCTTTACTTCTGAAGAAGCCTGTGAGGAAGATTGAGTGGGATGGCTCCTTCAGAACTGGGAATGGAGAACAGCACCCAGTGCGTGTGGAGTTTGGAGATGAGGAGGAGATACTTGCTGATCATGTTGTGGTGACTATCTCCTTGGGTATGTCCATACTCACGGTCATATACATAGACTATATGGACAAAAGTATTGGGACACACCTTTCAATCACTGAATTCAGGTGTTTCGTTCAGACCCATTGCCACAGGTGAATAAAATCCTGCACCTGGCCATGCAGTCAGGTTTACAAACACTTGTGAAAGAATGGGTCATTCTGAAGAGCTCTGTGAATTTAAGCATAGTACTATTATAGGATGCCACCTCAAGTCAGTTTGTTTCCTGCTAGATATTCCACTGTCAACTGTAAGTGGTTTTATTGCAAAGTGGAAGCATTTAGGAATAACAGAAACTCAGACACAAAGTGGCAGACCACGTAAAGTAACAGAGCAAGCCTCACATCACCAAGCACAATGCCAAGAGTTGGATGGAGTGGTGTAAAAGCACACCACCACTAGACTCTGGAGCAATGGAAACATGTTCTGTGGAGTGATGAATCCTGTCTGGCATTATGACTGATGTGTCTGGGTTTGGCAGTTGACAGGAGAACGTTACCTGCCTGACTGAATTCTGCCAGCTGTACATTTTGGTGGAGGAGGGATAATGGTATGAGGTTTTCTCAGGGGTTTGGCGAAACCCTTTAGATCCAGTAAAGGGGCCTCTTAATGCTTCAGCATACTAAGACAGTTTGGACAATTCTATGGTTCCAACTTTGTGGGAACAGTTTAGGGAAGGCCATTTCTGTTCCAGCATGATAGTGCCCCACTGCACAAAGCAAGGTCCCTAAAGTTATGGTTGGGTGAGTTTGCTGTGGAAGAACTTGACTCGCCCACACAGAGCCCTGACCTCAACCCCACTAAACACTTTTGGGATGAACTATCGCTGCCTGACCTCACAAATGCCCTTCTGGAAGAATGAACTAAAAATCCTATAAACTCACTTTAAAATGTTGTGGAAAGCCTTCCCAAAAGAGTAGCAGGTGTTATAGCTGCAAAGGGGGGACCAACTTCACATTGATGCCTAAGGAATGTGATGTCATAAAAGTTCCTGTAGATGTAATGTCCAGGGGTCCCAATACCTCTGTCCATGTAGTGTAGCTTATGGATTTTTACATTAAGTATAACTTTTCCAGGGGGGTGGCACCTTGGCACAGTGATTAGTTTGCATCTCTGTCCAACCTACATGTGAGGCGTGTGTGGCTACTTTTGAGGCGTGTGTGGCTACATGTGAGGCGTGTGTGGCTACATGTGCATGTTTTCCCTATGTCATCATGGGGTTTCCTCCAGATGCTCCAGTTTCCCCTCACATTCTAAAGACACATTACAGTTAATTGGAGTTGCCAAATTGTCTGTAGGTGTGTGTATGTGTGTGGTGGTGGTGTGTCCCCCACAAGGGGAAACTCAGTTTTATAAAAATCAGTCACTGCAATCAAAAAACTAAAAATGCCATTAGGCTCGTATTTTGTTCGGTTACTTATTGTTAAGGTTAGGGTTGAGAAGGGGTTTATTGTTATCATTGTTGGGATATAGATTTTACCCATAGAAATTAATGGACATCCTCACAAAGATATGAATACAAATGTGTGTGTGTGTGTGTGTGTGTGTGTGTGCGTGCAATGGGTTGGTGCCCCATCAGGGTCTTGGGGGCCGGGAGCCTATCCCAGGCAGCAAAGGGCACAAAGATGTTTTACACCTTGGGTGGGATGCCAGACCTGTATCCTCAGTTTCTGTAATTTCTCGAGAAGTCTATCACAGGATGTGACTCTGTGCATGTCTGGTGCCTGCTCACCACAGATGAATCACTTTTCGCAGGCTGCCTGAAAGCACAGGCCTCCACACTTTTCAGTCCTCAGCTCCCTGAACACAAGCTTCAGGCCATTGACCGTGTCTGGTTTGGTACGCTCACTAAAATCTTCTTGGTGTACGAGGAGGCTTTCTGGGGCGATGACGTGAGCGAGATCAGTCTGTTATGGGAGGATGAGTCTCCTGTTTCGCTGGATGCTGACCCTGCCCAGTGGATTAAGCACTTACATTTCTTCTCCGTCATGAAACCCAAGGAGAAGTAAGCTCTTTGTTCATTATCACCTTTTATTATTCTGTAGTAGATACCATTTCCCAGAGGTGGATAGTTCTGGTCCAGAATGTACAAATCCAGATTACACAATTGGTTGATTGAAAATCTTGGTCTGGATTTGAACTTTTCTGGACCTGAACTACCAATCTCTGATTTGAGACAATTCTAATAAATCTGCCTCCTCAGGTTTGGCAATGTTCTAATTGGATGGTGTGCAGGAAAGGTTGGGGAGCTGACAGAGACCATGAAGGAAGAAGACCTCTTGGTGGCCATTACTGAACACCTCAGAGCATTTACTCGTAAGTATCCCTGAACACCTCAGAGCATTTTCTTGTGAGTATCCCTGAACACCTCACAAATGGACTTACAAATAGACTGCCATAAAGGCTGTTTTATTAAAAATTTGAGTTCAATACAATGGTTTGTAATAACGAATGCACACACTACTTTGTGATGTTCATCAGCAGTTCATTAACTCAAGGTACTGTTCAGTACCCTATTTAGTTACTTTTACTACTGTATTGTTATTATTGTTGTTGTTGTTGTTCCGACTTACTTAAAAATATCTGACTTAAATGCAGACTTAGGGAATGGATCTTATTTGTAATCTGGGGACTCCCTGTAATGGTAACAAGTCAACAAAATGAATACTGAGTTTTTAAGACAGTCTAGATAAAATGAATGTCATTAACAAAGACATGGTGAAATACCTCTTTTGTGGTCGACCAGGGAACCCATCTCTCCCTCCCCCCAAAAGCATGTTCCGCACACAGTGGTACAGTAACCCCTTTACCCGGGGGGCTTACACTTACCTCCCCGTCGGCACTGACGCTGAGGTTATGGACACGCTGGCACTGCCCCTCTCTGGCACCAAGGCCACCAAAGCGGTAGGTCTGATGGCAATGTTTATTTAAAGATGGAGATGATTTAAATATTTTACCTTCATGTTTTTACATCTGTCATTTTTCCTGTTTGTTTTGATGGCATCTTTGCAAATGTGTTGGCATTTGCAGCTGTTAGCTATTTTAATGATTGCATTAGGTTTTGGTGTAATAACCTGGTGGACTTCTACGGACTGTTTTCAGGATCTCCAGGTGCTGTTTGCTGGAGAAGCTACCATGAAGAGCCTATACAGCACAGTGCAGGGGGGCCTGCTGTCTGGGCAAAGGGAAGCACAGAGGCTTGCTCAGCATTACGGAAAGGCGGCATCTCCTGCCTCGCACTGCTCACTCTCACCTCAGCACCAAGGAGAGCCTCCGCAGCCAGAATCAGTACTGTGATGTCATTGAAAGAGTACTATGACATCATTCAAACAGTACTATGACATCATTCAAAGACTCTCTTATGCTTTGCTTCGATGTAAAACACTGATTCAAGCTAAAAACTATTTGTCGGGTTTACTGGACAACTGACTAAGCTTGTTAGTTTATGCAATTTCTAGAAGGAAAACTACACTATGTTAAATTTCAAATTATTATATAGTCCTATAGTACTATTTTAACTTAGTAATACTAATATTAGCAGTGCAAAACAGAGAGTGTTTGTCTGGTCAGCTTTGTTTATGCAAGTTATTACTAAACTATTGGAACTAATACAAATATATTTTTAAAAACTGTTTTCTAAAGGTTTTATCATGTTGACAACGCAAATAAAGACACTGGACCAGCAACAGTGCATCCTAATTGGCAGGTGGTTTAATACCCAGTATTATATGTGACATATACCATGAGTGAATTTAACTTTACGTTTTATATTTAGAGGTGAGGTGAGATGTTATGAGGGATGTTATGTTGTGTAGTGTGGCTTGCATGGTGGCTCAGGGGGCAGCATTGTTCCTTCTCACTTCCAAGGTTGGTGGTTCAAATCTCTCTTTTGTGTGTGATGTTTGCACATTCTCTTCATATCATGTGGCTTTCCTTCAGGTACTCTGATATTCTCATGCAATCCAAAGCCACACAGTTAGGCAAACTGACATGTCTAAACTACCCTAATTGTGTGATGGACTGGCATCCTGTCCAGGGTGTACCTTGTGACCTGTGCTGACTGGGATAGGCTCCAGACGCAATCACCAAAGTTGTCAAATTTGGTCAGTTGACTGGTATAAGATTTTCAATTTGAGACAAATCTGCACACACATGCACACACATTTACATTTATGTAATAGTTTTATTACCTTTTGATGTAAGCATGAGTTTCATGCCAGATGCGTGAGAGTTGACAATCCTACTGACATTTTGATGACGGATGGTGGTGTGGTGACTCCACAGGTACCATTGCAGCATTACATCTCCAGATCCCCAGTGTTCAGTTTGAATCCCTCCCCCATCTGTAAAACATATAAGTATCCAGCCCAAAAACCTGCAGTGTGGTGGAATAGTGTCTCTAAATGTTCACTGTGTGAGTGTGTAAAATGCCATCCTCTACAGCAGTGTTTACCATTTTTCTGCCATGGCACACTTTCCATTCTGACACACCAGTTGAAAAACTCTGCTTTACAAGGTTTCCCTGTAATCGACTTTAGACCACCCTGTCACACAGCCCTGTACTGGATGTGTACTAAATATGAATGGATTTTATATTTACTTATTGTTTTAAAGTTGTTTGGCATATTCTAAGCCAGTCATTCATGTAATATGAAACATTTCATATAAAAGAAGTCATCTCACTTATGTATACAAATGGCTAAGTACAATGAGCCATAATAACACCGCGGTAAATCTGTCCTTCAAAAGAACACTATTCGTAATTGAGAAACTATAGTGAGTAGGATGTCTTAAAAAATGAACGGATCAACTGATATGAGAGAACCGGAACCAATATAATGCGCGTTTTTGGATACACGGAAGATATTCGCCAAGGGCTGTTTCCTGTCCGTATGACCTTATTCGGCAGGCATGACATGAAGCGTTGTGTATGTTTAATGTTTTTTTAAATAATAATAATAATAATAATAATTGTATTTGCGTTGTTCCCGCCGTAGACTATGGCTTTACATAAAGTATGGACGGCAAAGGGCACATTATGTAGGTAAGCCTACCTTTCTTTTTGAATTCAGTAAACGCCAGCTAAATCCTATGTGTGCTGTGAGATTTTTATGTACGTGTGTTAGATATTGCTCATTTTTACTGCATCGCCAGTGCCTATGTTTGTGTTACCGTTTTTGGTAACGAGGTCAGTGATATGTGATCTTTGATCCACTATGCTTGAAATATCTTGGTTGTTTGTGCAAACTTTTTGGACATTAATATTTTGACAGATTTGCTCAGGTCGCTGAGAATCTGTTCCCTCCAGCCTGCACTTACCACACAACAGTGACTTGTCACAACTCGAACAAAATCTCCGTAACACGCAGTGGAAGATGGAAATACGAGCGAAGCTACCCGGTGCTCTTAGTGCGCCCCGACGGCTCCACCGTCAGCATCAGATACAAGGAGCCCAGGAGGATCCTCATGGTAAGAGACCAGTGGCCTGTACTACGAAGCGGGGCATCCTAAAATTAATATTAATTAAATTAATACTAAAATTAAATCTCTCATTAACTTATGAGAGATTTACAGAAATATTTTTTCAGATATTGTAAAACTTAAATGCAATGTGCAATAAATATTTCACTGAACTAAGACTCAGTCCCTGGCGTATTCATTGCCTGTTTTTCCAGCACATGCAATGTAATGAATCCAGTGTGTTGCAGACAATCATTATCAGTATTTCCTAGAAAACTCCATGGCAGTTTTTTTTTTTTTTGCATTGGATGCACAGCATGATTTTTTGCCATTCTTAGATGCCGCTGGATATCTCCACGCTTTCTGAAGAGGAGAAGAAGGCCAGGTTGAAGAAACATGAGCAGAAGAGAGCGGCGGTCAGACCAGTAGTCGAGGAGTTTGAGGACGACTTCAAAGTCGACGATTACAGCAAATTTTGGAAAAAATGACTCCTGTTTGGAACTTCGGCATCGTTCAAAGTGAAGATTTTGCAGTCTGTTTGTGTGGGTGTGTTAGACAGTATGATAGAGCTTTAAGTAATAAAGCAGATGTAAACCTTTTCCTTTTTGGTATTCACTGAACCATTTTGAGTGTTTGAGTATATATAATATGCATTTCATAAAATAAAGAGCCTCACCATTTAAAATGGGGTGCTATATAAAATGCATATCGTGTTTTTTTAATTTTATTTTGCTGTGTTGGTTGTCACTACCAAAAATGATACACCTACCGAAAATGTAACTTCCGCGTCCACGAAACCACATCTCCCGGCACTTCTTTATTACGTATGGGTCATCCCTTTGTATTACGCGTAATGTACACTTCCACAGGCTCGATATTGCGCATGTATTCACATTTTGCAACGAGGACGAAGTTGGCTACTTATTCG
>JAODLD010000038.1:23996585-24014481 GCA_026781065.1 Mormyrops boulengeri
CACTGCCTCCAGTGTTCCTAGAGCCCATACAGTACAGTAACCTGCCCAGCCACACACTGCCTCCAGTGTTCCTAGAGTAGGGTG
The DNA here is from genome assembly GCA_026781065.1 of Mormyrops boulengeri. Lineage (NCBI taxonomy): Eukaryota > Metazoa > Chordata > Actinopteri > Osteoglossiformes > Mormyridae > Mormyrops > Mormyrops boulengeri. Next base: position 23,996,670 of record JAODLD010000038.1, read on the forward strand.
ACCAGATAATCCATGTCAGCAAGGACACTTTGCTCTACTTCAGGTTACAATCTACATTAAAACTGAAAGATTCCCGTGTTTGGCTAAACAGTTCTTGTTGTGCTTTGACTGGTTTGTTTCCAGTCAAAGTGAAAGACTCATCTGGCTGTTTCAGTGACACATGCTTGATTATAAGAGACTGACCAATCAGCATATGGCAAGAACTCTGTGACAAAGTGAAATCCAGGTACTTTTAATTGAAATAGTAGTTTACAAACGCTGTCCTACTTCAAAGTGTCCCCTGGTCACCCTAACAGAAGTGAACATGGATAATTTTAGAGAACACGCAATTGTATTGACTTTGTTATTAGTGATGTTTTTATATATATATACAGTATATATATAAAATGAATAATGTATTGTAAACACACAATCTGTCAGGCTTTGATTTTAATAGGGGAAGTGAGGAGTACTGATTGCAAAATGTAGACCAAAATGAGGTCAAACAGAGTGCATTTCCTGTGGCTGCTCTGCGCCTTGGTTACTGTGTATAGTGAAAAATTCACCTCACAATTTAGGCTTAAATCACTTGTTTGAACTGTGCAGTCGGCTCATCCAGCTAAACATGCACAAGCATGTTCACTAAGTCCTCCATCCATTGTAGCACTTGATAGCTTGACATAGACCCTGTTAAATTTGGGTGATGTTACATGGTGGTGCTCCTCTAGGGTGTTCATCTTGGTGCTGGTGGTGCTCAGTATCCTGTGGATCCCTATAATCCAGTCAGCCAATAGTGGCCAGCTCTTCGACTACATCCAGGCCATCACCAGCTACTTGGCCCCGCCCATCACCACTGTGTTCCTCATGGCCATCTTCTGGAAGCGTGTCAACGAACAGGTGTCCCTACAGTTTCCTTGTGGAATATAACTTACTCTTGTGTTTTAGCCAGAATATGTCAGCCCTTTTGGTAACATCTTATTTGAGGAGGCACAAAAAATGTAGTAGTACACTCTTAATGTATTGATCCCATGTTCATTCGTCATTAATCAGTCATAACAGTTCATATACTTCATACCGGGGTGTCAAACTCCAGTCCTGGAGGGCCGGAGTCCTGCACATTTTTGGGTTTCCCCTCATTTAACACACCTGATTTAACTCCTTGTAACTCCTTGTGCTAATTACCACACAGCTCTTGAGCTGAATTCATTTGTGATGGACCAGGGAAAGAGCTGAGCTTCACAGGGCTGCGGCCCTCCAGGACTGGAGTTTGACACCCCTGTTTTATACATTTGTTATATTTGCTCATGATTTGTTCTTGAGTAGTAACTGAGTTACTAAGTTACTTGTGCTCCATCAAGTAAAGTGTTACCACCCTTTTCTTTGTTGTGTACTTAGCTGTTACATTTTTTTATCATTCTTTTCTGGATTGACTTTTTTTAAGCCATAATTTAATCACGCATTGATTGCATATTTAGCTCTTCTGGACTTCTCTGGACATCAGGTTCCCAGCTGTAATGTCTGCTAGTTACCAATAGTGCAGTAACACTCAGATCTAAGCAATCCACTCCTTGCTCTGCGTGACGGATCAGTGCTCACATGCTAGCACATTTTTGTTCATTGGCTGTTATCTCAGGGGGCCTTTTGGGGCCTGATGACAGGGCTGGCCCTGGGGTCTGCCCGAATGATCACCGAATTTATATACGGCTCACCGTCCTGTGGTGAAGAGGATCGGCGTCCCGCATTCCTCAGGGACGTGCACTACCTGTACTTTGCTCTCATCCTGCTAGCAGTCACTGCTCTGGTCATTGCTGCAGTCAGCCTCTGCACCCCAGCCATCCATGACCAACATGTGAGCACGTCCTCATGCACACCTCACATGCCAGACTTTGCGCTTGTCCACCTTATATGGAAAAGAGTTCACACTCTCATGTTCTCACTTAAGTCATTGTTAAATGGCAATATGGCAATTGTATTTTATGAACTTATTTGTTTTGTTAAATTGAATTCACTGAACATGTTCAGCTCTTTGTGCGTGGAGTTTGCAGGTTTTCCCATGTCTGCAAGTATTTTCTGGGTACTGAGATTAAAAATAAGTCTCTAATGGACTTGCATACCATCCTAGGTGTCGCTGCACTGGATAAGTTGATGGATGGATGGAGGGAGGGATGGATGGATGATTATATTTACAAAACCTTAGATACCTAGACAAATGTTTCACCCATCCAGTTTCTCACTACAGTACTGGTTGGTAAGGGAGACCCAGAACCCTATTCTGGGCAGCACAAGGAACAGGGTGAGGAACATGGATGACAGGCGAAGCACTAAGGTATGTGTCTCATTTTGCCACAGCTTGTTCGTCTGACTTGGTGGACAAGACACAGTCAGGAAGAGCGTGTCGAACTTGATGACCCCTGGTCACCGTCAATAGCACCTGAACGCAAGACACGGGACACATCGGAGCACGCTGCAGAGACTGTCCCCTGCTGGAAGCGGGCAGGCCTGTGGCTGTGCGGCCTGTCTGAACAGAGTCGGCCCGACCTCAGCCCTGAAGAACGGCTGGCTTTGGAGATGAAACTCAGCAGCATCAGAGAGGAGCCAGTCTGGAAGAAAGTGTGCAACATCAACGCTCTCATATTACTCGCTGTCAATGTCTTCCTCTGGGGCTATTTCGCCTAACATCATGGTCTTCATTTTTCATCAGGCAGACACAGCAGACAGCTATGCGTCACTGTTTTTTTTTTCCCCCCAAAGAATGGTGAACATGAACCATTAACAAGGTATTCTGCATAGATGTATTAAAGCATTTCATGAGGCCGTGAACTGTAGTCCCAAATTTTCATAGCCGGTTCATACAGCAGTGACATATGTAATATATACATGATATTTAAAATACTGCTTATGAATAATGTATATACATTGAATATGTGTAGGAAAGTGAAATGGTTAAAAGCATCAGTACATTAGTGAATAAAGAATATTCACAGGTGCTGCCAGTGTTCTATGTCTGACACATTGTATGGCTGGGTGAAAAATGTGAAGAATCCTTGATAATTAACCCTGGTGACTGATTAATGAATGCTGCATATCCAGCTCACACATATGCAAAATCATAACCACTTTAAACATTTATTGTGTAATCTGCAAAGTATTGTATCAAAGAAATATTTAATAAAATATAGCTTTATTTGTACCCTACTGTAGCCTGTGAACCCCTCAGTATTTTCATTTTTTTTGCATATTACCTATAATGTAATCAGAAGACCTAAAGCTAGATAAGGAAAGCCAAATGACAAAAAATGTTATACTTGTTCCTTTATTTACTGAGGAAAATGATCCAGTGTTACATATTTTTATGTGAGGAAAAAATATGTGAACCTCTATGACAGTTGACAGTTCATTTGAAGTTCATTTGAAGGGTATATTTGAATTAGTTGTCTCGAACAATGGGATAACAACCAGGTGTGTGTGTGTGTGTGTGTGGTCCTTCCTTATTTACAGAACACAAATCTTAGAAATAAAAGGTGTTAATGCCAGACCGGAACAGCTTACAAACCGTTTGCTAAAGAATTTGAAATGGAGCACTCCACTCAATCGTACCCCCTGCTTGACAAATCTCATTGTGGGACCCCCCACCTCTTTCCGTGGTGGCATGCCACATTTACGCAGGGGACTGAGCACCCCTAAGGGTCAAAACCATGCCGGCCCCAGCTGTGAGGAGCTTATAGAGACAAGCTTGAAATTTCCTCGGGGGGGGTCTTCACAAAGGATTCAACTGGCACTGCTGGTATATAGTATACTGGTATTGTGGGTTTAAGTGTGTGCTGATCCCTTGTGATCCAGGCCGCGTTTTCGTGCCGATCCCCTATAAGTTTCCGCGTCGATCCACCGTGGTCCACGCCGCGTTTTCGCGCATTCTTCGGAGGGCCAGATCGCTGGCGGAGTAAGCCGGATCGGGTCGGACTGTTACGGTGGGTGTGCTGCTTCTTATTACTTGGCAAATGCAAAGTCATCGTGCTACAACTGGAGTGGTATGGAGACCTGCAATACCGGGCTGCTGCTGAGCCACGCCACCACCCTCAACCTCCACACGGGCAACCTGGTGAACCAGAGCCGCCTGAAGAGGAAGTGCCCGTCATCGCCCAGTGAAGAGGTAGAAGCGCCGGAGGCCCTGATCCTGTTACAGGGCTGGCAGTCAGGTTACAGCGGGCGCTTCTCCGCTCTTGGCCGTGGCAGCACCTGGCGGTCTCGCCGCGGCAGCGGCGCGGGGATCCGCGGTCCCGCCGAGGACGCTGGGCAGGGTCCAGTGCGCGGCCCGGCGCTCCGGACACTCCGGATGAGTGCAGTTTACGTCATATATACACGAAGAGTTTTTGTATTGTAGATACAAGCCGGTAACTAGCGGGGTCCGTCATTTTTTTAAAGGGGGCTTAACTGGCTACATAACTAGTGGGATCGTTTTACGACAGTTTATTACTTTAAATCTGATGTCTTCTTCCCTATTGGCATATGAGCGTGAAACTATTTAATCAGAACCTGCTTTGACAGTTGTTAGTCTTAATGTTTCATTTTATTGTATCTATTCTCCTGTGCACATGTGCAGCTGTGGGTATTGTTTATTATCGGGGTAGGTTTGAGTAGAGGCTGAAATCTGCAGTAAGGGCTTTTTAAGAATAAGATAAAGATGAAAACCTTGTATAATCCGCTGTTTTTAAGTGTATCACTTAAGAGGGTTGTGCACGATGCGGTATTTCGTTGATGTTGATGATATATATGCCAAGGTATGGTTGATTAATGTGTTGCCAAGTGAACTTTCATATTGAAGAAGATTGTTTATAAGCGGTCTTTATTATCCTCAAATAGGTAGCGAAGACCATCGTAAATGCACTAGTCACATAGTGTGTAGAAAATGCCCCCTTTTCAAACTTAAAATACACTGTGCTCACACAGGCCTTGAAAGTGAAGCGGAAAATCTGATCGCTTTCTTACTGGAATGTTGAAATGGACACCAGATGCTTTTAGCTTTTTGGATGGTGACTGGATAACTAATGAAACCTTTTGCAGAATGAAATTTATGCTGAAATGGCCTCCCTGTCTGTCATAGTCCCATTGATGGTACACAGCATACATTTAGCTTGTTGATTTGCATGTTGAAAACTAACCACCATGAAGATCAAGTTAGTCATGATGTGTAGGCATATCTGTTGATAAGGTTAAAAAAATGTTTCCCCCATCCCGCCTTTGTGTACAGGAAACCTTTTTTTCTAATCGGTCAGCTAAGCAAGAGTGTCTCTTCTTACTTGCAATACATTATCGTTTTAGCTTCAAGATTGTATCGAAGCCACCCTGAATGAATGGTCTGCCACAGTTCCCGCAGCTTTGGACAAAGTAAGTTTGGATCCATGTTGTTCCTTCTTGGTAGGATTCAAAGAACATCAGTTCACATCCACTCATTGTCCCTGACTGTGTGTTTTGATACAGTATCTTGGTGAGTCTGGGGACACCGGGCACAGGGGAACACCTTGGGTGGGACGATAGTCCATCAAAGGATACACACACACACACACACACACACACACACACACACACAGACAATTTAGAATCACCAGTTTACCTATGAACACAAGGAGAACATGCAAACTCCACATACGGAATCGAAGCCAGAGCCACGGAGGTGTGACCAGAGTGGTAACCACTGCAGCTAACCACATATCTTGGAAGGGCGTTGGGATACTTGGCAGAAATGCACGCGAACTCCACACACAGAGACCCTGGCAAGGGAGTCCTGGCAGTGAGGGACTGCAGTGTTAACTGCAGTACCCAGAGCTGAGCCCACTTTGCTGTGGCCATGACGTAATACTTTACAGCCAGTGTTTAGTAATGGGTTTAATTTCTCACCCAATATTAACTGGACCTAGTCACTTTTATGTTAGTTACCATTGGGTATAAACATCTGTGTATGGTTTTTACAGGAAAACAGGAACTCCAAAATGAGGGAATGAGGCAGCTGGGTGTGGATTTAGTATACAAAGGGTCAGCTTTATACAGCTCATGTTTAAAATCACTCCAGTGGAATATCGGCCTCTGCAGGTTCATGTGTGATATTTGGGTTATGCAAATGTATGTTGCAAGAGTCCCATTGTTACCCAGTTTAGTTATATTGTTCAAGTGGCGTTTTTCCATGACTCAGACTTTTGGTAAGATACGTACGTTTCGCACGACCAAACAGGGCGCTCTGGAGGTGAGAGTTCCCCCTCATTTCTGGCACGGTCAGCTAATACGCGGCGGCGTGATCAGTGAGCATAGCAGCCATCTTGAACTCACATTGGAAAGTTTAATGGAACTCTCCCACACAGGCCCTAGAACAAGCCTGGCCAAAAAAGCACATGTATCATTATTACACTTGTAATTCTATATTGCACTCATAGTAATTAATATCAAGGTATAATATTATTATTACACTTAATTTGGAATTTTATGCCCTCTGTTGATCAGCCTAATGTATCTGTGGTGATATCTGAATAATGATTTTAGAGTCTGCCCAATACTCTGGAATGTTCTGTCGCCGAAGCTGCCGACATTATTGCACCAGAAGAGAGAGAGGAGCTCAAGGTGTCTGGTAAGTGATACTCCAGAATGATCCAGTTAGGCTTCTGCCTTGGGTGATTTTACCTGAAGGTAACTAAGTTTGTTAGTACAGATGTGTTTCAGTGGGTCAGGTGTCAGCTGTTTCCTGCTGCTGTGAAGTGCAGCCTTGGGCAGGTGTTTCTTCACACTGATGTGCAGTAACTGGGAGGAGATGTTTTTGAGCAGTGATTTTGCATGACCTTCTCGTACTGTGCAGCAGTCTTGCCGTATGACCTGTGCATGACTTGCTTTCTCTCTTCTTTTAGTGAAGCTCTTTCTCAGCCGGTCTGATGGCTCATCCATCACGGATGCTGTAGATTTGGGTGAGTGGATATTTTCCTTTTGGAAATCTGCAAAAAATGAGGCTCTCCTCTACCCAGGTGACCTTTCACAGTGCTGCCCGTCACTGCGACCTCCAGATGCTTTTTTACAATCTAGCATGAATGTGATTGTCTTAAGCTCCCGCTTATTGATTATTTTTGCCTCCAGCCTGCCGGTCACTGGGTGTATCGCAGCTGGACTCGGTGATTATCGCCCCTCCTCCACTGGCTGAAGGAGAGAGTCTGTCTGTGGAGCACCTTCAGCCCCTCTGGGGAGAGCTGCAGGCTTTGGTTCAGAGCCAGAAGATCGCTGCCATCGGCACGTCCGATCTGGACAAGGCTCTCTTGGAGCAGCTGTACAGCTGGGCTCAGGTATGTGGTTTTGCTTTTTTGTTCACAGGAAATCAGAAATCTTTACCTTTCAATGCAATCTGTGAATATAAATGTGCCGCATGTCTTGCTACAGCAGAAATGCTCCTTTGGTAACCCTTGGATTTTGTGTCTTTCCTTTCTACCGCGTTCAGGTGAAGCCCGGCAGCAATCAGGTGAATCTAGCGTCCTGTTGCGTTATGCCTCCTGATCTGACTGCATTCGCGAAGGAGTTTAACATCCAGCTGCTCACTCACAATGATCCCAAAGGTAAAGGGCGGCCATGCTCACTGTCCGCCGTTAATTTGAGGCCGTGTATGTCCATGGCAGTGGTCTTTTGGCAGCGAACTGTCATCAAATGGACACTGTTTTTTAGCGGGATACACACGATTAGCGGCCGCACCCACCTCTCATCACGCTCGCTCTTTTAACAGTGAGCTGGGGGCCTGAGTGGTTTGATTAGCCCCTGGGAGTCACTCAACACTGCCGCACCTGGCTATTACTTTTCAGGCCTTGCATTGACATCCCAGCAATGGTGGTATTATAGCCTCACCCCAAGCATTAAACTAGTCCCCCACAGGGAAGAACCAGAAAGGCAGGAGTTGTGAAATGCCAAATTGGCCCAGCCAGTCTCTCCGCCATACGCGCTTGACATGCCATTGACGACGCCATGGGTCACCCTGGCATGGTGTTGTGTTGCAAACTGCAAGTCTTGGAGTGTAAAGAAGCACCTGGTGAGCGAGGGCTTTGGTGTCCTTGGCTCAGGCTGTCCCTTGAAGGGGTGTGTGGTCCAAAGTAGAAGGATGCCCAGAGAGGTAGTATCTCAGGGCTGCCCAATTAATGGTTAGGGCTTCCCATTCCACCGCATATACTGGCACTCAGCTAGGGACTGCTTGCAGGAGATCTACGCAGTAGGATGCACCTCTCGGTCAGAGTTTTGGGACAGGCTTGCCCCCCACTGGGGTGGCGTGGTGGCTCTGAGGCTAGGGATCTGTGCCAGCAATCGGAAGGTTGCCGTTCGAATCCTGTGAATGCCAGGAGGGAATCTACATCCAGCCCTACTAGCAGGTACTTGAACTTTCAGGGAAAAATGTGGGGGTTGGTGGCAGGATTGGCACTCCAGCCACTGGAAAAAAAAACTTCACACTGTTCTGTTCCGTTCCATTCGAACAAGTGTGGTGCTGAGGTATCACCTGCTGCATGGCTGCACTTGGGTTCTAATGCCCGAGGTGGTTCGTTGTGTGGTGGGTGGAGCAACTCGCTGCCCCCAGTGCAGTTTCCTATGTTTTGGCATAAGAAGGAACGTCCGAGCAGTGTCAGGGCCGCGGTGGAGAGGGATCCATCTTTTCCCAGTCAGTCTACCAGCTCATCCACCTGTCAGAGTAGCTGTCAAAGCAAGATACCTTGTTCAGTTTTTTTAAAAGATTAATTGTACATGCCATTTGCTCATGTATAAACTGGTGCCTCAAACCCATCATAATGTAACACAGTCCTATGCTTGTAATTCATGACCTTTGAAAGTGCTTGTTGGTTGATATTTGACAGTAATGGGGGAAAGCCATGTCTCTGGCATATTTCAGGGGAATTGACTTGGAGATGCTAAATGCTAACAATGCATTTGTTTCTCTAGAACTGATTTCAGCGGCAAGCTTCCAGAAGGCAATGCAGGGCGGCGTCGCGGAGCTGCAGACGGCCGCCTGGGAGCTGGCATGGGTTCTCCGCTACTCTGTTATTGTTAAAAGCAGAGGCATCATCAAGTCCAAGGGCTACCTTGTTCAGGCCCACAGGAACTAGCTGTAACACATTCAACTGGGAGGTGCTTCCAAAACGACCTTCTTGTGACCAGTGAATCCAACTGAGTCGAATTGTCCATGTCATCCTCCATCATAACAGGCTTTTAATTTGCACTTTTATGTGTCGTTTAGAGTGTTTGCAAAGACCAATAGCCTCATATCGGAGGGCCTCTGGCTTTGCCTCCTGCAACTGTGGCTCAGATATGTGGACTTCAACCATAAACTGCAAAATTCACTGTTGTTCAGTCTGCACTGAAGTTAAGGTTATGGTTTGATTAAGATCATTTTACCTGCAGATCATTTTGATTTAAACTTTACTGTAATGATCATTCTAAACTTTAATTGGTAGCGTCTCTAAAATGACAATGAACCTTAATTGTAATTTTTAAATCAATGGACAGATTTGATAATTGCAAAGGTAAGGGTGGCTTTGATAACCTTAGCTGTAAATTTTCTCCATGGATTAAGAGATTAGAAAATGCACTGTGTCAACATTATAGTAAAGGTTTTTCCATGTTAGATTATAGATCTATAATCCAAAACTTTATTCTTGATATTTTTGTGAAATATTTTACACAAAATGTTGCATATGAGATTTTTAAACCATTTTCTTGAAGGTGGGGGTTGAGTTAAATATTTGTAATAAATATTCCATTTTTTCCATTAATGTCTGTAAATATGGTGAGAATGGATATGGATAAAATCCAGCAAGTCTAATACAGTTTCATTTTGGTATGTTTGTTTCAAGGGTTTCCTGAGAATGGGACTGAATTGTTGTATTTACTGATTGAGGAATCCCCCACTGTTTACTCGGCACGCAAATTAGAAATTGCCTCAGAACCTAAATAGTCTAGTTGGTTTTTATGATTTGTATTAAGTAATGTTTGCTTTTTTAAAATCACCAAAACAAGTAACTGTCTTTAAACCCAGTTTTCTTTTGTGTGTAGTAGTTAGAGGACTGCTTTTGGTTGATGGTGTCCTCCCATCATTAAAAAATGAAAAATCATTCTCAGTGCAGTATATTTTGGACGTTCTTGTATTTTTAATTATAAGTAATTAAATTGCATATTACTTAAGTACTTTTACAGTTCAGGTATTAAATATTTTTGGTTATTTGTGCACCAAATGGGTCCATCCTGTGAAGAATATATATACATGTCTGGCTTTTCTGTATATGATGGATTTTATTGTAATTAAATGATTAATCAGATGTAATGCTGATGTGAAATTTGTCTTTCCTGACATTAAAGAAACAAAATGTAAAATACAGACATTTTCATAAGCCAAGGACTGTTATCTGTGTTGGCTCTGGCTCGGTCCCAGGCCAAGCAGTTGATACTATCATGCATCTGTAGAAGCTGGTGAAATACAGGAGACTGCATTGTCCGTCCATCCATACATCTTCTAACTTCATTCTGCTTGAGGTCATGTAATGCAAATGAGTAGTGATTCACTGCTCACATCTGGCAGTAAAGGGGCATAGCGGAAGACTCATTGTAAAGTCTGATGACTTCTGGCAGAAGTGAAATAAGTATTGTTCCCATGAGTGCTGCAGATGGTACATGGGCTGAAAAACATCGCTGCAGGTGTCATTTTCACATGGTTGTCCGTGACTCTTAGAGCTTCACGCTGGTGATCCTCTCCCTTCCACTGTAAATAGGACCATGGTCTGCTTCCTGCAGTCAATGACCAACTCCTTGGCCTGTTGATGTTAAGGGAGACATCTCAAATCCATTCTCCTAGAAGCCTCTGGTAGACCAACTCATCATTGTTGGTGATCCACAAACTGGATGGACATGGAGCTGTGTTGAGTCATATAGCCATGTGTGAAGGAGGACTACGGCAAGAGATCCAGTCCATGGCCCTGCAGGGTGCCTCTGATGGGTGTCAGGGTTTAGTCTCCCACATGTGTTGGGGGTCTGCCAGTGCAAAAGGCCAGAATCCAGTCAAACACAGAGGCCCCAAGTCTATTTGTGAACTAGCTCTGAAAGGATTGCAATGTTAAATGCCGAAGTATTCTGCACAAACAGTAGTCTGAAATAGGAACTTTTACTGCCCAAGTGAATCAGAGTGGATTGAGGCGTCAGTAAGATGGCTTCCTCTGAAGACACTATGGTCATATAGAAATCCAAGGGAATCTAAGCGTTTGCTGGGATTATTTTTGACCTTTTCTCTAAACTTCAGAAACCTCCATGGCAACGTGAGTAGTTCTTCAGATTGCACACATTATCTTGGGACTGGGCTGATATCAATGTTTTTAAAATGTGTCAGAACCATGAACTTCCTCGAAGAGGTTAAATATCCCATATTAACACCAGCAAGCTTTTCACCACATACTTTCCGAATATCTTGAAATTCCATATGGATAAGCAGCTTTGTGAGTATTAATCTTTTTAAAATTTCTTCTAACAATTCTATCGGAGACAAAGAAGCCAGTGTTCTTAAATGTTATGGAGACTTGCATGGGAAGACTTTTTTTTTTGCAATATCAATGAAAGCACAAATGCATACAGGTTGTTAATGAGAAATTCCATCGAGCATGGCCAGGTTTTGCTTTGCTTTCACATAAGGCTGTCAAATAAACCATGAATGCCTATGACAAACGAATTTTCAATACTAAACAACTGAGAAGCTATGTATTTTTGCACTGTTAAAACATAGTCGTGATATAACGGGCTGGTTATATAAGACAAACACACAAAGCAACAAAAGCAAAACGATTCGTCCACGCATGTGCGTGAGACTCGGAACTCCAGCGATTTTGTCCCGGAAGCGACACACATGCCGAACCCACGGTAGAAACACGTGTCCTACCCGGAAGTGTTAACAGAAACATGGTGGCCACCAGGAGTGGGGCGCGCGTGTGCTCCTCAAATACAGCTGAAGACGATGAAACACAAAGGAATTTGGTATGTTGCTTTTTTTTGTTTTAACTCGTTGGCCGTCATTGGGGTTTTTTAATATTAATCTTTCGACAAAGTTGAATATGACATGCCTGAATTAGTTGAATGAGAACTGCGTCTGGTAATGGCAGTTAACCTTATGAATGTTCTATACATGTCATATGAACTTGGTGTTAAAGTTGGTTTGTGGAAGCATTTTCTTGCGAATTGCTTATTTTTATTTGCCTACTATTGATTCTGGCTTTGGCGGTTAGAGTATACCAATGCTAATCAACAGCATGGCCATTTCGGCCCAAGTTTTGTCGGGAAAGTATCTATGTACCACGTTTTCGTTAATAGCGTTCTGTTAAAAAAGGAACGTTTATTAGCATGCAGTTGAACTAACGTTTTGTATGTATCCTGAGACTAAATTTTGTTTTACTAATCTATCATTAACTTAATCTGAACGCCCATAGAATTACAATTTCTTGCTTCACACGAAGTCGTATTAGTGTCTGTTCACCTTAGTAACTAGTATCAAATAAAGGTTCTGTATATTCAATTGTAACCCATCAATACTGATGAGGTAACTTCCCTCTTAAGGAAACTAATAAATTCTCGCATTAATTTTGAAATTAAGATTGGAGTACCGCGGTGTCCTCACCAGTCAAGTCAAACATTATTCTATGTGCTTTGCCATAATAGGTAAAATGTGTGAAACAAAACTAATCTGGTCACTGAATTTATTAAAATTCTAACAGTTTGTGTTAAAAGTTTGCTTGACACGGTCAAATATAACACTGTTTTAACGGAACCCTGAATTTATTAATCGGAACATCTTTAAGCAAACAATAGGCTTAATTAATCTATGAACACGGAACATCTATGATGTGTATAGTTTTGGTAAATCAAAAAAATTTTCGGATGTGATTTCTGCATTTTTACGGAGGGAAGGGATCCCATCATTTACTGTAACCAAGAAACAAAATAAAAGTGTGTCATTTTATGCTGCTTTTGTTAGCTTTAACAAAAATTTGACAAAAGTACTTTGTCATCAACTCCTGGGGGCCAAATAGAAAGTGATCTGTCTTTTAGTGTCTCCCAGCTTCCCAATGGCATGCTCACTGTTCAGCTTCTTGATTGTTCCCAGCTTGTTGCTGGTCCTTCTCCTGTTTGCCTTCAGACTTTCCGAGCCTTATGGTCTTTTCTGGTGCACTGGGTCGTCTCTCTCCAAAACACAAGACTTAAACCTAAAGATGTGCTTTTTATGAGTCGAGTATGCATAAACACTAAATGCATTACACACAGTTAAGTCAGTGTTAGATTTATCGTCAGGCTTCAGAAATGAGTTAATGTCTCTGTCACTGACTTTCGTAGCAGTGTGGTAGCTCAGTGGGTTGCATGGTTGCCTTTAGTGTAGGTTTTCCTGGGATACTCTGGTTTGCCCCCGCAGTCCAAGGACATGCAAGCTAGCTGGTGTAATTGATTTTTCCCATATTGTATAAGTGTGTATGTGTGCGCCCTGCGGTGGACTGGTGTCCCATCTGTGTTGCCTGGCACAGGCTCCAAGCCCCCAGTAACCCATACCAGGATAGGTGGTTACAGGATGGGCTGATGATCTTTCCCATAACAAATACACCCATAGCTGGGGCTGCATAGCATCCCTTCACAGAATGTGAAATTTTTCCAAGTAATATTGCGATATTTCTAAAACATGATGAAGGGATGAAATAAACTATAGCCAAATAGAACTTGGTATTATCTACCAAATGAGTCTGTTAAATAAGTTGGTGGTATTGCCACGAGTTGTCAACAGTAGGGCTGGGACGATTACTCGACGTATTTGACATTGTCGATTTGTGGATTTTTAATGTTGACGCATTGTGTAAAACTAAGTAAATGTTTTGTAACTGAAATGCTGAAGTGATAAGCTAAACGTATTGTAAGGGAAAGTGTTTTATCCCCTCGGGAGCATGTTAACGCTGTCCTTGTAGGAATCGCGCAATAAAACAGTCTGCTAATAACTGAACTTTACTCTCCACCTGATAATCTCTTTGCCACTCGAGAGCTACAATATTTTATTTATTGGACCTGTGGCATTTTTTTAACTTACAATGCAAAGTTATTCCGCTAATAAGCTGGCTAGTTTCACTGCTGGCACTGTTAAAACTATATCAATTATAGACTGAACTCCGATATAGTTTTGTCTAATATCGCCAGTGCCAGCAGTGCCGCACTATTTTGTGAGGCATCCAGTGGCCAATCATGTAGCAGTTCTCTCATAGATATTAATGAGACATCTCCTATCACCCTGCAGAAAGGAAATTGTGATGTTCACCAGTTCCCTTCATTGTCTTACAGGAGGCCACCCCTTCGGGAAATGGAAGGACGAGAAGGAGAGCTGCGCAAGGGGGCACCAGCTCACAGTCCGAAGTATTGAGCGCTTCTCAGGATGATGAGGGGGTGCCTCCCACCGCTCTGTCACGCAGCTCTGCCATGAGGAGGAACACAAAAACGGCACAACAGCAGGACCACAATGTCCCCCAGCTGGACTCCACCCATGAGGCCGATGTGTCGGAGTCAGAGTCCTGCTGTTCAGAGATGTCAGATCGACAGAACCCTCCTGAAGGCCGGGTAACCCGGAGCCGAAGGAGGCGCACCTCACCCCGGCAGACTGCCCGCTCAAGGAGAGATGGAGAGGCAGCGTCTGAGGCAGACTCCGTGTCTTCATCAGTATCAGCCACCCGGGAACCAAGGACTCAAAGAGTCACTAGGAGCCAGAGAAAGAGCGCTATGTGCTCGTCTGCCAAACGACACACAGAGGAGCACGAATCCGAGCCAGACTCCTGCTCCTCCAACATCTCTGGCCTTCAGAGCACCGTTGTCCGTCGTACGACGAGGAACAGGAAGTCCAGAGTGATTACACCAGTTCCCATGAGTCTTGCGAATGATGCCGACTCAGATGTTCCTCCCACTGTGCGTTCAACCCGAGTTACCAGAGCTAAACAGGCTTCTACCAGTGAGACCGCAGCCTTCGACTCGGAAGGGTTTGAGTCTGGGCCAAGTAGAACTCCCAGGAAATCCAGTCGAAACTGTGTGTCAGCCAGGTCCCAGGGCCGTAGTTTGGCTTTATCTGATTCAGGATCTGAATCGACTGATGCATGCAGTTCTCTTGCAAGCCCGAGATCCACAAGAACGAGGGGCACCCCCTGCAGTAGCCGCACAGGGTCAGCCAACAGCAACCGGGCTGTTTCGGTGCCGCGGGTCACACCTGAGGCTTGTGGGTCTCTACTGGAGTTACTAGAAGCCGTGGATGTGGTTGAGAATGAAGACGCGGTTGAAGATGTCAGTATGGATTTGGAGAACTCGCTGATAAAGACAAGTGAGCAGGAGAAGACGCTGACTGCTGAGGAATTGGATGGTTTGAGCTCTGAGAAGACTGTTGAACTGCAGGTTGTACCAGAAGTAGCACCGGCCCATAGTGACAAGGTGACTTTGCTTGAAAGTGCCACTGAAGACAAGGAAGACAATGAGGCAGAACTTTCAGACAGAGCTGCTCTTACTGAGTCTTCACTTGTAAAGACAAACCAAGAGGAAGTGGCGGATAGCTTTGGGGGTGATGTGGGCATGAAAGAGGGTTATGACATGATTGATGATACCTCTCCAGTCATACTGAATTTATCAATTCAGAGTGTTAAATTGATCTTATCTGAGTCTGATCAGAAGGCAGAGAAGGAATCTGAAGAGGAAAAGACTAAGATTTTGCTTGAGGAGCCTGCAGATAATGGCGCAGAAGAGGCTGACCACCACAAAGAAGCAAAGAACCCCTGTTTGCTTCTGCTGGATAGCAGTGAAGATGAGGATGATAGTGAGGATGGGCGTTCAGTGCAGGAAAGCGAGTCAGATGGTGACAATATGGGCAATGATGGGGAAAACACACATTCCTCTTCACATGGGAACCAGGCGGGACCCTCAAAATGCGAGGCACCCATGCCATGCGATGGGCTGTTTGTCATCGACACGCAGCCTGGTCTTCGATTTGATGATAAGTACTATTTGGATGAGGAACAGGAAATGAAGGACAATGAGGTGGGAGAAGATGATAATGATATGGAGGAAGACCATAACGATGAAGAATTTGTTGATGAAGAGGAGGACGATGAAGATTCTGAATTGCTTTTCAAAAGCAAAAACAAAGCTTCGTAAGTATTTATTTGTTAGGTGTTTTTAGTGGTTTTCAGTGTAAATGAGATCCTGTCTGAATCACACAATGAGACGTGTTGATTTTAACTGGAAGTCATTAGTAGTACTTGTAGGTTAAATTCAGTGTTTCTTTTTTAGGTTTCAGTTGTCCAGCAGCATTGACCCAGGACTCAAAGTAAAGGAGTTTGGTGGATTATACATAAATTTTGACGGCAAAAAATCAAAAGGTGTGTCTGATACTTTGAAAAAACTGAAAGAACAGAAGAATCAAGATGAGGTAAGTTTTAAATTTTTTACAGACTAAGAATTTGGAGGGCTATGTGATAGGTGCTATTTGTTGATTTTTCTCTGGCAGCTTTTGAAGAAGAGTGTGATTGGCCCTGATTTTGAAAAGAAAGATGCTATACCGCCCTACAAGGAGTCGCAGAAGAAACTGAAAGTGAAGCGCAGGGTGAGTGAATGGCGGCGCAGAGCCAGCTGATGGAGCTGTGCAGTCAGGCTGACTCACCGCTATGTGTATGAGTCAGAGCTGTAGTAATGTTGGTATAAATGATGCCGATGCTGGGCATGTTTTCCTTAGGGGTGCTGTGTAGCCAGTTGCTCATCCATATCCTGGTCTGGAAGGTCATGAGTTCAAATCCTGTAGCCGACATTGTAATCATATCACCACTGCGCCCTTGAGAAAGATTCTTTTCCCTAGATTTTGGGTACAGATTGACTCTTTGCTCTTACCCCAAAATCTTGCTTTCACCTGTATGTACATGAGTGTCTGTGTCTTTAATGGAGAGTAAGATGAGATATGTGAAAATAACCGAAGTTCCCCCCATGGGGGTGATAAAGTGCCTCATATTCTGTTCCGCAGATGTATGTGGGTTAATGGTCTGGGAGGGTGGGGGGTGTCTGAACCTGGCTTTTGCTTTGCTGCTCTGTTGACTATCTCCTGATTCTGTGGCCAGGAGGAGAGAGAGAAGACAACCGGAGATGGCTGGTTTAACATGAAGGCCCCTGAGTTAACAGAGGAGTTAAAGAACGATCTGAGAGCGCTGAAGATGCGGTCGGCGATGGATCCCAAGAGGTTTTACAAGAAGAACGATCGGGAGGGCTTCCCAAAGTACTTGCAGGTCTGTGAACATCGCTCCCTTAACAGCCAGTTTATTAACCAACTAAAAAACGTAGTTTGAGTGGGAGTTTAAGAGCTGGATTAAACTGACATCAGGGGATGAAAATGTAGCAATACTGTTGCGAAAACTAAGAATAAAGTTTGCAAAATATTGGCTTGTTTTTATATGATTGGCATATATATATATATATATATATATATATATATGCGCGCCAAAATTTAGCAAATATAAAATGAATATGCAGATCAGATTTTATGTGGTCCCTAAATCTGGTTAAATCATGGGGCCAGTAAAGGCTAGCAGCACAGCAGTGTGCCTTACTATCAGCACTTATACCTACTCATTAAACAACAAATTCTCTCTCACTGTAACATACACAGTACTTGGCACATGCAGCACATGGACAGGGTCAGGAGGTTCTGCTGTGGTTGTTGGTACAGAACATGGAGGCTCCACCGTCCCAGAAATGGCCACCTTCTTGGGATGTTCACACACTACAGTGTGTATAGTTTACAGAGAAT
>JAODLD010000038.1:24014581-24054406 GCA_026781065.1 Mormyrops boulengeri
AGTGGAAAAGTAACAGCTGAGCACAGCAGTGGTGTGCAGAAAGGCTCCTCTGAGTACGCAGCTCGCCTATACTGGTGGAGCTAATGAAGACCGAAAGGGGCCCGAAATGGTGCTAGCCAGGAGCGCCCAATAAAGTGGCCACCTGAATAGGGTTGGGCATCGTTCAAAACTTTTCGACACCAGTACTAGAAGTCACACTCCCCTTACATGCACTGGTGTCCTTTTCTGATGTTGTGGACCGAGGCATTTTAACCGCCCCTCCCCCGATCAGGTCGGCACGGTCGTCGACAGTCCTGTGGACTTTTATCACGCACGCATTCCCAAGAAGCAACGGAAGAGGACCATCGTGGAGGAACTGCTGTCAGATGCGGAGTTTAGGAGGTACTGTGCGGCCGTGTGATGAGCTGAGTGCGTGGGTGGGGAGGGTCCAGGGCATGTCAGCTTTGCCTCATAAAGTGATGGGCTCTGCAATTCTGTGATGCACAGTATGAAATCTTCATCTCCTTCAGCTGTTACTGGTTCAGAAGCAGATGGTTTGTTTGTGATTTATAAACCACTTCAGGTGGACCCAGTTCCGTTTGCCATAGGGCTCTGCCGCCCTTGGATTTGATGCTCAGTGATTTGGTTTCTTTTTGCTCTCACCAGTCACAACAAGAAGAAATACCGGGAGATCGTGGCCGAAAAAGCAGCGATGGCATCCGGAAAGAAGAAGCACAGGAACTTAAATAAGTCAAATAAAAAAAAGGCGGGCAAACCGCTTTAAGTGTGACTGTACTGCAGCTGGAAATAATGCATGCAGACCTAGATGAAGCCAGATTAATCTCTTTCTTTTTTATATATCCTACTCTGCCCCCAGCTGGAAATAGCACGCGATAATTTGTAAACCGAACCAGAACAAAACAGGACTGGATTTCGTACACTGTGTACATTTACATTACACAAAGGGAATAGTACAGTAGCACTATCTTCAGAAATCTTCTATCATGCTGTTTGAATGTGAGAAAGGTGGACACTGTTTCAAAGGTAGACTTCATTTTCACCTTTAACTCCCTCTTCCATGAGGTGGCGCTGCTGTGCAATGTCACTGACTGACTGACTTCTGATTTAAAGCAGTGCTCTGTCTTCTGCCTACCCCCAGCAACTCAATAAATAGCCCTGGCCTGCAGGAAGCTGGTCCCTCGTCTGTGATTGCTTGCATGCATTTTCAGCAGCAAAAGATGCCAGAAAATGCAAAAAGCAGAACTATAGCAAAACAAGAACAGAATGAAAATCAAAGCCAGGCTCCAGGCAGGATGTGCATTAATAAAACTTTAAAATCTTGACTGTACTATACAATAATGTATAAAAGATGAAAATACATAGCAAGTTCATTGTGTTTAGCATTTAGAATATTCCAGAGCGTTTTTCTACAGATCCTGAGATGGTCATACGGTCCTTCGGATGTTCGGTTGAGTCAGCCGGGCGGCCACTTCCGCCCCTAACCACTACCGGACGCATCGCTGTAGAGGTCCTGGTATATCTGACTCAGGCTGTTCTCGAACGCCGCCCTGTGGGACGTCCCTGTGTACTGAGCCACCCGACTGGACCAGAACATACCGTTGTTCAAGTAGACAGAAGCTCCACTGGGGATGTCTTTGCTGGAACAAACAGGCAAATATAAGTGAATAAACACCACCCCCCCATGCGGCACTTCAGTGGGGTGGGGTATTGAGCCCTTAGCATTACCCCTAAGACTAAGTTATGCAGTTTTCTAAAGACAATTTTTTAAACTTATGATCCTGCATTGTCTGTTTTCATTTTGCACTTAAAGCCTCAATCATGACACACAGTTTATAGCAATCATAAACTGAAATATTTTAAAAAGGTATGTTTGATAAAATTCTAGGTCCTCTGTGTATCTTTAGTAAATGTGCAGCTCAAATTCTGGTTTACAAAACAGAATCATTGTCTCCAACTTCTTCCTAAATGCTGCCAAACGATGCAAATCACAGCGTGCTAAAGATGCGTTACGTTGTATTTCAGGTTTTAGCAACTTGAATTTTGGAAAATGATGCATGCATTGATGATCAGACCTAAATAACGGGTTATATTTGTATAACTTGTTATATATTTCTGTATATTTACATGATTATGTAGAATATTATGAATAATCAAAAAAATGGTAAGTGTGGCACGTTTATCACTGAAAGAGGAATTTAACTGCTGTGTTTTACTACTTGCAGGCAGTGGATATGGAAAAAAATGGAATGTAGGGAGGCAATGAAACTTTTTATAAATGAAAATGACCATTAGTCATTAGTTTTAGCCGTTTCTCTAATGGAAATAAGAGTGCAAGCACAGTATAAAGTATAAACACCACAAAATGGCATTTAAATCTAATCACAGCACTGTAAGTTCTTGTCAGGGCAAAGAAAAACAGTCCATTTAGATAAGCAGAGAAGAATAAGAACTCATTCGGCATACCTGCAGAAGTACGGTATCAGTGCTGAGGTGGCACGGCGAAGGGGGCAAGGTATTTACCTGTCCTGAATGATGTGGCTGTCACATTGGGCTGTGTCACATGACCGCCGAGGGGTGCAGTGGGCTGTATCACATGACCGCTGAGAGGCGCAGTGGGCCGAGTCCTTTTCTGTACCATCCTCATCCTGGGGGAGACAGGGGCCCAACACTGATAACTTTGCAAGGAATCGGTAGTCTGCATAACAGCATAAATATACAGGCAGTCCCCAGGTTACGAACGAGATCAGTTCCTTATATCAGTCTTTAAGTTGAATTTGTCAGAACAATAATAATACATTATGTAATAATATAATAATAGCAGTAACTCCACAGGTTACTGTGCTGTACCTCAAGCGTTGTTAACCCAGGGAATGCTTGTAGTATATTAGAATAACTGATAATAAGCAGACGATTCATACGGTAACAGCAATTCTGTCCTAATGCTATTATAACAAAATAAACTGTATTACACAAGGCCAGTGTACAACCTTTGAGTCAAGAGTTTAATGTTATTAAACCAATAAAATTACACAAATCTTACATGAGACCATTTTAAATATCCTCGACAATTGTAGCCAGGCTCTTAAAGAGGAATGATGGAAATGCTTCATAAATAATCCCCTTTGTTGTTCTGCTTTTTAATTGCGTGCCTGGATTACATTCATTCCCCCTTAAGCTGGGCTTACACTCTGCAGTCCAGGCGTCACGTGCCGATTCCTCCTCTTAGTGCTGAGAAAATGAGCCCTTAATGGCAGCTCGCTGCCTGCCGCTCGCTGCCAGTGCTGGATTTCGGGTTTTGCAGTAATTAGTGAGACTCAGCTATCAGCTGCATTAATGCGGCCAAGCAGAGGTGGCGCTGCTGCTTATTGGGACGCCTGCATTCCTCAGGGTGTCTCTCTGGGGCCTAAAGCTTCACAGGGCTTTCAGGCAGACCCCGTGCCCCCCCACTCTCTTTCATGGTCTCCGTGTTCCCCACCTTCTCATTCCCCTATCTCTGTCTGTCTCTCCCCTGGTCTCCATGGTATCTGTGTTCCCCCATATTCCCCTCACAGTCCACAGATCGAGCAGTACTCACAAAGCTCAGCTTGCTGGGGACGGCATGGTTCCTCAGCAGCCTCTGCACACGTCTGTGGATCTCATCCCGGCAGGCCGGGCTGGCTGGGCCGCTCCGGAACCTGAGGGCCCACCAGTTGGCACGGCCCAGTTAGCACTCTATGATCAGTTTCAGTGGCCGGATGGGGTCAAAGAGAGCACTGCGAGAGCCGGGAAGCGCGGTGGTGCCACGCGAACCTCACATTCAAACCACATTTGGTGGTGCTATCAAAACATGCTGTGTTGCTTAATGTTTAAGTGGAGAAAGAGAGCCTCAACTTTTCTCCAGTAGCAGCTCCAGCCAGAGATACAACTGGAAGGTCTACCTTTCAGCCACTAGTCTGTGCTCTAACACTAAAAATTACAGTCTGTAAAGCATAAAGCTGGCAAACGTGCATGCTGTGTATCAGCATGTCAGCAGTCTACATCCTTTACGATTAAATAGGTATGAATAAAAATGGTCTTCAACATGTATTGTTAGCTGTAGTAAGAAAATGATTCAAACAGACATGAGTAAATGAAAATTGTTCGCTTCTCAACAGTTTCTCTGGAACTTCAAAATCTTTGAAACACGTGAAGCTTTCTTGGGTGATGACAGAGCCACTTGGATGTGTCTGCCAAGCGGGCATGTCCTGGCAGACATGCAGCCTGATTTAAACAACATGCCAAAGGACTGACACCCAGGAATCGCTTTCATAACAAAGCTAAACAGAAGAGTTCATTCCAGCAAATGGCTGAGGGTACTGCCTTTAATTTTACACAGAGCAGCATTGCCTTGCAGATGTAAATGATTGGAAAGGAGGAACCGGGCGATCGGGAGGCAGGGCCGGATTGGGGCAGTCGGCCAGCTCCAGCTAAGCACCTGTCCTTTGCCTTTACATTGAGCGGCCCCAAAAGCGTCACCGGACTCTGCAGAGGCCGCTTTAATCTCTGGCACTGAGGAACCCACCATATTCTCAATCGAGCAAAGCGGATCGCTCACAATTTACTTTTCATTTCAAAATTGTCTATTGATTTTGATTCCTGCTATGAACTGAAACGCGACCAAACAAACACGCAGTGGCGTTCACGGGCACCTGCTGGGATCGATGGCAGGGTCTCTCGTGTATTAAAGCGCTGGGGTCAAGCGCGCTCAGTCTCGCAAAAAACACGATCAATAGCATCTCCCTTTGTTTTCCCCAGGTCCCCCCTTCTCTTAAGCAATAAGCAAACATGACACTACATCAGATCTTGTCATTTGAGGGGGAGAAGAATTTTCCTGCTTTCAGAGATGAGAATAAAGATTAGACAGACGGGGCACCTCATTTGGCTGTGATGATAAGGTTCAAATTCAGTCAATACAGCCTGACTGGAAATTCATATGTAGAGTTTTTCTCCATCCTTTCAATATACTGGCAAATTTAAATACTTTCCGTGTCTAGGGGCTAACATTAAATACATAGTAAATAAATTCAAGATAAAAAGCTACCCTCTAAATCTAAATCGGTTTCAAAAACACCATATAGAGCCCAGACCCAGAGGCAGAACCTTGAATAGTGGCAATATCTTAGACGATACTGAAGTCCACGTTGAACGTAGACTGAGGCGATACCCATTTGCTGATGGTTCTGCTCTAGCCTCTGCCCTATCCGGCAGGATGCCCCCGTGCCGTGGTCCAGCTGATCGACACATTAACGATAAGCCAGAGTGTGTCCCACCGCGCCACCTGCAGCTCTACGGCGCATCCAGGCAGCCCTAGGAGGGCCCTGGCAGGTCGATGGTAGAGGGCGAGGGAAGCCTCCAGGAAGCCTGTCCCCGTCTAATCCCCAGGGTAGCAGGCCTACATATGCCACACAGTGGCACTCACTTTTTACTAATGAGAGTCAATGCTGAAGGTCTACACTGATGATTTATATAGCAGATATTTTTGTCTTACTTTGAGTGAATTACTTTGGGCACTGGGCAATACAAATTGGTATTTTTATCTTCTATAAAACGACTATAATGAATCGTACATAAGAGAAGGGGGCGGGACAGGTCACCGTCTGGCTGGGGAGGGAATGTCAGGTGACCATTAGAAATGGCTGGGGTTAATTTAGTCTACCTGCCCCTTGGTCCCAGTGTGTGTATAACTTGGGCGTGTTGTGTTTGCCTCGCCCCAGTAACCCAGACCTGAGCGCCAGCACTCTGCTAGTCCCATTCGGGTTCCCTTTATTTCCGTCCGTAAAGCAATCTCTCTGTTCGGGTTTGTTTTTTGCCTTTATATGTTTTCTACCTCTGGGAATACTTATGAATTTCATTGTTTACTAACAAGTACATGCTGTCCCCTAAGATGCAGCCTTCCGCCTGCGTTTTGACAAACTATTATGCAAAACACAGACATCAGACAACCTGCAGGCAATATTCCAGACAGTATTGGATGGTTTTATAACAGTTGAGTAGCTTTTAGCATTAGCATTCTAATACTCAAACCAATCGCATGCACTTTAATAACTTAATGTAACTTATCAAAGGTCTGTACTGCTACAACCCCCTCAGTACTTGCTTATCACCAAATAAGGTGACAGTCATGCTTTTTAAACTTTTAAAGCAACTTTTAAAAGGAAATTAGATTTAAGGGAGCAGAACATCGTTGCTATCATGATGACCATGGAAACCTGTACACCATGGATCTAGCGAATTCACGAGGGATGGGGCACAAGATGGGATGTTACCTTTCACGCAGGGAGCTACGGCTCAGCAGGGGACTCTGGGTAACCATCAAGCCAGGCACAGGGGAGGAGTGGGCCGCCAGGGAAGCCCCCGCAGGTGGGCTGAGACACCTCTTCCCTGGCACCTCCCCGGAGGACCTGCTTGCCTTTGGAGAGCCCTTACTCTCCTATGGGGAGTTAGAGACCATGCAGCTCAGGCAGGGAACTGGACAGCTTATTCACACCCCCCCATTCATAGATGAGGACCCTGAAGGTGAGCCCCCCCAAGAAGATGCTTCCGCTTTATGGAGCTGGGCAACAGTGGGTGAAAATTATTCTCCATGCCCTCAGGTGCTGGGGAGCTTCATTCATGTGGCAAATTCCTTCTGAGAAATACGTTTCAGGAAAAGTAATATGCATAGTTGGGTATTAAGGTGTCTCTCCTTTCAGGTTCCATTGAAGCGCAACCTTTTGATAACACGTTTCTGTCAAAATGTCACTTACTCTCGCAAACTTCGGTCGGTAGCTGCCAAGGAGCGAAGAATCTGCCAAGAAATAATAAAAACAGAAACCAATAAATATACGATGAGATGGGCTTGGATGACAACTGAGCCAAGGGGACCGGGTAGACACGACCGGACGAAACAGCGGTTCCTCAGAGGATACGTGAAGAATAAGACGTACATGCACACCTTCGACTGCAGAAGCCGCAGACCAGCTGTGACGGAGCACCTCGTAAGACGGCCGTGGACAAGATGAAGATTCGTGGAAGGAGGAGTTGGGCACACGGGGAACCTGCGGGCCGGCAGGAGGACACCGGTGAGCTGGCGGAGCTTAACGGCAGCAAACAAACCACAGGCCTCATTTAGCACCACATATTTGTCTTTCATTTCAAGTTTAATCGCTTCCAGTAAAGACCACAAAATGCTGAAAGGGAGGAAGTTTGACAAAGCGGGTGAAACGTCAGCTTTGCCCAGGTGTGTGGAGGCTAGAGTTACATCAGCTTCAATTAAATTCTTGGCACTTCAATTATATTGCATGATTATCGCTCTCATTAATGAAGAGCAATTCGCTTCCACATAAACAAGCGTGCAGACTTTAAACACACATTAATAATACATCCAGTCGGCTAAGCCCCTTCAATAGGAAGCTATTTGTTAATCATGGTTTGACTGTTAATTACCAAGGTTAATTGCAGCTCTAGGTTGTATTCTGCACAATGCTCCATTTTAAAGGCTACATTCCAAAAAATGCGGGACTGACATCTCCACCAAATCCATACATCCATTTTAATATCTAAGGCCCAGATGTTATTCCCACCAAAACTGTTGCTTAAGCACGCAAAGAAACTGCCAAGGGCATGATACTGTACGTCGCCGACACGTTTACCAAAATGTGAACATAAAAAGAAGTTAAGGAAGAACATAGTAGGCAATCAATGGAGAGGTCAAGTTTAGACAGAAAAACAGCCAAATGGCTGCCCAGAGACAGAATAACTAGGACCAGGAACATGTGGGCCAGCCAGGTCTGCAGATGCTCTAGGAACCACACTTGGAACAATATGGTTCAAGTGAAATGGCCAGAGGCTCCTACCACAAAAGGGGCCTGGTTGTCAGACTCCTTCTTGAACCTGAAGGGTCCCAGCTGGAGATGGCTGAGCCGCTGCCTGGCATCCTCAGAAAGCTGGCACATGCGCCGGTGCGTGTATGGGGACAGGACCCGGAGCTGGGAGGCCACTGTGGGCCTTTCGTAGCTGCAGACAGAACGGGCCGTCGGGGTCCCCTTTGCCGCAAGGTCAGTGACCCCCCTGGGCCTTTGGATAGATCTGGGTTTCTCTGAACACAGCTGGAAAGGCTGAAGAGGCACGCATGCCATTTAATACATAAAAACTTAAACTGAAAGGAAATCCTCTCTCTCTAAAAAACTATTCAAAAACAATGAGCACAGTGAGCACAGGAAGATTCCATTATCATAATGAACGAGAGGAACAGTCCTCAAGTGCAGTATTCTGCGGAAGTACTGGGGGGTTACACTGGCTGTAAATAAAGTAGAAATTCTTTTAGTTCTGAGAATCCTGAAACAAGCTCATTGTAGACAGGAAAGGTACATCTCATCCACAAAAAATTCAGCGGAACCCCTAAACAAAGCAAACGTCACCTTTGTTGGCAAATGGCTTCAATAATTCTCACAGCAGTTAACATAATTCTGCATTGCAATAACTGTTCTCCTGCAGGCGATGTTCGGATAAATAAGTTTTTAAAAAATGTTAATTGCATTTGATGGCCGGCTCCAGACTAATGTGATAATGCCATTACATGGCTGTAAAAATAAAGATAATTTAAATGCTAATTTGAACATCCTGCCATATTAGCTCATTTTAAAAACAGAATAAATAAATCCTGATTTAGATTGCTTTGAGAAGAGAGATTTAATGAAATTAAGCATTTTTGCCTTTATTCCTCTTTGTCCTGGTTCTCTTTAGGTTGAAGCACAAAGGAACCATTTGCTGCTGCAAGTTTGGCTTGTCTGATGTGATTAGTGGGTCGGCTGGTCTTGGTAATAGTAGATAAAGCAGGGTGTCCTTGAAACAACAAAGCCGGGGCCCCGAGTAGCTTATTAAACAACAAACGATTCCCGTTCAAATGCATGTAAATCACTGGGACAGAACCTATTTATAAAGGGCCGTGTCAAGCCAAGACCAAGGCGCACTGCAAGGAGGATAGGCAGAGACGTAGACTGAACAGCGGTAACAATGCCCGAGTCAGAGAGGGCTGTCTGAAAGACTGAAAAGCAGAGGGGATGAGGAGCAATCTGTCCATTTAGCTAATGTAAAGCCCTAATAGAAAGTAACGGGGCCTCCACACCTTTCTCTACATGGCCTGTTTAATGATGTTCCCGGGCATCGATCAGGCGGGTGCTGGCATGACAGCGATGCTCACCTCCATCACTCTGAGAATGCGGATCTCCTCGCGAGTCATTACAAGGAAGCCGGCCTTTATGCACAGCTGGCATTTTGTCAATAATCCCCCTTTAAATATATGGCTCTTATATAGCCAGAGCCAGGCTGTGGGTCGGATAGCGCAGTGGCGACTTGATGATAGTTGATAGTTTTTCTTTTAAGGTCAAGATGATTTTAAATAGCAACACAATGTCTTCTGGCTGTGCGAGATGCGCTGCTGTTTAGATTTAGGTGCACAGAAAGCATCTTTGTTTGTTTTGCTTTGTTTTCTGTCAGCTTTTGTTAAAGGAGAAAATAGACAGAAATGGTGTCCAATGAACAGGGCTGAACATTTTTTTTTGTAAATTTCCTTCTTTGGAAATAAAGCATAGTTCACATTGTGTATTAAGGTAGCCTAGCTGAATAAACATACTATTATACAAGTAATTATGTAAGAAAGGGGGGTGAACCTGGAAATAACAAGAACATAGAAGTACAGATATATAAGTTTCTAAACAACCTTTTAATACTAGAAAAAGTTAGATAATAAAACTCCAATAGAGAGAATATGGCCACTTCTGATTTCCAGGTATCTCCAATGACACATATATAAAAATTACATCTTTGCTGTCAAGATATTGAATCAAAAAAATAATGAAAATGGACCAGACACTAAAAATTATTGCACAGATGTGACTTCAGAAATCAGGACATGAAGCAGAGCACAGTCCATGTGTCTCATGGAACGGTCATTGTAACTTTGTTCTCAGCTTATTTAAGCTCTAACTTGTTGGTTGATTTCACAATTTCAAATTCAAATTTTACCATCAGTCCCTTTGTGTGTGTGTGTGTGTGTGTGTGTGTGTGTGTGTGTCCATATTAGATGCAATAAACTTCAGCTTGCTTAAATGAAAACAGGTCATTTAACATGCTTAAGCAGAAGATGACAAAGGGTGCGACCAGGGAGCAGACACGCTGGACACTTACAGGGCATGAAGACCTCCCGGCTTTTAAATCACATTCCTCCATATTGGTGTTCGTTGTAAATTCCACTCTCGGCGATATTCCCTAAGGAAAAGCAATTTTAAATGTTCACAGGGAATCAGAGTGGATATATTTTACAAGAACCCCCTGTAAATAAGAAAAGTGATAACTAGGTTAATCTGTGATACTGTTAGTCATGAACCTACAGGGAAGAAGGCTGATTTCTTCATAAGCATCTCTCTCCCTGGACCAGAGCCCCCAGGAGATCGGGTGGGGGCTGGATATAAGAAAGCCCTGGTGTTCATCTCAAGGGTCGCCAAGATTTCACCCTCTGCAGAAGGAAATTAACACAGGCAAGGTTACCATCACAAACATGTGTGTATGGATCACAAAGGGTGAATCTGTGGAAGATGCCAGGAGATAAGTGAGAAATAAGTGAGCTGACCTGGGGGAACAAGCTGAATCAGCTCAAAGCAGGTTGCGTCCACTGTAAAATACAAACAGAGAAATTGGCCATTACTCTAGTAAAGACACACCTTAATGATCCTGATAAGGACTGAAATCAAATAGGAGCTACTTACGTTCCAGAATATCAGCTATATCACATGGGTCAACAGCCTCTGAAAATGTCTTTTGGGGAACATTTACAAACCAGAAAACAAGCAAGTCAGCTGGGTCTTTAACTATGGAAACTGGAAAAGGAATGTTGAAATATTTCAAGAGAATATAAAAATAACAGTGTAAGGTAAAATAAACACATCATAAAAGTCGCACAGTTCATCACAATTAACCCTATCAAACCTGATACATGTGTATCACGTTAGTATGGCACACTGCTGCAAAGTCAAATTAAGAGTCACAAAGCATGCTAATAAAATGGATGTCTAAGCAAGAAACCAGCTCAAAACTTCATTTTTCAAAAAGCCCTGAATCCTTGGCCCATCCTACCTTCTCAAAGACCAATTTTTCATGGAATAACAGAGGAAATACTGGAGCCAAACAAAGAGTCTTCTGGTATTGGCCCATTATACAAACACTCAGGTATATGTCCTGATGGTTGGGAAGCACCACCCCCGGGCATGTAATCTGTCATTAACAAAAATATAATTAAAATGTTTCAGTTAAAATACGATATTAATTATGGAAAGGACGTCTCTTTAAGATTTCCCTGTTGTTGTAAATATCGTTAAAATTCATTTCATAGTTTCGTATTAAACGAGGGCAATATGTATATTTATGTGTTCCGTTATAATTTGCTTTACAGCTTCCGTGTGCTACGCATGCGCATTACTGCACCAACTTCAGCGATCAAGCAGTGCTTTACAGATTTTCAGTTTCAGTTCAGATCAGAGCGCCATCATTAGAGACTGCAGACTTCCTGGGTTGATGCAAAAGCTTATATGGTGCCATTTTAAGCAGAGGCGGATCGTCCGATCATTCATCTTTGTAGCACCGTTAACTATCCAGTTAGAAAATTATTTCCTTTCCATTCAGTTTCACCATATTTAAGGATTCAGGATACCGACACGCACAAAACAACCCATACTTACGGCCTGAATATCCACATGCACGGTGCATTTGAGCACTTTGCGCGACATTTTGCACACAGATTGCCCCTTGGTCGGCAGAGACACCCCACCCATGTTCAAACTTCGGTCGCCATAGCGGCCACGGACGCCGCAACAGAACAGGACGTAAATGTGCCACGCGCCGTTAACGCAGGAAGGGAGGTGTTTCTCACATCATCCCCGCAGCGACTTTACTGCCAAGATGCTTTCCATCCAGTACAGTCACATTCTAACCGGCGTTTTGCGCAAGGACACTAGACAAATACATTAAATAATCACCGACAGCAAAGCTGGGTACTGATGGGTGGTATGGAAATATACCATAGTGTTACATTCGTGGATGAATAGATATTGGCATTTGGATTATGAAACCTCAGAAAACACCTAAAATGCAGGCCTATAACAAGTATACGTAAACGTGGTTATAATTGATCTATACCTTACAGTGACTTCATAAGATATGATAACATTTATTGCAAAGCATAAATCACTACCCATCTATTACACAGCATAATTACTTAACATATAGAATAGTTTGGGCGAAATTGTCAAGTGGTCATCCCCCCGTATACAAATATGTTACGATGTTATTGCTAGAAAAAAACTGTTAATGTCACAAGTAATTTATGAAATTCTAGACATACATTATATGCATGTACACGTTGAATTGTAGTTTTTTTTTTTGCTAATATATCTCCAGATCTTTCTGTGTTGTCTTGTAAATAGTGCTAAGATGTCAGGATGCAAATTCATGTAGCGCTGACTGACAGGAACAATTTCTCCACCTTTAACTTACCCTTTCTGTCGATGTGCTTAGTGAAGGAAGAAGTGAAGCTAATGTCAAAACCATGACATTTACACTCTTATTATGTCAAATCCGGCTTCTCTGCGTAACTGTGCCATTGCAGAGCTGATAAATCCGTATTCATGTGTCAATTTAGTCATACACATGGCCAGTAGTACAAAGCAATTCTCAATCTAATTGAGTGTCATGTTTCGATTATAATTCAAAGTTTGCTTATTTCACTGCTGAGCATATTTCTTGCACATCTTAAAAATGGCAAGTATTTTTAAATATTTGAATTCACAGCAGTACAGATTTAATTACAAAACAACAAAGCTCACCTCAATGTAAGATGTTGGATGTGATTGAAGAAAACAAACATAACCCGTGATCTGGCAAAGAGCAAGCTGCTGTCATATAGGCTAGATATTAGAAATAGATGGGTGAATGGATGAGTGATCCAATAGAACAGGAAACAATGCATAATAAGTAGCCCAGAATGAGAATCTATGGATTCCACAGTCAGATATAAAGGAAGGACAGCATTAGCTATAAAAACACAGCAGACAGAATAAACCCATACTAATCCACTGGCAAACTGGTACTCAGACACATGACAGTTGGTAAAAGTCATTTGGCCAAAGTATCCATAGTATTTTGGCCTAACACATACTCTTGTTGATCTGAAACCAGTATCAAGACAAAAACAAGCATTTAATATAATTATTAAAGAGCCACTTTCAGAGAAAAAAAATATGTAAAATAATAAAATTACAATAATAAATGTAATTCTCCAGACAGTTTTGAGGTTTGAATAGGAACTGGTAGGTTCTCTTTTAAAAAAAGAAAAGAAAAGAAAAGGAAAAGAAAAAGGAAAAGAATGTGTGCTGTTTTCCCTCAGTTCATGTAATCGGTGGCCCTCAAAGCTGAGGTTGGCAACAGCAATGCTGGAGGCAGACAATTTGGTTTGGGAACAAATCACAGGCTTATGGGTAATTACACTCTAATCTACAATGAACTACTGTAAGGCTGTACTAGCCAATATGCTATCAGCACTGGACAGACACTTTTGCGTGATTTAGCTGGTTGGGAACAGTGATGTGTTGTAACGGCTGTCTCCTTTTGCAGATTGTGGTCCAGATGTTTCTGCCAGGCCAAGCACTAAAATTACCTTGCAAGATGTATATCAGAATATACCAGGGAGACAGTTTAAAGCTTTAAAGCAAAAGAAAATAAAAATCCCACTAATGACATTGACATCTTTAAATGAGTTTAAGCTGTACTTATTTTTTTTCTCAGAACAATCTTGAATGTAAGGTCAGTTCCTAAAAAGTGCATAATACATGTTGGAGGGTTACTGTGTACAAAAGTTACACATAAGATATAAGATTACCCCAAATGTGTCACAGCATTTGATATGTAGCCTCTGGGTGTTAATTAGGAAAACAATTGGATATCCAGTGGTTTAAATGGAACCGCAGAAACAAATCCAGCGAAAGCTACATCCACATTTTCATGTGTGCACAGAGCCAGGTGGTGGCACCAAAGCGTAAGCTGTGTGACTGGACTGGCCAAGATGAACCCGGAGCCTTCTCAGAATGCAATAATAAAACAATAATATGATTCACAGGTAAAGACTGTAGAATCTTTGTTTTTCAGTCTCTGGGTCATACCAGCCTCAGAAGTAGTCAGACTTGGCAAAGAGACGTTTTATGTGTTTATTTACCAAGAAACAAGGAAAAAGGAAGGACCGAGATACTCCAATTTTAAAGCACATTGCAAAAACTCATTTTAATGAACACACCATTCAGGGAAAAAATACAGAGGAAAAATGTATTTTTTGTACAAAAATAAGGAAAAAATTGAAACGACGAGGAATATTTCATTTGGAACACAATTAGGCTGCGCTGGTTGTTTTTTGTTCTGACGGGCGAGGCGTGTTCTCCTGTTTGCACCTGAGCGCGCGCGGTGTGGTTAACAAGCTGGCCATCACTCCTGTCATCCTCACTCCAGCAGATGGGCCTGGTCCTCCTAGGAACCTCCCACGCAGAGCTTTCAAAATAGACCTTTAAGGCCACGCTCCATCTGTTACCAATAATATCAGCCTAAAAAAAGTGTTTAATATTGCTGACACCACGAAGGGTGCAGGGCGAAAGCGCCCCGAAAAGGTAATCTATGAGAACAAAGTGTATGGACCTCGTTTACGGTTAATTAAACCCGCATATTTTAGGATTCTCCTTGCAGGGTGTCGCTCGGTAAGGCCGACCCTGCCAGCTGCTCAGAACCAGGTCATCGGTGGTTCATTTACGGGAATCAAACTAGTGTCTTCTACATGATGTCATGGTTCAGATACCCCCCCCCCCAAAACTTAACAATTTACCCAGTGAAAAAACTAGACTGGCTAGGAGCATAGATCAGCCTAAAAAATAATCATTTAATGGCACATTACTGTAATATTATTCTGTATAAGATCAATCTCTCTTTTCCTGTCCTCTGCTGTGGGAGTGTTATGACAGGAAGCCTTCAGTTCACACCATTCCCTTCTGCTATCACTATATAACATTAACTGCGACATGAATTAATCTGCACAAAGCGTACTTACCTCCTGAAGCACAATTAACTTTCCCATAATGCTTGTGTGTACTTCCATTAGTGAAGACTCCTAGCGCAACCAGTTTCCTTGGTGAGTTTTGGTATTTAATAAATGCAAACAGTGCTCCCGCTCATTA
The DNA here is from genome assembly GCA_026781065.1 of Mormyrops boulengeri. Lineage (NCBI taxonomy): Eukaryota > Metazoa > Chordata > Actinopteri > Osteoglossiformes > Mormyridae > Mormyrops > Mormyrops boulengeri. Next base: position 24,029,845 of record JAODLD010000038.1, read on the forward strand.
TACTGTGAATAACAGAGTCGCATTTTCACTTTGAGGAGCCAGGAACCAGCATGTTTACCCTGTAATTAGCATGCTGGCATACAGCAAGCACGGCAGGCTGAAAGGATGGCTCATGGACTGCGGGGGGGGGGTGGGGGGGGTGGGAGATGATTTATATTAGAGTTAACGGAATGGCTCAGAAAAAAGCCCATCTCTTGTTGGGCATCATTAAGCACAAAGCGGCACGTTCGATACGGCCGGACGGAGGGGAGGAAAACTGACTGATTTCCGGGATGTCTCCGCAAGCTGCCAGGCACCTCATTTCCCAGCCTGACACCTCGTCGGAGAACAAGGCGCCGTGAAGGGAGCGTCTGACTTTATAACAGTGATTAAAGTGTGACACGCCCCTGCCGGGTTAGCTGCTCTCACACGTGTCTGTCACCAGCATCCACGGGGACTCGCAGTCACATTCTATCATCATCCTCTGTCCTTTCATGACTTGTTTGTGGTTCTTCTCAAATCCCTTATTTGTGTCACATGACTACCCTGAAGAATGCACGATATTCTACACACGGGACGGCCTTATTGGGCCTCTCGGCCACCCGGCCCCTGGTGGATGGAAAAGCACATGGAAACATCAGACTTAATCCTGCAGATTTGTCCTGCCCCCTGATGAATTACCCAGCACTTCCTGAACACAAGAAACAACACCCTATTATAACTCATTAAAAAACATCTTAAAAACAAAACATGTGATTTTGAAATGTTCACAAACATCATATTTCATTTCAGGTTCACTGAAAGTGTCTTTTGAAAAACACTGTTAGGAATCGGATGGTTGTCAGGACCATTGAGTTTCCCTAAAACTCATTATACTTGTGGGTTGATAAATTAATAAATTACCCACCACAAGGAAAAACGGAGAACTCACGCTTTAACTAGTTTAACAAAAGTTTAACAGAAATCTTCTATGTAAAAAAATACATTGTGGTAAAACACAGAATAAAAACACAGAAGTAGAAAGTGTTTGGGACCATAAAGGATGTTTCTAAACCCTTCTCTCAGGCCAGCCTGGTCATGCGGGCCAGCAGTGTGGAGGCGAGAGGGGCTCGCAAGCGAAACGAGTGGGTGTGTCACCCAGGAGGGAAATGGCACAGGATACCAGACCGGAAGGGAATAGCACACAGGCCACTGCTCCGGACTCGCTGCCGGCGGCGAGAAAGGGGGCCAGTCTGGGCTGGGAGGACACATGCAGACTGAAGCTTAGGTGTCTCTCACATTATGAACCTTCCTGTCAGGCTTCTCTTCCTCCTGGCTCCTGCCATTGCCGTAGCTGTTCCCTTGGCGACCGCCGGATAGGCCATCTGAGCCGCTGGAATGAAAGAGCATATTCTGGAAGATTACGTTTCTACTGAATGCTGAGCTGCATTGCCGATAATAATGTTAGGAAGCGTCTGACCTGCTCATGTGACCCACTGCTTTTGTCCCATCGATTAAATGGTTAAGCTTATAGAAATCCAGAAATGTCCGGGCCACGTTTTTGCCCAGCTTCATGTCTGGGTGGGGGGGGGGGGGTTAAGGCCACTTTTTGGTGATTAGTTCCAGTCAGTAGAGTGTTGAAAATATGACGTCAGTGTGCAGCACAGCAAGCTACACCCATGATGCCTGAAGTCCATTTGTCTACCAAACCACATATATACACACACACACACACACACACACGCACACACACACAGCATGCACACAAACATATACACATACACACTATAGGCCACTTAAAATAAAAGTTCACTTAAATGCAGATCTTGGACAGGTAACCTGGTGCATCACTGGGAGAACATGGTCACACACTAGACGGTGCGAATATGTCTATAGAAAATATATATATCGTCATGCAAAGGCAAAGCTTTGTAAGAGTAACATCATCACGCCTTTTGTAAAGTAAACTTGGAGAGCAAAAAGCACTGAGACAAAGGACCTCAGTGTCCAACGGAGACGTGGAGCCAGAGATCGATCCCATTCGGCGCGACGTGTTTCCTCACGGGAAAGGGGCCTGGTAATTACCACGCCGAGGCCCCCAAAGCCTCGTAATCTTTAGGCAGATTAAAGAGCGTGTCAATCAGATACTCCCCTCAAAATGTCATGTGGCCTTCCAGCGTGCTGTTTGCAGAGCTACGCTTCCTCTTGGCATGGCACGTGGGGGAAAGCTCATTTAAGCGGACACTAATCCGGAGAGCTGGGCCAGGCCGCGCTACACCTGTTTTACAAAATGTGCTGCAAGAAGGAAAAGTATCCCAAACAAAAACAACATTAAATTTATTTGGGGTGAAAAATGATGATCAACCAGAAGGAGGGATAAAAACGACCCACGAGCCCCAGACTGCAGACATGGCTGTTTGTCTCACGAATAGTTACCTGCCTGTCCTTTACTGGACAATCATAAATGATGAAATAAAAAAAGATATTTCATTTTTCACCCTTGGCTGTCGTTTCATTTCTGAAGCGCTGCTCGCTCTGTCTATCTCACACACGTTACCGTGACGATCTCTCACCCGAGTCGCAGCTATACGGCCGTTTTTTATTTTTATTTTCCCCATTTCACCCAACAGTCAAAAATTAGCCATGAGACATAAATTAAGGTCGTGTGGCTGAGATCCTATTATCCGGAGCTGTTACCCCGTAAAAGAAAATCCACCTGCAACATTATGGGGTGGCTGAGAGGAATGGGAGGGTGTGTGTACACACACACACACACACGCACGCACACACACACACACACACACACACATGCACACTCACACACACACACACACAGACACAGACACAGAGAGAGAGAGAGAGAGAGATCATTTGCTACCTTCTTCACCGTCTACAGAAAGTTTTTAGCACTATTTTAAAAAATGCACCTGGTGTAATGGCATGTTATGAATAGAGAACAAATAGTAAATAATAATAAACTGATCAAATAAACCTGTGTGTCAGGGTCACACCAGTATGTGCTTTATGGTTTCATTTAGGGTGACAAAGTCTTCTCCCAGTCAGACAGTTTGTACGGCAGACCAGCGGCAGTCATCCATCTTCCATAAGCATTTACGCAGTGCGGGATCACAGACAGCCCGGGGCCGAACCCAGGGGCCAATCCCAGGGGCCATAGGGCAGGGTACACACTCACACTCACCCGCTTTAGACACAGCAATCCAAATAAACCTACAGTCTCTGGACTGGGGGAGGAATAAAGTTTATAGAATAAAGTGAAGAGTTACTTGAAACACAATGGAGTGTGTGATTTACTTGTATGAAGGCACTAGCCCATACAATATATCCAGCTGTCCATCCATTATCCATAACTGCTTATTGTAGAGGAGGGAGTGTGTCCCAAGAGAGGCAGGGAACACCCTGGAAGGGATGCCAGTCCATCTCTCAGGGCACACGCAGACTCCAAGGCAGCGCTAGGCAGTATTTTCCAACAAGGGCGGCTGTGTGTGCAGTTTTTTACTGCAACTCCCTAATTAGATTACTTATTAGAGGACTGATTTGAGTCCTCACACCTGGGATTGAACAGCTTACCTAAAGGTTATCCCAAAAACCTGCATACATACTGACCCTTTGCGGATAACATCGCCTACACCTGCTGTAAGGGCACCGCAAGAGGCAACCTCAGTGTCCACAAAGCGAACATGCAAACTGAGCACAGTGCTGCCAATTGAGCCCTGATGCCGCCTCCGTTCAGCACAGCAGTGATAAACAGACATTGTGCTGCTGAGTGGTTTGAATTTTCAGCTGCATACAAGCTATATCCTTTAGGATGATCTTGTTTTGTAAGGCAGGTGGGGCACACAGCGTTCCCCCAGAAAGAGGTCACACCTTTCAGGACAGTTGCTGTGGATTGCCAAATGAGGCAGAGAGGGCACCCCCCAGGCGCAGGTGAGCGACGGCCCGCCCCCGCCGTCACCTTAGCCCGCGAGCGCGGCCCTGCAGCCGGCCCCCATCCGTCACTCAGCACGGTCTCTCTCCTCTGTTTACTCCCCATCTGCTTCACTCTGCCGCTCCGCCACATCACTCTTCCTCTGACTTTAAGAGGCCTGCAAAGTGAGCCCACTCGGAAGACGTTCTGGCATGTTCTGTGGCCCGTCTTTCTCCACGTGCCTCAAGTCCGGTGTTGTTTACTCAAAGGCGACCCTGTCCCCTTGCTCTGGCTACTCGCGGGGACATCGTGTTGGAAACACCGCGAGCGCATCACACTGGCTTTGGAGCTCACTGGAGATTGACAATGGCGGTAATTGGGAGCTTCGGGGGGGCACACACAGACACCCACACACACGCTCCCACCATACCCTTCATGCTTCTTTTTTTGACCCGGGAAAAGTTTTGCCTCCATGTCGGCAGACAGTGCGCCTCCGAGCGAGCGACAGAAATAGCGGGCGCCCCCACCGTGCGCAGATGGCCCTCGCAGCTTGTGATGTCACATCCCGCATCCATTACGAGAAGCCGGTGATGGACAGCCTGCTCCGGAGGACACGGCTTCATCCGCGTCACAGCTGCGGGCCAGACGCTCGGGCCGACCTGATTGGCTGCTGGCGGGCCGCCAGGAGCGACCGGGACTGCTGGAAGCGGAGATATCTCTGTCAGAGATGGGTGCCAGGGGAGGGCTGGAAATTTCCACTGGGGCCGCACACCAGTTCGAAACACGCGAGGTGCCCCTCCGAAACTCTCTAAATACAGCCTGGACCATCTCCCGCTGTCATCGGCGATCTCAGTTAAATATGTGTGCAAGGGATTATGGGAAACAGAACAAGTTCATTCGAATTAAGTGCCATAGATCTATGCCATATTTATTCACAGAGGAAAATGGGAGATTCCAAGTTTCACAAACTTTTCTTTGAGATATTCAGCGACCCAAGCTTGATCTCTCTCAGATTAATAGAAGACACATCCAGGAGCAGATGTTCTCCAACTCGTCCATCAGGGATGTGTGTGAAAAACACAGGCCTGCAAGCAGAGACGCCTGGCCAAGACGCCCGGTGGAGTCGTGTGACTGCGAAACGGGCAGCTAGATGCTCATCTGAGTGCCAGGGGCCGATTCACGGCATTGAGCACGCAAGCGTGTGACTGGTGCAGAGCAATCAGTCATGGTACCTCACAGACAGCAGCTTCTGCTACATGTGCCGGCATCACTGCATGCTGAATCAAGACATTTTAATGTTTAACTTCACAAATGTCCTTTAGTGTCGACACTGTAAATGGCAACGGGCAATACCAAGTTCACTTTGAAGGGGGGATCTGCCTTAAGCCTGGGTTGTTTTCCACGCAGTTTATGCAAAGAGTTTTGTTTATTTCAGCATTTCTGTGAGGCCTTACTGTGAGCTGCAGGGAAATCCATTTATAACTTCGCAGAATTGCAGGAAAATACTTGCCTTAGTAACAGCCTCCCCCCACGAGAGTCTTTGTACAGCTCCTGTTGCCATGTCCTGACAATAAGACTATTTGACTAACTGGGTAATATTTGAATCTCTCAGTGAGCTGGGTGTGCACTTAAAAAGCCACTACCATTGCGGGAATCACAAGGTCAGGTGGAGAGCGTTTTCACCTGCAAAGAGCAGCTCCCATAAGGTCACACAGGCCCTAAAAACAGTCTGTGAAGGCTTGAAGATGTTTACAGTAAAAGAAATGACCTGCCCATATGGCAAAACGTAAACAAAAGTGCAGAGCATGGACTGACTGTAAGGCATCAGTTTAGCAGCATGATAGCATGGGTAGGCTAGAGGCTAAATGGGGGTATTCTTCTGCTCGTGATGGATCCTGCTGACACCCTTTGGCACTCTGATTTCTTTAGGAAATACCCTATATGTTGCAGCTTTAATCACGAATCCACATCTGTTAAGTGAGTAAATATCCTGCCGAGTTCGAAACTCAAGCTTACTGTTATATTTGGCACAACAGCTAAACACAAAGCAAAGAGCCAGATTTCATCCAGACAGTGCCTGCTCCTTCTTATGCTTCCTTCACAGCACCGTTGTCCTCTGTTACAGAGATCCAGGCCCTACTCTGACAGCTGTACAGTCTGCCCTGGGAAGCACATGCCCAGCCTCACCAGCAGGCCCCCTTTAGCCGCGAAAGGGCATTCTCTCCCACCCCTCTAATTCTTCTGCTTACACTCCCTCTCCAGAGAGCAGTCGGGAAAATCACTACACTCTGGAAGGTGAGCCGCAAACTCATTTTCTGTTAATCTCCCCAATTCGCGCCGTGGCTGCGGCCTGGAGACAGGCACCAGGTGGCCAGCCTGGCTCTCTGCGGCGTGGACCCCGGCATGTGCCGCCACAACCGCGTCCCTCAAAGGGGTCTGAGGGAAGCCACTGCTTTGAAATTGACTTCACAAGTCTTCAAAATAAGAGCCTTTTGAGGGGCATAGTCGCCACTCCACTTAAACTAAGGCTAATCCATCAGCAGGTCGTTATCCCAAGAAAACAAGCCTCACCTCCAAGACAACACTTTGAGCTCTTGGCATCTACTGAGCGAAGAAGGGGAGAGCAAGCTGTGAAAATTAAAGACCGGTAAAGACGCCTGATTAAAAGTTATGCTTTACTCTTCATTGATTTCAAAGCACTCCCAGCAGAGTTGGCTTGGCGGACGAGGATAAAGCGGCGGCTGCAGACGCGCACACACGGCTGCGCGATCGATAATGGCCTTTGTGGGACTCAAGGACGAGACACCGCGGGGGCTGACGAGATGGGGAGGGGGGGTGGACGTTCCCGTGGCTCGGCCCAACGGCTTGTTTACAACACCGTCCCTCTGCTCTCTTCCTTGTTCCGTGAGCCCAACAGGCGGAGGAACAATGATGCCTTGGTGACGGCAGGCAAAGCGAGGCGATACCCACTAACGCGTCAACAAATGAGGGACGTCGTTGCCATCAATAACATCGAGTGACAGCTCTGCCACCGGGGTGTCACACGCAGCCAATTAAGAATGCTAATTAAAACAGTAAACGGGGCGCACAAAGGGAACATGCCTCTCTCCCTGCAGCTCAGATTATACACAAAGACCTTGTGCCCCTTCACTGCAGGACAAAAGCAAGCAATCTGCTGATCTTAACTAGAAAAGACAGGAAAAGAAAGTTGGGAGAACTGAAGGGGGGTGACTTTGCAGTGAGGTGTACTTCATCTTCACCTTGGTCAATGCGATCAGTCACGGGTTCTGTTTCAGTGATGGTTGCGTTTTTGTGTAGTCTGCGCATTTTTCCTGGTTTACATTGGATTCCTCCTGGTGATTAGATAGACTGGTGTCTATATATGGCCCTTAGATTGTGATTGTGTCCTGTGGTGGACTGGCATCCCATCCAGGGTGTCCCCTGCCTTGTGCCCTAGGCATCCTGGGATAGGCTCCAGGCTCCTCATGCTCCTGCATTAGATAAGTGGTGTTGAAGGTGAATGGTGCACTGATTGGCTTCCTGTGGAAACATCAGAAATTTTCCTTTGAAGCTCTAGGGACCCAGTCTGGCAGGTTCCACCAGTGCACAGAAATCAGGCTTAGTGACGGGATCTAACTGAGCATTTAATGAAGTGAATTAAGTGGTTCTGCATGGGAAGGGAACCCTAGAGCAACTCATAAGTCCTTGCCGAGCAAACACAGATGGTCCGTCCCTGTTTCCTCTGAGCGTTGGCGTAAGGCTGCCTCAAGGGCGGCCACAGTGCTCCTATTGCTTACTTTCTCCAGGTAAGTGAAGTCAAATGTAACGATGCCACAAAGTCACGTCGGAAGGGCCCTCTGCCCAGACCCGCATACTCGCGGCTGGGAGGATGGCTCGTTACACGCTCAGCTAAGTTCTGTATGATCCAACAGCATGAATATTCAACGTTCCCAGCAGAGGGCAGCGATGACAGAGTGATGGTGAGGGGTGAGGTTTACAGTGAGGAGACAGGGGCATCCTCAGAACGCCCAAGGACAGCTGGGCCTTGACTAGACAAACAGGCACATAAACATAGCGCTGATTTCCTGTTATGAGCCACCCGGAGGAGAGCGACAGAAATGATGCTCAGAAGACCCCCCCACGCTATCAATTACAAAGCCAGCATGTGGCAGGACGAAAACATGGCCCTCAGAAGTCCTTCCTGAATCATCATGCTCTCCACAAGTCTTGTTATTGATAAACACGTCCCTACCAAGGATAAGCCAGCCTCTCAAAGATGTTGCTGCCGTATGCGGGACGCCAAGGCCTTGTTGTACATCATGATCCTACTCTTCATTACGTCTCTCATTTTTCCGATAGTAAACTTCGCCCACAGGTGCCTGCTGGGTAATTGCATACTACCAGGACAGTTTTAGCACTAGAGTGAGAGGAACCGTCCCATCAGGGCTGTGATTGATCCCCGAGACGGCTGAACCTGCGGCTGGCGAGCGTCGGACCCTCTGCCATGGAAACGGCCCAGAGACGAGTGCCCTGTTCTGGCAGGGCGGTGTCAGGCTAATGGCTCGAGAGTGCCGCTCTGCTCAATTGGACGAAACGCTTTTCTACTTTGGCCCCTCGATAATGGGCCTTTCAGGAGATGTCTGGAGCCTCAAGGACGAGGAGAAATGGCACATAACCGTGACAGCGAACTGCTCTCCCCCGGCACTTCATAGAGCAGCAGCACACTTGTTAAGCTGTCAGGGAGGAGGGGGCGACCTGGAGCGATGGGGGCGGCCAGGCAGACCACCCGCCATCCGCCGAAGAGGCCTTCAGGCTCCGAGGAGCAGAGCTAACTGCTCTTCTACTTCACCATGAGAAATGAAGGCCATCGTTGGCCGTTAGGATTCTCGCCGGCCAAAGTCATGCACAAATAAATCTCCTGTTGGAGCTAAAAAGGTGCAGTTCCACCCAACGATGTCTCCTCAAAACATTTCCCAATAAGAAGCATGAGTCTTGTCACGGTGGGTTTCGATTCTTTGTCAACACCAGCTGAGGATGTCAGTGACGACCTGACTGTGTTACCATGGCACTGCAATAATATGAAACGCTGCTTGCAGTCCTTACACCTTTGATATTTGTATAACCTAAGCTGATTCATGCATACTTTAAAGCAAAGTTCTGTGTAGCATTCTTTTTATTAAGAAGACCCATAAAACTTTATAGCTGCTGTATCAAGCTGGTTCCCTAGAAGGCCCTGTATACCACAGCCTTTATTGCAACTCAGTCCTCCAGCTTAATGGCTTTAATTAATTGTTAAATATCTGCAGAAGCCTATACAGAAATGCGCCACTTTTCTGGATTTCTGTGTGACACTGTGTTCTGACACATACTGGACTACTTTCGTATTCATGACTTGACTGATTAAAACACCATAAAGTAACAATATAAATAGACATGATGATGTTCTGTGTGTTTGAAATCCTTGGCTGAGCTACTTTTGTCTTTTTCCAACAACAATTTCCTAGAATTAGAAAAAATGCTTCCATATTAGAAAGTCAGAATTCATAAAAGTAAAACATCATACTCACACAGTGGACCCCAGGGACGCTGCTGGAAGTGGATTCCCCTCCAAATTCGATTTGACCTCAGTGTAAGTGCTGATTAACTCCCCTCACGTATCACATCAGGCTCTATGGTAATTTCCCAATGTGGGAACATCCACACATAGTCCTCGTTAACTCATAAAATTAGTCACACTATGTTATGTGCAGCTTGTGATATGAAGACGTTCGGGGCAGGAGGGGTCTGGCAAGTTCGATTTGTGAAATATTCTGAAATAGTTCCATCTCAAATTGTATGACTTGTTAAAGGAATGGATAAAAAGGTTAAACTTCAAGCTGTGTAAGTATCCTTGGATAGCAGAAATTAAAACGGTGTGAGATGTACATCGTGTGTGATGATGAACACATCCATGGGGCTGAAGCAGGAAATCACCCAACCTGCGGCCTGTCTCACTATCTCACGAAAGCTTTGTGAGCCAGCACCCAACCTCACAGAAGTCTCACAGAAGAAAATAACCACATTATAATCTCAATTAATAATAAATTGCTTGTGTGGGGGGGGTGGGGCTTATCCTCTGACACCACCTTCTCCCTAAACATCCTGGCCGCCCTCACATATGGGTAAGTACATTAATTTTGGTTAAGTCATTAAGATTAGAGGAGTACAATGAGTTCTCAGATCGCATCGTACACACACCGTGTATCATGGACGGCTTCAAGTAGGGTGACCAGATAATCCATGTCAGGGAGGACACTTTGGGCTAGGACAGGATTTGTAAACCACCATTTCAATTAAACAGACCTGGATTTCACTTAAGTACTTAAGAGTTCTTGCTGTGTGCTGATTGGTCAGTCTCCTATATTCATGCATGTGTCACTAATGTTAATGTGAAACAGCTGGACGAGTCTTTCAATCAAGGAAACAAACCAGTCAAAACACAAAAAGAACTGAACTATTTAGCCGAGCACAGGAGCCTTTCAGTTTTAAAGTAGTTTGTATATCCTGAAGTAGCTCAAAGTGCCCCCCCCCCGACATAGATTATCTGGTCACCCTACTTCAAGCTAGCATCATATTCTGGAAAGCAGAGACAGAAACTGTGCTCTCTCAGTACAAGGGCATTCAGGAACAGGTATTCACCCCGCGAATGTCTTTGGGGCGTCCTGCCAACAGGAAACCGGCAGGAATGTAAAAAGGAAGCAGCCGCGCGTCGCGGTGTCTTTGTGTGCCACGTGAAATTACAGGTGCTAATGAATCATTAAGCAGCGCAGAAAATTCCCAGTGTTACAGCAAGGTACGCAGAGCAGCCATACGACAGCAGCGACCACAAGGAGGACCGGCGGGCCAAGCGGGAAGCCCAGTCTCACGGCTCCCGGAGCACGAGGCTCCAGTGCCCTCTTCCTGTCAAATCCCCCCAATGCCCCCAACGGGAAAAGGCTTATGGGGATGGAGCAGGGAGCTGTATGCACTGGAGCTCGACAGGACAAATTAATAACGGCAACCAATTAAGTGCTCCTTTTTAATGAGTGAATTTCTGTAGCGGGGCGCTGTGACAAAGGGCCCGTGCTGGTTACAAACTGGGCCACCGGGGTGGAAATGGCAACACGGCTCATTCCTGGAGGGGCACCTGAACCTAATCTCAATGGTACATGAAACCCACTGCCCCCCCCCACCTTCAGAGGTCTGTTTTCATCACGGTGCTGTGACCACCAGCCCCTTCTCTGCCGTGAGGGACGTTACAGTTACTGTGGTGTTCAGTCTCATTCAGCCTCCTCTCTGCCACCTCGGCTTAACTGAAGATGACTGACAAACACAGTAAATAGAAGCACATAGGAAGCAGAGAGTGAGCACAGGAGGGATGAGGGGGTAGAGGCTGAGACAGGGACACAGTTTATCTAGACTGGCTCCTCTCTCTAGGGACAGATACTTATGCTACAAATATGTACACGACCTTGTAACAAGTCATCACCGCCCCTCTACACGCAGTGCCATTTGCTGCAATAAAGCGACCTGCAGTCACATGACAGCTGTCCCCATTAATAGTCGTTTCTGTGTGACACTTGCCTGCAAGTGGGAAAGAGCAAGGAGTCACATTAAATACATTTTGCAGAACAGGAGCATCACCATTAAGTTAGGGCACATTCCAGGGTATGGTAAATTCATTTATGGCCCCAGCACCCCTCCCCAGCTCCTTGTCTTCCCCTAAGTGATTATACGTGGGGATGGGGTCATTTCTGACAGCTAGCCTTGGGTGACAGTGTAGAGAATAAAATAATTTTAAAAAAACAGTGGGTGAAATGAGCCGAGGGTGCTGCCGCAGTTTCCAGGCTCTGTGAACATAAACGCTTTAGAACAAACAGATAAACAAACCGAAACAGACGTGTCCTGTGTAAATAAGGGCAGCTGGCAGTTGGGCATCTGCCACAGACACCCCAGGGATGTTGGGGTGCAAGAGCAGCGGCGCCATGGGGCCCACGCAGCACTCCGCTTCCTGCCCCTGGGATCCATTCAGCCCAATGCCACTGGAATCCATTCAGCTTCCAGCCACAGGGATCTGTTCAGAATCCCAGAATCTTCCTCAGAAAAAGGCAGAGGCCCCACCCATCCTAATTCCAGCTGCCTGGCGCCGCAGGCGTACGCGTGTCTCGTTTGCCGGCTGCCTCCACTACGTGTGGCAGCTGGCACTGCGCCGGTGATGGAGGGTTAGGGAGCCTGACACAATTAAGAAAGCGGCGGGCAGGCGGGCCGGCCAAAGGGACGTCTCCTCAACACGCAGCTAGTAGATGCGGTCTGCAGCGAGGGTGCTCTGCACCTGCATGCATGAAGCACTCCATCGCTGCACTCGGTTAGCAATACAAACTTTTTAAAAACGTTAAACCACTGATTTAGAATGCTTCTGAAACTCAGGCCCGTCATTCAGTGTTCACAATTTCACAGCATTCATCAACAACCTGTTCATCATCGTTTATCTGTTCATTGTGACTGGTTTCAGAATCGGAACCCATTCTGTTGATCAGACAGCCCATCCGCCCGTCTGCCGGCAAAAAAATAGCAAAGTAACAGATCATCACATTATGGGGACATTTGATCCCTTAATGAAATATATACATGACACAAACACACACACACACACACACACACACACACACGGGTTCTTTAATTATCTCTTTGTGGGGACTCTCCATTCATTTCTATGGATAAAACTCTAATCCCAACATGATGACCTTAACTGCTACACACACACACATACACACACACACACACGCGCGCGCGCGCGCGCACACACACACAACAGGGACAGCGTTTTGCCTAAATGACATGCTTTTGGGGTGGAAGAGAAAACCAATAATCTATATAGTAAAATATAAACCGAGCTGTATGTTATTGAATAGGTAAAACTAGTTTTACCACAACATTAACCTAATTAAACTGCTCCCCTTCAGCAGATCGGGGGTGGGGTAAGCAGAGAAAGGATACAGGAGTCCTCTGTATAGGGGAGGGGCCCCGCACCGCCTGCAGCCACGTAGCTGTAGAAGGAGACCTCCAACGTGTAGCAGTAGGACATGTCGTCCAGAAGTCCCCCCAGGAAGCGCCGGCCTGTGCCGGCCTTGACCACGTCACGGTTGAAGGACGTGCTGGACTGGAGAGAGCAGAATGCAGAGCAGCATTAGGAGGGAGAGACTGAGCGTATGTCCATGGCAGGGAGGAGGGAGACCCAACACTGGGGAGCTGCCTGTGTGGCAGACCAGTGACTGGGAGAAATGGGCTGAAAATCCAAAATGAAGACCTAAACGTGTGCTGCAAATAAAAACATTTATCCCAAAAACCAAGCCAATCCTACAGTGTAAGAAAGGGAGGCAATATTTCAGTGGTTTATAGTCAGAAAGGTATTTCACACCAACAGGTAAGTGTTTACTGTTTCACCACACTGTCACACTGTCACACACACACACGTACGGACACCATATAAATAAAAGAAACATTGCACACTGCTCTATTTCACTTTGGACAAAGACAGAGAAAGGGTTAGACAGACAAACATAAACAGAGACAGAAAAATAGAAACAGAGAGACACATAAAAAGAGATAATATAGGCAAAGAGAGAGACAGAAACTGAGAGAGAGACATACAGACAGAGTGAAACAGAGAGAGAGATGAACAGATCGGCAGACAGACAGACAAACAGGGAAATAAACAGGCAGAGAGATAAAGAGACTGAGACAGATACATAGACAGGCATATAGACAGACAGGCAGGAAGATAGGCACACCGACAGACAAGCAGGCACAGAGACAGACAGACAGGCAGACAGGGAAATAAACAGACAGATGGGCTGATGGACAGACATGCAGGCAGACACACAGATGGGAAAATAAACAGACAGCGAGAGATAAACAGACTGAAACAGATACATAGACAGGCAGATAGACAGGCACACAGAATGATAGGCCAACAGAGATGCAGGCAGACAGGAAGAAAGACAGGCACACCAACAGACAGACATGCAGGCCGACAGGCAGGCAGGGAAATAAACAGGCAGAGGGAGACTGAGACAAAGACAAGCATACACAGATGGGCAGAGAGACAGATATGCAGGCAGAAAGAAAGGCAGGCAGACATACAGGCACGGAATAAAACACAGAGAGAGAAATAAAGAGAGACAGATACACAAATGGGCAGACAGACAGACAGACAGACAGGCAGGCAGGCAGAGAGACATGGAGACAAGTAGAAATGCAGACTGAGAAACAGGCAGAGGGCCATATCCCGGAGGGCAGTGTCCCCCCTGTCACGGTGCTATAACATACTAACACCGCAGCCATTCCTTATTCACACGTCACCCAGTTATTAAAGGTCGGCCTTTTCCCCATCAGACCCACAAAAATCCCATCGCTGATCTGTGACAAGCATCAGAGTAACTGGCTACACGTGATGTAACAGAATGTGAGGGTGTAAGTGTGTCACCACTCAGAAAAGGTTACATTCCTGTCCACATGCAATGGCTACCACCGCAAAATGTCACACCCTCTGAATGCCGAAGGTTATTTTTGATGAGAAGCCGGCTATTACATGAAAAAGAAAGAAAGTTTTGGGGGGCCACATACTTTTAAAACGAGGAGAGGAACAAGGACATTGGCTTCCTCTGCGTACTGTTATGAAGTTTACAGACTGCCAAAATTGCGAGTCAAGCTTAATCCCTCATCCTGAGTGCCGTACTTCCCCACATCCTCTCAATTCCCATCACTGCAGCACAACTCCAGCGGCGAACATACAGTCAAGCCAGCCAATGAGGGGAGAGATCCTTGCTGGCAGCGTCTGACCGCGGGGATCTCTGATGCTTTCATTTATTTATTTCCATGACATTTGTTAAGATTCTGTTTGTGTACTGTATACTTTAAAATTTGTTTGCACTATGTTTACTTGTTTGAACTATGTGTACCATCTTCACACCTTTTCTGTTTTGCATCTGTTCATCTCTGCTCCGCTGCTATGAGCACGAGAATTTGCCCCTGGGAACAATAGTTTATGTGATGTAATGTGATGGAGAGGGCCTTCCAAGCATGGAACCGAGAGGAACTGGCTTCACAAGGCCGTTTCCTCCCGCCGTCACGGGTCGCTGCTCGTTAGCGGCGTTGGTTTCTGCCCATCATTAATGTCACTGTTTTTGTTGACAGACTCCAAAGAAAGTGAGTCGTCCTCCTTTACCCTGGCTGAGGACAACAATATAAATCTACTTAGGGCAGATGAGTGATGATGGGACAGTCAGACCAGCATCTGTGCTAATGTGCCATCTTTTCTGCCTTTTTTGAGATGAAGTGTGCAATTTTTATTAATTAACTATGCATTTCTGCTGCAGTGCCATGGGGGGGTGTGTGGGTGGTCCTGGGCTCACCCAGATGGAAGTCAGGCCCACCCATTTAGCGTTGGCAGCCAGCGATACAGTGCGATAAAACGATTGCGTCTGACAGGTATGTGTGTGTGTGGTTAGCGAGGCAAAATGATTTTTTTCCTCTTTGTTCATTTGGTCTTAGTAATGCTACAGGTCATTTAAAAAAACTATGAAGAAGTACGTAGTTGAGTCTGTAGTGTGATTTTGTCACCAAATAAGTTCATTGACATTGAATCGCTATGGGACTGGCCCACCTAATTTTCTGCTGGCCCACCCAAGCTGTGATTTCTGCTCCACTATTGATGCACCTTTATATATGAAGAGACTCAGAGTAAGCTGTGATACATTTTGCTGTAAAATAAAGAACTCAACCGATCTGAATTTCAATCTGAATTTTAATTTGTAGAAAATGTATAAATGAGCTGCGATTTCTTTGAAATGTTACATTTCAATGTAGGCTGCACATTGCGGTAAT
This sequence comes from Mormyrops boulengeri, assembly GCA_026781065.1. Classification (NCBI taxonomy): domain Eukaryota; kingdom Metazoa; phylum Chordata; class Actinopteri; order Osteoglossiformes; family Mormyridae; genus Mormyrops; species Mormyrops boulengeri. The sequence goes on from JAODLD010000038.1 coordinate 24,045,632, forward strand.
AAAGACAATGTAGTGGGATGTAAAGTTACAGAGCACACCAAAGCAGGAAGCTCCTTCTGCGGGTGACGGGAGCACAGGCCCGGATCTGTGGCGAGGCGAGAGGGGCGTGCTTTACGTGGGTCAGGAGCCTGTGTACGCAGGCAGAGTGGGCTGAGCGTCAGGCTCCCCTGGCCCTCCATGGGGCGTCCGGTGTACTGCTCAGCTGCAGATCAGCGCTGGGCCCATCGGTCAGGCCGCAACGGCCTTCTGACAGGCGGATGGTCGCATTCACAACTGTTATGGGTCCTGCGGCTGCAGTTACAGTAATGAAAAGCAGCCGAGTGCCTCCCCAGCTCAGCCGGCGCTCTGCCGCCCCGCCCGGAGACGAGGCAGAAGGAGGAAGCTGCCACGCCGTCCCCGGCACACGGTAACCTTTCCCTCCTGCCTGAACAGGGAGACATGGCTCCCTGCTAGGTGACAGATTGCCAGAACTTCAGCTTAACTCCTCGGCACCCGGGACTCGCTCTCACTCGCAGACTTTTCAGAAAGACGGCAACATCGACGGGGACGAGTCGCCGGATACTTCCGGTTGCAAAGAGACGGCCCGTGAAGTGCAGGGCGGAGCAGCAGCGTGGGAAGCTGTCGCTGGCGAAGGTTTTTACAGATTGACAGGTAAACCTAAAACCTATAACCAGAAAGTTCTCTGGTGTTGATGACACAATGTTTATTTCCCAAGCTCTGTTATTATTAGTCTGCTCCAAAATAATGGAGATTAGGCGATTAGCAAATGTCAGGCGCGCCCTAATACTGATTATTTCTGTATTTAACACAGAATAATAACATACTGGAAAGCTATAAAAATGAATTTACCCTAATCCTGCTCCGTTTGCAGTTCACAGGTACTATGGTAAAAGCTTCGTTGGGGGAGCTGAAACTGGGGGGTGTCTGGTGCTCACCAGGGAGAAGTCGGGTGCGTTTTGGCAGAGCAGGCGTGGGAAGACGGCCTGGCGTTGGACACGCTCCTCATCCTCAAACACGTTGCCGTACATGAAGCCGTTCATCATGGTGGAGTGGGCATGCACGTCGATGTAGAATTCCAGGCTCACCTTCTGGGGGGGGAGGGCAAACACAAACATGGTATGTGCAATGAGGTGGACATAGCCCAGTCTGAGGCCTTAGGGATCAGAGACAGACACCATGTCGTGAGACTACAGTGCTTAAAGGGTGCCCTGTGAGCTCCAGCTGTGCCCCTCCGGTGCCCCTCTCACCCAAGGGCTGTCTTGAGGGCCGTGGTGATGTGTAAGCAGTCGTGTTAATGCCACACCCAAGCTGGGCTAGAGGAAGGACCTGCGGGGGCAGCCTACCAACCTCACAGAGTACGAGCCAAGTGGACAGCAGGAGCCGGGATCACCCATGAGGGAAACACCCCACAGTGAGCCTGAGAGTGGGGGGGTGGTGACGTAGGGTGTCGAGCTGGTAATCCCTCTGCTATTCAATGCCAGGAGCGAGCAGCTTGCAGACCCCAGAGGGCGCTCCAGAGGCCAACCCGGAGGCAAGATCCCGGCGGTGCACTTAGGGCCGTTGGCGTTAGCAGCTATGTCACATGTGACTGGTTGGACAGCTTGTGTATGGAACTTTCCAGAAATCACCCCCTGCCCATCCTTCAAGGCTCCTTCCCTATGCTCCCCACATCATCCCTCCCTGTGTCTCTAACCCCCCCACGTTACTGCCCTGCCCCCCCGTATACCTACCCCGAACCTCTCCACATAATCACCTCCCTCACATGTCTCTAACCTTAACCCCCCCACGTTACTGACTCTCCACCCCTCTCCACTAACCCTAGCCCCCTCATGTTACTGCCTTGCCCCCTCGTATCCCTAACCTAAACCTCCCCATGTCACTGACTCTCCCCCCCTTGTCATTAACCCTAACCCTAACCTAACCCTAACCTCCCCACATCACCACCTCACCCCCCATGTCCCTGGCCCTCCACCTGCTGCGTCTCATTGTACATTCTGCGGCACACCTCAGTGCCCCGGGGGTCACCAGGTAAGACCTGGTGGAGAGGAGGTGGGTGGGCACGGGGCTGCTGTACAGTGGATGGGGGAGGGGGGGGATTGAAATTCTGCTCACAGCCAAAGCAATTTCCTGGCGAGCAGCACACTGTCAGCCCAGCGATGGCAGCCTGTGAAATACGGCGTCTGTGAGCGGGCTGGGAGCGTGCTGGCAGCGTGATGGATGGAGCCCGCGGGGGGGCATGCGCCATTAGGGCAGCTCCGTCGGCCGCGTGCAGGAGCGCCGGGCTTTAATGGCGGGAAAACCTTTGCCGATAAGAGCACAACACAGAGCTGGGACACAGAGGCAGCCTTTGGTGACGCTGCTCCACCCTCCTGCAGCCTGCCTTGTTAAAGTTTGCAGGTTACTGATGAATAAATTTGCCCTTGTAATTTACAGCCCAGTAAAAACATCCACCAGGTGGCGTAGCCCTTAACATAGTTGTACTCATTCACAGCTGGTTCAAAAAAACAAGCACATGATCCGGCTTGGGATGCCACCAAAGCGAGTGGTGCCCATACTGTGGACCTTCCTAGCCATAACCCTCTCCTCCCATGAGTGCTGGATAACCGAAGAGGACAAACCTGACCAGTCCTGGCCCAAAGAGACATCTCACAGTGCCTCATGCCTCTGGTTCAGAGCAACCGACCTCTTTGTCCATCACATAAAAAAATAACAAACGGAGCGATTTTATTCCCCGCAAACAATTCTGTCCTCCCCTCAGCCTGCTGTTTTGAGCAGTTTACTTGGAAGTGGAAGGTCAAAGCCTTTCTGTCTGTTACAGGCTTATCGAAGGTGAATTCATTAGTCCCAGCCTTTTAGGACGGTAAGACATTTCCTTATCTTATACCGAGCTTAATGGTACTGATATTAGCGGGATTATCGACCACCCTTCTGATTCAGTCTTTGTGTGATTGGCTAAAGGAATTTAAATAACAATAATAATGATTAGCTTTGCAATTAACTTATAACGAAGAATTTAATGTCTTCTTTTGGCTGAATGGAAATAACCTTCAAGGCTGTGGACTGAAGGTCACATGATATACAAAATGGTGGAATTATGACAGGAAAAGATAAAATGATAAAATGTATACATACATCGTCCGTGTCCTCAGCTGTGCTAGCTTAAATGAGATCCGCATATTTGGCCTAAAACGGCACACAGCAGCACAGATGCTGCTGTTATCTACGGTTTCTTGCTGGCGGAGGACCGCAGAGCCGTAAAACCAAGATGAATAGATAGATGGCAGCATGGAGCCAGTTGTTTTCCACACACAAGCAAGGAGGTAATGGTCTACTGCTGTCTATGACTGCCAACTGACCTGTGTCAGCTGACCCATGCTCCTGGGTATGACAGAGGCCACGGAACGAAGGGTTCTCCGGCGCCACCACTGAGCGGGTGAGGTATTACCATGTGAAATGGTAGATGACAGGCTGGGGGGAGGGGTGGTGTAGGGAAGGCCATAAATCTATGGGTCTCCAAAACGTGGAAGGGCTGAGCCGATGACAGAAGAGGACATTCGCAAAGACAGACACAGGGCGCATTTCCGAATTCAGAGGACTGCAGACAGAAATCCACAGGCCAGCAGGGCGGTGTGTGTGTTAGGAGGGGGTATATTAAAGGAAGCAGGGTGGGGATATTCAAGGTGCAAAATTCATCTAGTCTACCTGACAGAACCTAATACATTTGTTTCAGATGGAAAATTAATTTTCTAATATTAAAAAGGTCAGAAATGAACTATGGCAACGGCGCCCCCTTTGTCATCTTTAACAAATTATCCAAAATGGCGCTGTCAGATTGGTGGGCATGATGAATGTTACCAGTAATCAGCCAATCAAAAACAATTCTTCTTTTCCTTTGATAAATGGAGTGGAAAAGCATCACTTAAGCTGTAAGACGGATCCATTTATTTCTTTTTCATTATTGCTTTTTTCCTATGTTAAACAAACACTACCAAGCCACAGTGGTACCAAGAGACATTATTTTCACTCGTTTATTGACGTTATTTTCCCCTCTGTGCTCACTTTTGCATTTAAAAAGACATATCTTTGTTTTTGTTTTCTGAGACCGGCTCTGGGTTTAATGCCTTCCATTCAATAGGGCCGATTGCCGCAGAGTCAGAAAATTGGGTGTGACAAGAAGCATTGGCTGAAATCCTGGGAAATCGAATCGAGCGGCCTGATAAATCTCACAATATAAACGATTTGAGGAATAACGCAGAAGGTAGAATCATTCTGTGGCACATTGGAAGGCCCACAGACAACCGTGCAGTGAAAATTTCACAGGCATATTATTAGTATTCTCATTAACACAGTGCCTCCCGTCCCAGCCTGCATCCCCCAGGATTGGAGGAAATGAAGTGGACCGAGGGCACGAGCGCGGGTCACAGCCACGTGGCGGAGAGCCCTTCAGCGCCACCTTATCTGAGCACTGTGTCCGAGAAGATTAGCTAGAATCCAGTTGGAGGGAATACAGTCATGTGACTGAGTCAAAATGACTGCCACGATTATCACCTCACACGCTTCAGTTAAACGCTTTTAATTACTGCACTTGCCGCGATTTCATCTTTTCTCTTGCAAAGAGAAAAATTAATGCTATTCACCCTTTTCCTTTTTATTCAAAGGCTTAAAAAACTGTTCTTACTTGTATTTCAGGGGCAAAAAAGCAACAGATATCTTCTTTTGAGTGGGCCAATAAGTGGATTACTTTTAAAAGATGTGTGGCAAAGTAGTGTTTTATTTCTGGGTTGCCTAAGAACTACACAGAGAAAGTAAAAATGCGCTCAGAGGGAAAACCTTTAGAGTGATATTTGATGGTATTATAAATGGCCAGTCTGTGTAATATTCGTACTGTCTGTCCCCCAGGTTGGATGTCAAGAAGGAGCAGTCACTTCTGACAGAATGTGAGAAGGTCACGGTTATACTCTTTCAATGGGTTTTAATGTGATAAACATTCTCTGACCACTCTGAAGCCACCTGGACTACATCCCACAGTCATTGTGGCCTGTAACTCAAGGCGCTACACAAAGGTACCACGGCCAGCTGGATTCCTGCATGTTCTCCGATCTCTCTGCTGCAAACTGGCGCTCAGGGGGAACCTGGGCTGGCTGTGCCCCCCCCCCCCCCCCCCCCCGTACGGGGGGGCCCCCCCCCGGGGGGGGGCCGCCCCAGAGCAAATTCAGGTGAGGACCCCTCACTTGTGCGTCACACCTTCCTGATGACAGGGCCTGTGGTCCGTGTCTGTAGGTGCCCTGCAGTCTGTTTGCCTTAGCATGTCCTATCAGTCCCTACTGAGGCTCAAGGAAGGGGGTGTGTGGGAAAATGAAAGCAGGGGTGTGTGTCTATCAGTATGTGTGTGCGTGTCTATGTGAGTACAGACGTTCCTCTACTCACGAACCTCTGTGTGTGTCTTTCTGTGTGTATATGTGTGTGTGTGTGTGTATGTGTGTGTATATGTGTGTGTGTATGTCTGTCTGTATGTGTGTGTCTGTCTGTCTGTGTGCATATGTGTGTGTGTGTGCGTCGGCATGTGTGTCTGTGTGTATATGTGTGTGTGTGTGTGTCTGTCTGTGTGTATATGTGTGTGTGTGTGTGTGTATGTATGTCTGCGTGTATATGTGTGTCTGTCTGTGTGTATATGCGTGTGTCTGTGCGTGTGTGTCTGCGTGTATATGTGTGTGTGTAAGTCTGTGTGTATCCGGGTGTATATGTGTGTGTGTCTGTGTGTATATGTGTGTGTGCTTGTGTATGTCACTCTGTATGTGTGTGTCTGCATGTATGTGTGTGTGTATGCGTGTCTGTGTGTATATGTGTGTGTGTGTCTGTATGTGTGTGTGTGTGTGTGTGTATGTGTATGTGTGTGTATATGTGTGTGTGTATATATGTGTGTGCGTGTCGGCATGTATGGGTGTGTGTGTGGTGTCTGTCTGTGTGTATACGTGTGAGTGTGTGTGTGTGTGTCTGTCTGCATGTGTGTGTGTGTGTGTGTCTGTCTGTGTGTATATGTGTGTGTGTGTGTGTGTGTGGGAGCCGCAGGGACCTGGCAGATCAGTCTGCCATGACTGAGCCCATCGATCAGCATGCCCAGCTGAAGGTTAAGCCAGGGGCTGGATCCCCCTGTGCGCGGAGCCAAGCAGCCTGGGTCTTATCAGGGTCTCAGCGTACAGCAAAGGGCAGGCACCTCCCAGAATGGGCTCTGACCTTCAATAATCCTGCAACCTGTGTTTCTACATTCAATTAACAAGACATGAAGAAGAAAAACAATGTAGGTAAAACAGAGAGGCACCAACCCCAAAGACTTGGGTATCTACACTACAGAGCTGTTGTTCACTCAGGTCTTTCCTGTAAGTCAGTGTTTCCCAGCCCGCTCCTCAGGGACCCTCAGCTAATCCACATTTTTTCTCCCTCCCAGCTCCCTGTCTTCAGGTTCTGAAAGACTGGATTGGGAAACACTGCTGTAGGTGCATCGAAACCAGAAATGATTTCTCCTCCTGATTTCTGCTCTCCTGGTGGTGATCAAGACACCATAAGGCTAGGACTGCTTTTACCGTAAAACATACAAAACCAGTGTGTACAGCAGAGGAGAGCACATGCTATCAGGACAGATTTCGAAATGTGTAAAGATACAGCTGGGTGATGCAGTTACCCTCCCGTGCAAGGAGGGCGCTGCAGTTCACATTTTGAACTGCCAATCACTTACTTGAGTACGGTATCCCCTGGGAGCCATGCAGTCATACAGATAAAATTGATAGCTTATCAATATTTTTTTTTTTTCAAATTGGTTTGTTGTTTGTTTGTATGTTTTCTTTCGCTTTTGATAGGTTACTCTTTGCATAGTAGGACCACATCTGTGATGACGGTTATTTTTGGCCCTTTTCTGTGCAAGCAGAATTCCAGTGGAATAGCATTAAACGTATCACAGCTAAGCATCCTGTTAGCGGCGCCGAGTAGACTGAAGGACACCATTACAGACATTCCACCCAATGAAAAAGCTTCATCTGTTAGGGTATCTGGACCCAAGACGAAGAGGTCCGGCCCTGGACCCCTCGTCCAATCAGAATTAAGCTCTCATTCAGTAGCTCTGTCAGTGAAACTGAGAGTAATGTCAGCTTCTCTCTGCCTCATGACTGGCTCAGGAATAATCACACACATCTTTAAAGAGCATCCGCATGCACTGGACTGGCCGGAAACTCACAGGCTCCTGGTTCATGCGTACGATGAGCTGCTTGACTGCATGCAGGGTGGGGTGTGCCCATGGGGAAGGCTCCTGCCAGTGCCGGTTGAGATCGAACCCCATCAAGGAGCACCTTGGAAGACAGAGAAGCCCTTCAGTCATTTAGTTGCCATTTCCTCCCTTGTCCAACGCATCTCCTACTAATTTCCCTAGATTTGCCCCTGCAGGCCCTGTGTTCCTCTAGCCGGCTGCACGTTGAGTGTCCTTAGCCCCCAGCCTGCTGACTCCCCCGGTGACCTGTCCCCCCATCACTGTCCCCCCATCACTGTCCCCCCATCACTCTCCCCCCAATATACTGCATTATTTCTTCCAGCCTTGTCTCCCAAGACCATCTTCTGCCGACAGACTATCTCTTCAATCTTTCTGTTCTTACATCTATAAATTTCAATCGTTCTAATCTCTAGCTCCCCGGCGGTGGACTGAATTTCCAGCTCAGTCTTTTATAACCTTCTCCTGTCCCCTAAAGACACACTTTTTTAAATCACATCTCTCTCTGCTCACATTTCTGCTTTTCATGACTAATTTACGCCTTTCACCGAACTTGACGCATGACTATGTAAATAACCCTTAATGTTCTTCCTAACTTCCATATATCTTTATGTTCCAGGACATTTAAAACCAGGACTGTTAAAAAAGTCCCGTGCAATATCGGAAACCTCTAATCCTAAATCTACTCTTGAGTGTCATCCATGTTTTTTGCTGTAATGGATATAAAATATTGCAGGTAGCCAGCTCAGGGTATTTAAAAATCATGCTATTGATATCGATATATTTGTATATGTAAGAGACAGAAACAAGGTTTTTGGCCTTTTTAAATTGGCTAGTTCATTTCAGTGAGCTGCTGTGGTGTAAATGGGAGTGACTAGATTATTTCCACACAGATAATCAGTTCATAGCATCAGGGTGCCCTGATGTCAGCAGGTATGAATTCAATAAAGCACAGGCAGGACTCCATACATGCCACTGCCATGAGTACCAGGAGGTGGCGAGGTATCGACGGCTTCCCCAGGGGCCCTGTCCATGCCGCTGGGTAAGGGGTCAGCTGCGGACGCTGACCTGTGTCAGCCATGACCAATGCACTTCCCCACATGCGTGTTTCACGCAGTCAATAGCCAACGTGCTGGGAAGGCATATTAGCGCGTGTTTTCAAAAGGAGTTCATCCTTCATCCCTGCTCATCTAGATCAAGACATTTTTGACATTTGAAAAAGGCGTAAATATGTTTGAACCTCCGTCTAGGTCACATTGAGGACACCTCTTTGGACAAAAAGGTGTAATATAGAAGATCCAACACTAGATGGCAGCAGCAAACACCGTTTGACAGGCGCTTGTGCATTCAGTGGTGCGGACTCCTTGGGTCTGTGCCGTTAAATCAATCATGAAGCAGGAGGTAGAAATGACACCCACAGACCACAAACTGCAGCCCTGCCAAATGACGTGAAAATGTGTGGGGAGGCTGGCCAACTGGGCACAGAGACAAGATTGTTAACAAAAAAAAAAAGAAAATGA
>JAODLD010000039.1:4353-15356 GCA_026781065.1 Mormyrops boulengeri
GCCCTTAACCAAAACGTATCCATTTTTTTTCCAAATTTTTTTGGGGCCCTTTCACTTAAGCGCCCTACCCCCCCCCCCCCCCCCCCTTTACGGAGCCCATGCACATTACCGATGGACTGTATTTGGTGCAACACAAATCTGTATAATACAGGCCATGAGGGAATTTTTCTGTCATTAGAAGGTTGTTCCCGTCACCTAACAGCCGTCCAAGCACAACCCCCTCAGTGTCCTGGACTACGCGGAGTTCAGTGCAAACTAATTTTTAGACACAACTAGATGAGTAAAAGTCAAATATACCTGTTGATTGGATCGGCTCTCAGACGCTGAACTGAGCATCGCGAAAACGCTTTTATTATCATAATTATCACACTATTCCGTATAAAAATGCTATGGTAGGCCTATACTGCACATTGAAGAATGTTGGACACCGTCAAAAACAGACGACATGGCCGTGAAAAGCAATATTTCAGCATTCATTCATTTTCAGAAGCGCCTGCACAGTAAATATATAAATGCACAAGTCAGGAATAATCAATTTCGACGGCATCTTGCGAACTGAAACGCTTCTTGATGAAGCCTGAAGGCACGATCGCGCTGTAACCTGTGTTTGTTTTGCCTGAAAAGCCCGTTTGTTCGTGGTCACCCATGGGATGACCGCCCCGCGTCTGGGCCTCGGTGCTGGGGATGGGGATGGAAAGGGTGGCGACCCTGCCCGATCATTTGCCCCCTCGCACTAAAGGCGCGGGACAACCAGCCATACGATGTCTCTATAAAAAGATCACTGAACAAGCAGCACCCTCACACAGATTTTACCCTTTAATTAACGCTGTGAGGACGAAAATGTTCTCTGTACTGCTGATTCTGTATGACTGCTTTTATCTACCTACCATTCCGGAATTACAATTACAGCTCCACTAAAAATCGCCAGTAAACAGGCGACTCTTACAAAGGATTTATCTTGCATTTAAATGACATTCCTCAGACTGCTCCTGTTATGTAGTCTAGGAGAGGCTATAGATTAAGGACGTGGATTGTAAAATTTTATTTCAAGTGATACCGAGTTAAAATTTATTAACTTAGGCCTAATAAAATTCATAATCTTCCATCCATCAATTTGATATACATCTCATTCAGATTTTTCGATTATTCATTGGACTTTCGTTTGATTATTGGATAATTTGAAATTTGACTAATTAAATATTCTGAAATACAAAAATACAGAATAACGCAAACAAGAAAGCGTTCCTATTTACTACAGCCAACACCTGTCTGCAAACTATTGAGATAGTGTTTAACGGCTGGAGAGCAGGTCTTGTTCTGTATATTTCATACTTTTGTGGTCTAAATCCCGTAGCGCCTTAGTTGGTAATATTGTTGCGATTTGTTACGCCAGTTATCACCTCGGGGCTGCAGAATGTGTCTTCTCAAATTGATTTTCGAAGTTGTCATAAAGTAACTGTGACCAATAACATATAAACAAATTCGCAGAGTACGAGACCATTTCGGTTTTAAAGTTATAATAGTAGGGGATTTTGATCTCGAATCGCATCCATGTGATGCACACATAATTGAAATATTTCTGCTCCAGCAAAATTCTTAATTAGCCTAATTGAAATTCTTGTATCTAATACAACACCAGAAAGTTGCGAAAACTGTACTAAATGCACGGTTACAGTGTGGCGGTTTCGGTCGCGGTCTCCGTCCCCTCCGCTCGCGCCCAGCTCTCGGCTCGCGCTGTTTTCCCACATTTCACATTCACGTGCAGTTAGCTCTCCGCCTCACTCAGACATTCTGTCGCCAGCTGCGTGACGTAACCTGCGCTAGGAGCTTCCACTCCGAATCGTTTCCCTCCGCCAAAAAGCAATCTGCTGGATAATCTAGTCCCAAATTGATATGCGCGCTTCTTGTTGTCAAATTAATGCATAAACTTAGCATGCTCCAATTTATTTAAGATGTTGTTGATGGTGCTTATGAATAATTATTAATTAATAAAGTGGCGATTCCTTCTACAAATATAAAGGTTTAGGGTATATGTTAGATCAGTGACATATCGTAGGATCAAAGGCAGGGAGGGTCTGTTTGTTTATTAGAACATAAATAAATTGTTTTGTATCCCTCAGGTTTATATCATAACCGATAACAAATCATTTTTTGTAGGACACGTTTGTGTTGGTTCGTAAGGTTGTCAAAGTGCCACTCGGACATCCATATGTCCAGATACTTCAGTACTTGAAAACTGAATTTTTCGTACTTCGCGGCGGACGGATTTTCCGTAACAAATGCTGTTGAAGCATTTTGTTCGATATGTTAATGTCTTACATTCCGTCCTTTAATTAATGTAAGCTGCACTTCGGTCTGCGTTACTGCAGGGTAACCGTTGCATTTTTACAACTGTGAATTAATAACGAAATAAGGTCTTCAGAACAATCCAACTACACCAACACATTTTTTTCAATGAACCATGGTTACTCAGACATGGACTGTAAAGAATTATAAATATTCATCATGATATTATTAGGCCAACCCGCGATCACTCCACCAGAATGTTCTGTTTATAATGTGGCGTATACATAAAAATGAATTGTGTATATATATATATATATGAAGTAAACGTTATTCACTATCTGTAAGCACTAATCCATATACGTATTCTTTAAAAGAGGTAGGTAATTCCCTCATTTAATACAGATTTTCATTTGATATAGGCCAATGTGTAGAACTAATCTCAGAGGCTGTGGGGACGTTATCCCTGGTTAGATTTATTTTAATAGGCAAATGAAGCAGAACCAGCCTAGTGCGAAGTTCCTGTTTTTTATGCAACGATTAAATAAACATAAGTTCCCATTTGTTGTAGTTGCACCGCACATATATAGTTTAGCGGGTATATTTATGCTGTACATGCAGTCATAGTTAACAGCGTCGTATTTTTGCGGTGAGATAGATTATTTTGTTATACAGAACTTCACTTGGCAGCTGTTATTACAGTACGTGTAGAAATACAAGTAGCTGTTAATTAATTCATCCACCAGTTTCTATTCCATGAAAGCATCAACAAATATAGCTCCTTATAGTATAAATACGGTGCAGTAAGTAATAAATAACTTTCTTCGAGTTCACGATGGCCGATAAATTAATTGCTGATTATAGTATTTTATATACGAGAATAATTTTTAAAAATCAATCAAATGAAATGCGATGCAGGAATGTTTTTTTTTCTCTAGCAGTTTGGGGGGGGGGGATTCTGTACCTTATAAAACTGGGCCATGTTCTTGTCAATTATCCCTTGGCAAGCCACATTATAGTATACGAACACGCAAAAGGATAAACTTGTCCATGTAATATATATGCATATTTAATTTAAGCAAAACTGAAATGATTCTGGACTATTTAAAAAATGAAGGGTGTTTCTATTCTGCACATAAATGAAAATACGCATCTTCAGCGCCGAAACTTACAGACGTTCTAACGCCGACAGCCGACAATAAATCGGAGGGGACTACAAATGGAGACAATGTCAGCGCCAGCAACGGGTACACGACCGGCATAGTAAAATGAGCGAAAGGCGACATCGTTGCGCTGTTACATAATCCATTCCCTAGCGCCTCGAAAAGTTACATGTGTTAAAAAAAAGTAGCGCTTGGCCATTGAGAGACCGCCCCCGTGCGCGCGCTGCGCGGCGTGATATCCAGAGGCGCGCGGAGGGTGCGGCGGCTCGCGACACCCTGACGCCAGGCAGAGCACGGCGAGCCAGGCAGCCTGACGCGACCCGCCGAGGAGCCCTCCGGAGACGGCCGAGCTGAACTCCTCTCCGCTCTCCAATCTCCACGGCGTGCGCCCGCTACCCTCTGCTCACTGGGAGAAGACCCTTCTGACGGCCGCCTGGGGTTTTATGCTGGTTCTGCTGTCCCTCTTGAAGCTCCCAAACTTTCCTTCCACGCCAGGTTGGTACATGGCCGGTCAGCACCGCTGTTTCTATGGGAAGCAGCTTTATTTAAACACGTGATATTACACTGAAATCGAAAGAGTTTCACTCCGGGTTCATTATGCGTTTGTGTTGGTGTTTCATCTGAAAAAGCTTCGCATCGACGTTTATTTTCTAATAGAATATTAATTCCATGTCCAGTTATACAAGACAATTTAGATTGTTTACAAGATAGTTTTAAGATGAATTTCTGTGTTTGTATTTCAGACTAAAGTGGTTTCGGCCTTCGCGTGGTTTGTAAGGTGCAGTGTGGACACTAAAACATTTTGTTCCCTCCGCTAGTGTTAGTTTTACACCAGGTTTGTGAATCCTCTGTTTTGATGTTCACCTCGTCCTGCCTCTGCAGTGGACAGGTGCGGGTTTTTGCAGTGTCCCGTGTGTTTATGTCCCCGGGCGAGCAGATCATAGGCTAACGTGACATTGTACTTACACACACACACACACACACACACACACACACACACACACACACATCCAGCTCTCTGCCACTTTGTCCAGTGTGAACCCACTGGTTCCCAGATTCAGAGGCTGCTTGATCTATAGCAGCTGGGGACAGTTCCCCTGATATCACTGAAGATGACATATTAGATTACTCAAAGGATGGGTCTTCATCCTTGCCCTCTATTGGATTTAATAGATTTCCAGTCTATTTTCCCCCCCGCTGTAGACATGTCTGAGTTCTGATGTTGTTTTGGGCTCTGCGTGTGAGTCTGGATCTGCACTAAGCTGGAACATAACAGGGAGTCAGACAGGTGCTGCTCTGATTTGTGGATAATACCCATTTCCGTAGCCATTTGTTCTTGCACTTCTCGTAAATCCCAGCATCCTGTCTGGTGGCTCGACACAGCCTTTAATGTGGGCCTGTCAGCAAACGTCACGATTAGCTTCTGTGAGATTAGATTGTAAACATTGCGGAGGGTGACGATTACGCTAACAGCTGTGGTCGCCCAGCGCTGACACGGGGAGGATGGAGGCCCAGAGAATGCTGGCTGCTGCTGATCCTCTCCGGAAGCTTGATGGAGGCGCAGCATCCAAGTTGGGGATGGAGGAGAGATGGGGGGGGGGGATCTTTAAGTATGTAGCGGTTTATTTAATGGTGCTTGGGCTATGCCATATTCTCATTCTCTTGATGGGAGATGCAGCCTTGCCATTGTCATGCCACAAGGAGAAAGTTCTGGAAGCGGTACGCTCATAATAGAAAAGAGGACAAAGGCATATACTCTACTGTCCATTTTGAAGCGAGTGTGGCGAAGGCTGGCCGCTGACGTCGGGCCCCGGAACGCCACATGTGGGATGATGATGCTGCAGCGGCTGCGGGGGCGGGGCCTCTCCTGCCCGGACCCGGCCACGAACCCTGTTTTTTTTTCTTCTCCTTGATGGCTGGGTAACAGAAATCACATGTCGGCGGGAGTTTGGGGTTGAGTGACGGAGCTGAGCCGAAGTCTGGGGCTGCGCGCGCCTGTCTGCACGTTTATTTCTGTCTCTCCGCAGACAATGATGCTGGAAATACCGTACGGCGCCCCCCCCAACCATGGGTCTCAGGGTTATTCCTGTCATGGGGCGGGGAACGGGGGGGTTCTCCCCACTTTTAGATAAGGTGTCTGTCCCTTTTGTGTCAGGGCGTGTGAGTTGATTTTATAAAAAAAGTGTATGAATATCACACTGGATCCTGATTGGATGGCGCTGGGCCCAGGTGCCGGGTCTGGGCCGGGCCTGCTTTCCGGAAAGCTCCGGGGCCCCTGGTCCCAGGCTGCATCGCGCGCTGGCTGGTTAATGGAGGCTCCGTCTCAGGCCTGATAAATAATGTAAGGTTTTCATAATATCTGGTCCCGCGGGGACAGTGCAGAGAGCATCATTACCCGCCCCCCCCCCATCCTGCTGGAGGTCCTAAATTGATTAAACGCACTGAGGCAGGGGAAAATGATACATTGGATGCATCGGCGGGTCGGCGTGTCAAAGGCGCGCGATCATAGCGCATTAGACTGGCGGGGGATGGGGCATCATTATGCTCCCCCAGCCCACTGTATGCCCTCTGGGGGGGGGCTGAAAGTATCAGCATCGCTCTTTTTTTTTTTTTTTTTTTTTTTTTTTTTATAAATAAATTTTCATCATTTTAAATCTGCTGGGGTCATGCAGCCATACTTTTGCTCGTAAAGCTTTAAATATTTATTGCATTTAAGGAAAACAGACTGGATAGCATTACATGTTTGATTATAATTTGCCCTGAAACGGTGATATATATATCCGCCTTCCGCAGATCCTCCCTGTTCGGCGAGAGGCCCAGCGACATGGTGTTGTGTTTCCACCTTGAGAAGTGGAGCGTGTCACACCGCTCGTGATTGGACGGGGGGAGCTTCGAACTGCGTTCGATCTCCCCGTGTCGGTCCTCCGCAGCCGCTCCCCCGCAGGAAGGATCATGTGACCTTTTGCGGCCGCACCTAGGGGGTGGCAGCCTCAGACCCAGATGTCCACTTAAGCAGAATCCGTCCAGCCTGCCAGTGTCATGAAACACCGGGGGCTGGTTTATTTAGTTATTTCCCACAGGCGTCTTTGGATCCGCAGGCCTCCCTGCTCCAAGCTTGATGGCCGACCCATGGAGAGGCATGTTCTAGAAACCTATTGTCTGAATATGTGTCTCAGATCCATGGGAATGGAGATTGTACCCTCCTGGTTGGGCCCAGCCGGTCTGTCTTTGACCCTGTGTTTCAAAACCGGTCAAATTATTCAGGGCATTGATTCCACAGGAACCTTTCCGCTGGCAGTCTGATCACGGCACATGAGCGCCCTGTGGGTGGGGCTTCTAGCGGGAATGCAATGAGGTCGTTTCTGCCGAGTTCCCCTCCGTCACCTCCGCAGATGTGTCTGTCCTCTGATGCGAGGAAATGTGCTGCGTACCCAATTGTTCCAGCGCCGCACCTGTAGTGGACCCCACCCCACCGGCAGGGGGGGGTGGCTAGGAGGCGGGAGGAAGGGGGTGTAGCTGCTGGGACAGAGGGTTTTATTTTGGAGCCTTTGAAAAAGAGATTAACCCCTCATGCGAACAATGCTGGGGGTGGCACCAGAGGGTCCAGAGGTCGAGCGAAGGATGCCCCCCCCCCCACAAAAGATTTCCTTTGACGTGTCCTTGCAACATGCCACCCACAGAAAAATGACAAAAAATTGACATAAGTGACCAAAATGAGAGAGGATCAAGGAGCCAAAAATATGAGAATGGCCACGTAAACAGCACCTACCTTCTTTTACGATAAACAGTTTATTATAACGTACATGGGAGCTGGGGGTGGTGGAGCTGGTGGGTTGAGGGTGGAAGGGGGGAACCTGGCTTTTTTCGCCGAGCGGCAGGCTGAAAATAATTCCCCAGGAGAAAAGCGATGCTTGGCAGTGTTTGTGCTTCTCGTAAGAGGAAATCTCATCCGCCGCCGCGTCGCTTACCGTCAGGGGCGATTCTCGGTGACTCACGGCCGTTAAAAAAAGACGGCCGCATGTGATTTTCTTTTTTTTTCTTTTTCATCCTGCGTGGAGGAGAAGCCAGTGGCCATATGTCACCAGGGGGGTTGGGGGTTGCTGTAACATCATGGTGAACTCGCGGTCCCATCATCGTGGTTTTTGGCTTCCGGTTGGGGCAACATAAAAGTTGGGGGAGATGGACACCATTGGCCCCAACACGAAACTGACGTGTGTGTGTGTCTGTCTGTCTGTCTCGGGTAAATGAGCCAAGATGGTGGATTCTCCAGACAGGGGCAGGAGGGTCTCGGCATGGCTGCGGGGAGACAGAGCCCCCTCCCTCAGCTCCTCCCAGCCAGTAGAAAAAAGAAACTGAAATCTTTGATATGCTATTAATTGGGGAGGAATTCCACTCTCAGGAAAAAGATTCACTTTCAGCTTCCGATTGACTCTGTCTGTTCTGATCATTCCATGTTTTGTGGACGTATGTTTTGGGATCAAACATTCAAATGAAAACCTGATATTGCTTAGAGAATTCCGTCTGCTCTCCATGCTCGGGGACGTGACCCGCTGCCCAATGTGTAATTCCCAGGAGCCGTTACCGAAATTACACCTGGGGTGCCGTTAGAGTGCGGAATGTTCTGTCAGCTTCTTGGGGTGACTTTGGATCCGTGTGGGATGGCTTCACCAGTTCACGCCCAGAGTGCTTTTTGTTCCTGGTCCCTCCCTCTTCAGGAGCCTCGTGAAGCAGCGTTCACGCCACATGACTGACACTCACTGTCTCTCTCTCTCTCTCTCTCTCTCTCTCTCTTGCAGGTGTGAGCAGAGTCCTTGTGGCGATCATCCCTGAGGAGCGAGGGCAGCGCCCCCCCTCCCCCCCCCCCCACAGTCTTCCTGCCTGCACCTACCCTTGTCAGAGCATAGGAGTGACGCCCCCCACCCCCATCCCCCTGGCCGGCCTGGCACCATGAACGTCACCTCCCTGTTCTCATTCACCAGCCCGGCGGTCAAGCGGCTGCTGGGCTGGAAGCAGGGCGACGAGGAGGAGAAATGGGCCGAGAAGGCTGTGGACGCCCTGGTGAAGAAGCTGAAGAAGAAGAAGGGGGCCATGGAGGAGCTGGAGCGTGCCCTCAGCTGCCCGGGGCAGCCCAGCCGCTGTGTCACTATCCCACGCTCGCTGGACGGCCGGCTGCAGGTGTCGCACCGCAAGGGCCTGCCGCACGTCATCTACTGCCGGGTGTGGCGCTGGCCCGACCTGCAGTCCCACCATGAGCTCAAGGCCCTCGACTGCTGCGAGTTCCCCTTCGGCTCCAAGCAGAAGGACGTGTGCATTAACCCCTATCACTACAAGCGGGTTGACAGCCCAGGTGAGTGCCCAGCAGGGGGCGAGCTTGTCTATATTTGACCCCGACTACTTCAGCTGAATATCCTGTACATCCGACTGCAGTACAGTTTAACATGGGCGATTCTAGGATTTTTTTTAAGGTGGGGGGGGGGGGGTGTGGGTGTGTGTAAGAGGGACCATAATTCATGCAGAGGGGGAAACCATATCATTAGCCAATGAAATGTTTCCGGGGGCCAATCAGCTGGATTCGGTGCCTCCTGGACACACCCCTGCATTTTCAAGAAGTTGACATTACGCTGGAATAATTATATAATTTAGTCATTTTTAAGGTGAGCAACCATAGAACATCTAGGAGGCTTTTTGGCTTCAGAATGAGGCTTATAGTCATTGTCTTTAAAGAGAGTATTTTGTGTGTGGTGTAGGATTTGTGTCCCATCAGGAGGATCTTCATGTGTCTACGCTGAATTATCCCTGGGTAATTTTTAAGTGCGGTGACAGTGACAGCAAGCGGGAATTAATATTTAATGCGAGTCATGTGTTTTTGAGGACATGGATTGTGGTTTTTAAAGTCCTTGGAGTGCGATCGACGGCTGTGGTTCCCGGGAGAATAGTGCGGGGTCCTGAAGACCCCGTAAGATGATAAGGGCGTAGCCGTTTGGAAGATGACTGTCAGGCGGCCAGACGCTGCTGTGTCCTCCTGTTCCCTGTGTGTGTGTGTGTGTGTTTGTGTGTGTGTGGCCCGTTTCCTCCCTCTCACCCAGATCTACTCCCCCGATATCCAGGTGCACAGCTGTTCCTTTTTTACTGTGGTGTCTGTGTGTTTTATTGATTAATTTTTTCTGCGAATGTGAAAAACATACATAGGTTGTGGTTTCTAACTGTGGGGTGCACCCTCCTGGTGGGGCACATAGGGATTGCGAGTAGGCACAAAAGAGAACTGTGGGGGGGGGTTGATGTTGGTGGTGACCTATTTCGGAAATTTTAGTAACCTTTAGAAAATTTAGAAATTTAGAGAGCCTTTAAAACGCATCATATGGCACTAAC
Organism: Mormyrops boulengeri; assembly: GCA_026781065.1. Classification (NCBI taxonomy): domain Eukaryota; kingdom Metazoa; phylum Chordata; class Actinopteri; order Osteoglossiformes; family Mormyridae; genus Mormyrops; species Mormyrops boulengeri. The sequence continues at coordinate 14,169 of JAODLD010000039.1, forward strand.
AAGTCAATTCAATACTTTGAATTTTATTTTTTAAAATTTTTGTTTTATTCTTTGTTGTTTTTTTCTGAGCGGGAGTGGAGGTCAGGGGTGGGGGGGCAGGAAGCCGCAGCTGTGCCGGGCTGGCCGACAGCGTGCCGACGGCCGCCCCCCAAGCACACGGGTGCTCCGTAGGGAGAGGGGCTGCACAGGAAGCTCTGTCGCCCAGCACAATGGCAGGAAGGAGCAGCCACTCGCTCTGCCTCAGAGCGTGGGCCGACGGGGAGGGATGGGCTCCGCCTACCTGCTGTCCTCGCCCTGCTGCCCGCTGAGCACAGGGGGCGCTGTTCCTCTCCTGAGTCCCCCGTGGCTGAGGTTCATGCGTGGGTCAGAGGTCAACCAGTCACTTGCAGGACCAGTCTCAGGTTTACTCTAGTGTGCAAATCATGTCAGGATAAACAGCTTTATCATGCTTTGAGCTCTGTTTGCTGCTCCACCGTGGGCCGCGCCCTCTTGCCGAGTCGACCTGCGGGGTCAGTGGTCCGTGGAAAAAGCTATTGGGCGTTAGTCTTTTTTTTTTTTTTTTTTAAAAGAGCCAGTCCGTCTGCCTGAGGAGACCCAGCTGTCCCGGCTTAGTCGGAGGGGCCCCTTCTCGGCTGCCTGGACGGAGGGTCACACCGACGGGTCAGCGGTGGCGAGCCGCGGAGGGCGAAGGTCCACATGAGGGAGATGGAGGAGTCGGCCATGTTAGTGTAGTACTTCTAACTGTTTTGGTTTCTTACGCCCCTGCTCAGTGCTGCCCCCGGTGTTGGTGCCCAGGAACAGCGAGTTCAATGCCAAGCACAGCATGCTGCCCCGATTTCAGAACCCGCTGAACCAGACGGAGCCGCACATGCCGCACAACGCCATCTTCCCGGACTCCTTCCCCCCCGCCGGCCCACTGCCCTTCCCTCACTCGCCAAACGGCAGCTTCCCGGGCTCCCCCGGCAGTGGGAGCAGCAGTGCCACCTTCCCACATTCTCCGCCCGGCTCCGACCCAGGGAGCCCCTTTCAGATGCCAGGTGAGCCGGCAGTATCCATGGCGATGACCTAAGCTTACCGGACCGTACCCCCTTCACTAAATTAACTGGAACTCTTTTTGTGGGGGGGGGGGGGGGGGGGGGGGGGGGGGGGGGGGGGGGGGGGGGGGGGGGGGGGGGGGGGGGGGGGGGG
>JAODLD010000039.1:41449-52830 GCA_026781065.1 Mormyrops boulengeri
GGGGGGGGTTAATGACTTCCAGATTAAAGAAAAAAAACTGTTCCACTGTCACTGTTTCCCATCTCCTTGGCCTGGGGTTATGCCAGTTTGTGCATTACACACACACACACACACACACACACACACACACACACACACACCTCTCCATGCCAGTTAAGGTCCCTTAAGATTCTGTCATTTCCCCCTTTAAATGAACCAAAGTTTAAAGGCATTTTGAGTTAAATGCCCCTTTCAGGGCCTTTCTCTTTCAGGCACAGCTCCGGCTCCTTAAACGTTGCGCCATCTGCTGCTGGTTATGAGATTAACAGTGAGTTTTTTTTTTTGTTTGTTTCCAAAGCGCTTCTTAGACGTACCACAACGAAATGCAGCCGCCAGAGCCCTGCGAGGCAGGGTGACTGTGTGACGGCCCGCAGCCAGGCCTGGAACTGACGACTGGATCTGACCCAAACCAAATTCTAAACATCGCCCCGCCCGCCACCCGCTGGGCTTCCCAGCATGCCCCACACTGACCCCCCCCATCCCCGGTGACCAGAGCCCAGTAAACTGACAACACGGGAGCAACCGAGCCTGTGATCTGCCCTTCATTGCTACCTGAAGGGTGACTCAGACTGGTGACTAACTGGGAGGACTGGGTATGGGGACCGTCACTGGGCTGCTGCAGGAGTCATGTCAGTGTGGGGGGGATTCCCTGCATGGTGTCAGCTATACGAGATCCCAGCCTCGTGCTGTCTCACCTCCAAGCCACATTGCACAGATACCATCTCTACACACAGGGTAACGAGCTGGCGTTAACGAGCCGTCAGCAGACAGTGGAATTACTGGGAGAGCTGGGCAAAGCCTATGAGCTTCCCTACAGGGTGCTTGTATGTTTAAAGGGGGGTCCTAATTAGCTATACCAGCACTGGCACATGATCACTGCTATGACAAACAGAAAGGGCTTCACTGGCCACAGAGTGTTACAATGCAAACAAAGTGATGTAATGGGGAAAATGAGGGCGGGGACACACCTTATATGGTGCACTGAGAAATGGGCAGGGACATTCTTCATACAGCATAGTGAGAATTGGGGAGGGACATTCCTTAAATGACTTGCCGAGAAATGGTCGGGGACATTCCTTATATGGTATGCTGAGAAATGGGCGGTGATATTCCTTATATGGTATGCTTAGAAATGGGTGGGGACACTCCTTGTATGGCATGCTGAGAAATGGGTGGGGACAATCCTTATGCTGACAGACAGTGACCACACTCTGGCACTCTTAAGCCCTCTATGACAGCAGCTCTTAATCAAGAGCTCGTTTAAAATTTGGCATCATTTGCAGAGCAGTGACAAAAGAAACGTGGAGTTTTCAAACGAAAAAATTCATTTTCGATCTGAGCCGTCAGTGCAACATGTGTCTGTCGCTGTCAGCAGTGGATGACAGACAGAGGACCGGACAGGATGTGGGCTAAAGGGCAGGGCAGGACAGGTCACGTGACACAGGGAAGGGAGGGGGGGCGTGGCTATACTTGCTTTCCTTACTTGAGCCCTCCGGTTGGGACAGTGTGACACTTCTTATGTTCCAACAGCTGCTCCGGAGTCTTCATGAACTTATGGCAGACGTCACACTCGAACATGCGTGTGATCAGGTGGATTTGCAGGTGACGCTCGTACATGGTCCTCGTTTTGCAGACGAAGTTGCAGAACACGCACTCGAAACCTATGTTGCAGGGGTGTGGGGTGCGGGGGAGGGGTGTGGGGGCACAGGGTACATTAAGGGTGGTTCAAGGTCTTGGAGCCAAAGGTCTGTGGAACCTTTGAGGGGTTCCCTGATCGGTTTTTTGAAATATGTAGCTATTTGCCAGGATACAATATTTTTGAAATACAAATTGCCTTGCATAAAATTTTCTACTACTGTTTATTTATGCTCATTGCTTAGCTGAGTAACGGAAACAGTAACTGAATGGGATCGGGATATTTTATGGCAACAAATTCCTCGGTTTTGAATCAACGACCTCAAGGCTACGAGAGCGTTCTTAGGCAAGACCAGATAATGTACATTTACAAATCTGTACGGCTACTATACACACAATCGTGAGATAATAATCACAGGCAACAGAGGACTGTGCCGGGGGGGGGGGTTTCACAGCTCATAAAGGAGGTGATACTCTAAGCCCCACACCATACCTTTCTCTGATTTGTCTTCGGCCCCAGATCCTGACAGGCTGCCGGTGCTGGACTGGCTACCTGCCGAGGAGGGCGGGGCCAGCACACCCTTCAGGTCCTCTCCACCATGGGGGGCATCGCTGCTCTCCGAGCTGTTGACAGAGTCGCTCAGGGCAGACAGCGAGGACGACGTGCTCTTGGTCTCGCTCAACGGGCTCCTGGGGTTCAGGCCTGATGGGCAGGAAAACAAGCAAACAAAAAGGTTAAAGGTCAGATTGGATCTCACACTGACACCCCCCCCACAACCCAGCCACAAAAAGAAATATCACCTATCAGCACCAGCACTCCATCGGTTTCTAACCTAAAGTCAGCCTGGCCAGCCACTCTTTGCTCTTTTTTAAAAACCAAAAAGCACTTGTCATGTTCTAAGAGGCCCGCATGGGGCTGGGATTGGCGTGGGTGATCGTGACTGGCACTGCGCGCCCTGTGACACCACGGCCGCCACTCGCCCCCCCCCCTCCGCGGGGCTGTCACTGGCAGTCCTTAGCAATGACAGGAGGACTGCTCTGTCCGTCGCTGACCCATGAAGCCCGACGGGAACCCAAAAATTAGCCAAGAGGAGGCGGCTCAAAGCATTTCGCTGGCTGACAGCGGGTCCAGTTGCTAGCTTCTACACCCCCCTTGGAAACCACTGCCCTTTGGACGTGGAGACAGCAGACTGGGAATGTAAAACAAATCAAGGGGAGATGAAGGGTTTCGGGAAATTCCAGCTGATGTCAATAACGCCATGGCTGTCGCATTGGACGCAGGCCAATCAGAGCCGCTAAACAATAACAGCCCTTAACAAATCAGAGGGCAACTTACAGATTAGCACATTGCCGAAGCGGTATTTAACAACGCACTACAAAATGTAAAATATTTCAATAGACCTGCGAAGATTTTTGCTGGATCCGATTGGTGTACTACTCCAAAACTGGCTGGTCGCAAATAACAGGTAGGAGATTCAGAAGGGCGCACACCAGGCCAGCGTTAACAAGGGCTACAAGCAGAGCGCATGTTCAGCGAATGGCCATTCCAGCGTGGGCCCGTGCCTGCCGTCATCCTGACATTAATTATGTGCTTATAAGACCCACGCAGCGTATACTTCACGCGTTCGCCCATTTGCGCAGCTGGCTACTTAACAAGTTGTCCACATTACGTAACGTAACATTTACGTTTTTCCTTGGCACCCGAAGAGCCTCGCCAGGCAGGGGTCGGTTAGAGGCAAACATAGACCGACGATGGGCAGAAACACTGTTCGTCACTCCCCTGCTTGCGGAAGCGCTCCGATTCTGGCACAGTGCCCCTAGTGGCCGGCAAGGGCACCGACAGGCCACCCAGACCAAAGAGCCATCTGTCTCATAGTCAGGGTCCACCTCCGTGACAGCTGATGGGTAAATGCAGCCTTTCCTCTCCGACTGTGCTATGGCATGTTGCTAATAAATAATAAACAAACAACAACAACAACAACAATACTGTGTAGCTATCAGGGCTCAGCTTTTGATTGGTCCAGATCCTGATAACATCCAAATCCTGTTACAGGTCAACACCCCAGTCCCCATGGAAGTGCACCAGGCTTGGGCGATATCTAATTTTTCCATTCCTCCATAACATCTAAACCGGGGGGTTAGCAACCCAACTAAGAAGAGAAGAGCCACTTTCAGAACTTCAAAAAAAACGGAAAACTATTTGAACCGCAGAATTTTACTGGAAACAGAAATTTATTCTAAACAGTTTAGCTACATTTTTTTTTACACGACACCAACAACAAAGTACAAAATTATTTTCAGTGTTTTATGGACTTTAGAACGAAAATGGCATGTCTCGTTAATTATACAGTTTTTATTTTTGAAAATCGGTAAACAGGTGTTCCGCTACTTTGATTAATTAAGCACTCTTTAACGTATTCAACATCGGTGAAAGGCATTGTGTTTTATAATCTCTCAATACGCCACAAAACTGGCAGAAACTGTGCTAAACTCCCAAGCAGTCTGAACAATGAAAGTTTATAATCTTGCCTGAAAATCAAAGTGTCTTCGTATAGTCCAGACATTCAGAAGCTATCCAAAGATACAAAGGCACAAAAACGATCTTGAACAGGTAATACACATTTTCAGCATACAATATCTCGGCACATTAACGTAATTTTTTTTTTTTCCTCCAGGAGCATTAAGCACATGGGGAACCCTGCTGGAACAGCTGTGAATGCATTTGCCTCTGTCCATTGATCCCTAAATTATTGACTTTCATCTTATACTTTCCTCTTTTTTTTCAGCTGCCTTGGGACAGGATTTATTTAGATTTTATTCGTTATTTAGATTTGATTCGTAGATTTTACTGTTCTAGTTTACTTTTCAAAACATCTTTGCTAGCATAAAAATGAAAGGTGGTACCGATTGGACTGATACTGTCCAACCAAATTAAGCTACCAAGATGAACACCACAAGCTACCAATAACCAATAGTTGAATCCACTTATAATAATCACGGTTATAGTGATCAACTGCTTATATGGATCAAAAAGCTTGGGACAGAATCATTCCTGTACAAATACTGCTTAAATAATTTGCTTATAGTAATCAAGTAGTTCATTTTGGGTCTTTTTAAACAAGACAACATATGGAAAAATTTTAAACTGTGGTAATTCTTTACTTTGATAGGTCAATTTTGCCTTGCGGTAAGCCGTCTGCTTCTGGTAGCTACCTGAGGCTAATGTTCCGCGCACAGAAAATGACGACAAAAAGAAAATCATTTTCTCTCAATGACAAATATAGACTCATCAAAGCTTATGATAAACTGCCAAAAGCAAGCCACCGAGATGCAGCAGCGAAACCACAATAAGCACCATTGAGACAATGTAACGTTAAAGTGCGCTGTGTTAATAGAATTGAATTTAATATTATGTACAGGACTGTATTGGAGCACATTTGAATTATACACAGTTTAGTAATTTAATTTGTACAGTACTGTAATTTGAAAACCATATAAAACAGCTGTACTGTAAAATTAAGTAACAATATGGAAGCTGTCCATTTTACTACCTTAAATTCATGTAATAAATTAACAAATGTCAATTTAGATGGAAATCTGCCTGAGACATAAATAAAAATTATAAAGTTATAATGATCATCCGCTTATAGTGATCAATTTCACCCAGACAGACGTGATCACTATAAGCGGTGTTCACTGTATGTGACATTCGCAGAAGCCTTTTCGAATTTTTTGAGGTGTAGGGCCTGCAATGTTATCAGGTTGCGTTCAAAACCTCATACTGTACCTTCACTTACTGAATTTTGTTGGAAGCATACCACTCAACCGGCAATGCAGTACGTACTGTATGCATGCACAACAGCCTGCTTTGGAGTGACCAGCAGACGCACGCAACTCGAGGGTCGTAAGTTGCCGGCTCCTGGTCTACCACAGTATACCACGGCATACAGTATTTTGACGATATTTTCAAAAACAGTGCTAAAATTCACCGTCCTCCACAATCCGAATTTGCCAGGACACGTCCCTATGATAAATTATGAGGAACATGGCCAAAATTTCGCAGTACGCCGTTTTACCGTAATACCACCCAAGTTGCTACTGTGACACAGTTTATCCTCGCAGTACACACCTTGTTGTTACGCATCGACAAATACTGGCCAGTGAGGCAAAGAGAGCTGCACTGGTCATTTTCACTGGCACAATGGGCTGATCACTGGCACGGCGCCCACCTGTATGCCCAGCGCTGATGTGGGCCTTCATGTCGGCCTCCTCGTTGCAGACAAAGTCGCAGGTGCTGCAACACAGTGCGTACATCCACTGCTCCCGGTCCACGTGCAGCGACATGTGACTCACAAAGTGGGCGTTGTGATCCGTATGGAACCCGCATACGTGGCAGCTGTGGGGGAAGAGGGTGGGGTTACAGAAACCAATCAGAAAGAGGTTAAGGGGCGGAGCTTGGGAGGGAAGTCAGCAGCACATCCTGTTGAATATTTCCCCACAGAAAGTGCGCATTCAGGCAGGCGCTATCACTTCTGTTGCCATAACGATGGTAGCACCAGGATTAGGGGATACTTCAGTGTGTGTGCGGTAGGGCGGCCATGCATGTGGAAAAGCAGGAAAGAGAGGGGGGAGGAGCACCCACCTGTAATAGTAGGGGCAGTTCTTGCGGTCGCTGGTCTCCGTGGCGATGGTTATCTGCTCGGTGTCGGTGCTCACCAGCTTGACGGAGTGGATGGTGAGGTGCTGGTTGAGGTTGGCGCGGCACTTGGCAGCGTAGGGACACAGGTGGCACTTGTACTTCCTCTCGTCTGTGAGGACCCGGCGATGGGGGGTGGTGGGGGACAGAGAGGGTGACACCCATACAGGGGAATGACATAAAGAAAAAGGAAGGAAAGGGGAAATTTTTTATTTTATTTTTTTTAAATCAGCGAAGGTGGGGGGGAGGGGCACGCTGGCGGGGCTGTCAGTGTGAGCAGCGAGGCGGGCCGCGAGGCTGGAACCCCTTCCCAGGGCCTCAGCACCGCGACACATGGACATATGCTTCCGCCTCTGCTCTCCACGTGGGGGCCAAGTGATGGGCTGCCAGCCGGCCGCGTCTGCCCGCAGTCCCCGGATCGGGGGCCCCTGCGCCGGCTCTGCTCCCGCTCACCGTGCTCCGGGAAAAGCCCGCGAAGCCGGCGCCGTCCGTATGCTCAGCTAATGAGACGAGTCGTTCTCCCACTGAGACTAATCAGAGGCGTAATCTCTTTAAAGCCGCGGGTAATCCTGTCCGGCTGCCCTCTTGTCCGGCCGCGCGCGTACTGAGAATCCACCCCACGTAGCGCTTACAGGCCGCCTTCCCTGGAAAGGGGGCAGGGTCATTGGGTGGGGGGGGCCGTTCAGTGGGCGGAGCTCAGGCTCTCACCTGTGTGTAGAGAGAGGTGCCGGGAGAGGGTCTGCTGCCGGCCGAACACCTTCCCGCACACGGTGCAGGGGTACAGCTGTTCGCCTGGCCGCCATTGCGGCCTGCTGTTTCCCGGGTCCCAGTCTGTAAGAGAGGGAGTCAGTCAGCTTCTCTCGGGAGCCGTGCTCTCAAGAACCATGCTGGTCAGCATCTACCTCAACCGCATCAGATCTACCCCCACTGAAGGTTACCACCACTTCAACGAAAACGCCCCCCCCCCAAGATAGGCTGGCAGTACAATGTTAAGCCTTTGATAAAAGGCGACAGCTAGCTCCCAATTAAGATTCCAGACTGGCAGTGCCACATCCCCCCAGGGGAAAGACACGCACAATACCCCTAACCCATAAACGATATAGCCTGTTAGCCTGGAATGCAGGCTGAATTTAAACACGCGTCTGCGCTTCCCATTGGTCGCCGCGTGGGCCGGGGTTCATGAATATTAATTATGTAAATCTGGATCTACTTAAGAGCATACTGGTTAATGGCTAAGCGGCTGCACCTTGGAAGGAGATGATCTCAATAAGACAATGATAATGTAAATAAACGGCTGAACGTGACACTTATTTGTGATAAATAATCAAGGGAAATGTGTCTTTTTAAGACGACCACAAACCGATGAGATGATATGAATAAATTGTCGAGGGCCGGGCTGGCGGCCATCTTGGCGACTGGTGCTCAGGCTGGGAAAGACGCCGTGTGGGCTGCAGGATCGCTGGGGCACCAGATGGGGGCGCTCTGGCTGACCGCAGCTTATTTAATGGCAGCCATTAGAAGACAGATGTGCGAAATGTAGAGCGGAATGCAGAAGGTGCATGTCCGGGCTCTGGTTACACACTCAGCCCCCCAAATCGGGTCGGGGGGCAGCTTGTACAGGAAGTCCTCTGAAGTAGGTGAGGGGTACGGGGTGAGACGGTGGAGGTCATATGTGGTATATTTGGTCCGACCCGAGAGCCCAGTTCCAGAGCGACACTCTGTTCAGAACCAGCGCATCTCAGAAACTAACCGACCCATCTGACAAACACCTGGTCTATGCTACTGACGTTGCATGGCAAATTCAGCCAAACTTTGTCACATCCTTTCACCCACCCCCGTTAAGGTGTCCGCCAATGCACGACCAAGCATCGGCCCGGTGCACCAAGCCCTCCGAATGGCACGGACACAGGGTCCAGAATTGGGGCCGCGCGGCTGATTACGGCCGATGTGAGGGCGGCGGTGCCATGAGGGCCAGGCCCGACACACTGGCGCTGACAGGCGACCCGTGGAAACTAGGAGGGGACAGCCGGCTTCCCTGGCTCTGTTGAGGATGGCTGGGGTGGGGGCCTTTCAGGCACGTAATGGTTTAATTGGCGTTATTAATGCTGGGGAGGGAGAGGAGGCTGCCACGGCGGAGGGAAGACGGACAGGCGGGCGCACACGCCGGCACGCACCACTCCCTGGCAGAACCAAATAAAAATAGGAGGAAACAGATGCACAGTGTAGCTGCCAAGCCCTCGCCGCACGACTCCCACCGCAATACTCCTCCGTGGCCAAGCTGTGGCGCCACAGCCACATTCCACCACCATGGGTAAAGATGTCGGGACAGGAGGGAGACGGCAGCATGCATACGAAGGCGGGGGGAGGGGGGCGTTCGGCAAATTAACTGCGAGGACACCCTTGACACGTAAAACGCAATCATTTTTTCATTAACTCGGGGCCGGGAGGGCGGGAGCACGCTAATTACCCTCTGAGTGCTGGGGGTGCCGCAGCCGATGGGGTGGGGGGGCCAGAGGCTCATGAACGGCGCTCAGGCCCCTTAGGTCACGGCCTCGGTAAACCGCCACAAAGGTACCACTGACTCCAGCATGGTTCTGCCAATCACGCATCATCTTTAGGAGCTCAGCCAATCGCAAACACCCTACCACTTGCTACTGAACTGGTCGTGCGACCTGAGCTCCAGGCAGTCGTGAAACAGAGATGGAGAGCTTTACCGAGTGGCGCCGCCCTGGTGGAGGAGCTGGCCTCGCCGGTGACCGGGTCCTTGGAACATGAGTTGAAGGGTGATTGTCTAAAGCGGTCTCCAAGGTAGGAAGTGCTGTGAAGAGGACCACAACAGTCAAGGGGTGAAAACAAGCACCTCTGAGGGCAAAGGGGGGGACGTCACCGCTCACCTGTTCATGGCCAGCATAGTGCCGTCTTTCTGGTCATTAGCTTTACTCACTTTTTCTGTTAAAAATAAAACGGACACAATGTTAATTCACAGTAATCCTCTAAATACATAAAAACATTCAAAAATGGGGGGGGGGGGGAATAAAACGACAGAGCTTAAAGGCACATCTGCCCAAATCATCCCTCCCCCTCAGATTACAGCGGCTCTGATTACAACCCAGATAAGACCAGTGCTCCCATTAATGGCAGGCCCTCCCAGTGCAGCCGTGACTCCTTTCAGAGGGGCGGCTACCCAGGCGGCCCTCCCCACCCCCCCTTCCCCTTCTTGACACGGCTCCATCAAATGCCTGGCCAAGGACAGAGGTCTCCCTGCGTTGCCATGACGATGGGGGACGGGAAGGCGTGTGCGCGTGTGGTCAGGTTGGTGCGCTTCAGAAATGAGGCGCAATGGAGCAGGGTGTGATTTGGGGGGAGGGGGGGTGGTCTCGCAAAACCTTAAAAAAATTTTTTGAGATTATTAAAATCTCAAAATTGACCAAAAAAAATCTGACACACAAAAAACATATTCTTTATTAAATACTGCCTTTAAATTGCCTGAGACAGTAGTATGTTGCAGTTTTGGTGACACAGATCCTTCAGACCAATTAGGTTGTCCAGCTCCCTTCGAAGCCAAAAAAAAAAACAAAAACAAGCATAAGTCTCACATGACTCACATTTCAGCCAATCAGCACGGAGTCTCTTACCTGACAGCTTGAAGAGGAGCTCGGAGGCCATCTTGACAGAGATGTCCTGGGAGAAGAGGGCCTTCTGGGGCAGCACCAGGCCCTCGGGGAGCCCGGAGAGCGGCTCGCCCGCCTCGCAGCTGGGCAGCGTGCTGAAGCCCACCAGGCGTGAGGGCACCGGAGGTAAGGGCGGCTCCTCGGGTGGGTCCACCTCCATGGGCTCCGATTTCACCACCGCCTGCCGCATGCTGGCCTCCTTGTTGCTCTCCGCTGGAGGCCGTGGGAGAAGCAGTCAGCTGCCGTGTCCAGACCTCCCAGTACACCCAGTTAGGGGTACACAACGCATTAAAATCGGCAGGGATTGAGGACCTAATAAGTGACCCCCAGTCTAAAATTACGGCTAGGATCTGCAATCATTTTGCCAGTAAGTTACCAGCTGCCTGGGAACACCAACCAATTGGTTACCAGCTGCCTGGGAACACCAACAAATCAGCTACCTTCTGCCCAGTAACGTCAGCCAATCCGCTACCTTGCGGAGGTGACACAGAAAGGCACGAGGAAAATAAAGAAGGTGACAAACGGACGCAGCTGTGAAATCCCACATGTGCCCCCCCGGCCTGTGTCGGACAGCGGGGGCACAGGTGGTGGCACGGCACGTGAGCAACCCGTCGGCCCATCCATATGCACGGGGGTTGGCCAGGGACGCGCGCACGATGCCCCGATAAATGCCAGGCCGGGCGCTCCGGAGGTGAGGCAGACTGCTGTGTAAAAATAGCTCCGCGCCGTGCCGGATTTCTGCAGGTAACACGTGTGGAACGGACGGCTCCCACGGCACGCGGTATTCTGGGCTCTGCCCCGGTCGGGGTTTCCCCTGACGTCGCGGACAGCCAGCGGGCTCCGCCCACAGATCCGGCAGAGGAGGAGGCAGCAGAACGAGGGCGGGGGGGTCACAGCACGGCCACCCCGACCTACATTCAGCACGGGGACGGGACGCAGGTGCCACTACGCCGGGATCTTGACCCGAATTCCCTGAACGAGGAACTGGGACCCCGGAACCAGCATCGGGGTCAAGGTCAGTGAGGGGACAGGACCACGTTCATGCTGAGACCCCAATCCCAAGCGGGTAACAGCTTCACCATTTGCTTGTGACACTCGACTTATTTTGTTTTTGTTGTACTATTTTTATTTGCAAAATCAACCCTGCGCAGACTGACGTGGTATGGTCCGCCGAGGTGGGTGACAGCAGTAGGAGGGGGAGGGGGGGATGAGTGCGTGGGCGGGGCCAAAGAAGAAGAGGGAGGGACAGACTGGGATGGGGAAGGAGAGGGAGTGAGAGATAGGGAAGGAGATGGAGAGACAGACAAGGAGGGGGCAGGAGAGGGAGAGATAGACAGGAA
>JAODLD010000039.1:54473-65007 GCA_026781065.1 Mormyrops boulengeri
CCCCCCCCCCCCCCCCCCCCCCGGGGGGAGAGGCAGACCCACCTGAGAGCTTAATCAGCAGCTCCGATGCCACCTTCACACTGATGTCCTGGTTCAGCAGACAGTTCTTGGCTAGTGGGCTCGACTCCTGGGGCTGGGAGCCCCGTTCAGCGGGCCCCGGGGTGGGCCCCTCCGGATGCAGCCCGTAGCCCGACTGCGCCTCCTCAGAGCCGGGCTCCTCCTTCACGAAGAGGGAGGGCTTCAGGGCATCTTTCTGATTGGCCGCTACGGGTAGGAGGAGAGGAGCCATTTTTGGTGGGGGGGGGTGTGTATTTGGAGGGGACCCCCCAGCGTCACATGCAGCAACACAGGCCACCTTAAGCAAGATTTGCTGGGCTCAGCCTGAGAGTGGGGGCCCTCAGGCTCAGCACTAAACTCCAGGTCAGGGGTGGGGGGAGGGGGGTAGCAGCGACACTGGCAGATCTAGCTCAGCCGCCAGGCGCGGTGGCCTGAAAACGCAGCCTTGTCTCCTGCAACGACATACGGATAAATAAAAGGGATTTGGTTACTCGGGGGGGGTGGATCAGATGAAGAATTAATAAGCGGACGGGCCGGAACAGATGGCCCCCGACACGGTCGCTCTCGAGCCGAAAGCTCCGATTATCCCCGCTGTGGGTACGAGAGACGCAGAGAGCCGTGTGTGAGGCGAGTGCCCACAGGCAGCCAGCAGGGAGCCAAAGGCATCCGGATGGGGAGGTTCAGCGGCCCTGCCCAACAGGGGGCGCCACTATCATGGGGTATATCCTGAATCACCAGGATCACTTGTTAGCCACTCTCCTGCCAGCTCGCACAATCAAACGCACATATGACCAGCCCACACTGGATAAAAAGGGGCTCATTAATGAGGGGGCATGAGCAGGGGGGGGCACAGGCGGGATGGTTGTCGGCTGCCCTCACCACCTGGAAACGCCACGTGGGCCGGTGTCAGCGGGCGGAGCCCAGAAGGACGTCCTCTAATGAGGAGCGTGTTGCAGCGTGTCGGAGCAGACAGCGCCGGCACGCTCAGCACACGGCCTGCCCGGTTTGAGCGGGAACGCGACAGATCTCTGAGACCCGCGATGCACGGGGTCACTCCTGGCCAGAGCACCGCAAACGCCATGGATTTCTGGCAAGATCCATGCCGCGCTGTGGTCAGAATGATCCTGAATTCTCCCACTGGTGCTCAAAGTTGCCCCCCCCCCCCCGACTAGTGTCAAACTCCCCGAACCCTAATCCTACCCATAATCCTCACCCACCCATGTCAGCCGCTGCCCCAGAGTGTTTTACCCGTAAACCACACCCATCGGCTGCAGCGGACAGCAGGCGACAGAGTTAAATCGAACAAGGCCATTTTAAACCAGCAACAGCAAGCAGGGAAGGGACAAAAAACCTGAAGCGTGTTCCCGTAAAGTCGGGGGTCGTGGAAAGTTCAGGCTGGATTGCTGAGGGATTTTGGGAAAGGCTCTCGCAGGCCTGCATGCTGTCAGCGGCGCCAAGGTGATGGATCCTCGTGCCGGGGGGGGGTGTCCGTGCACACAGCCCCACCTCTGACTCAGCATAGCACCTCCTCCCGGACCAATGGCCCCCAATGACACAGCACCGGTGTTACAGCCTGTTTACTCACTCACACCTCCCCAAACACCCACCCCCTTCTGCTGCTCCATTGGAGTCTATTTATGTAACATTATTGTCTCCTGGGGGCCCCAGACCCTCCTGGGACCAGATGGGAGAGTCACCCCCCCGCCTCCCACACTCTATAAGGGTTATGGAGTGCTAAGAGGGGGTGCAGCATAAGCACCCCTCCCCAAATGCGATTCATTTCTAATGATGAATTATGCATGGCGTTATTAATTAATCTAATGATCTGTGTTTTCTGCGCTGGCCCCCTCCCCCGAGATGGCGGTGTAATTATGCAGCGCCAACGAGCTCAGAGATCCTCCGTGAGCTGCTCTTTCAGCACCCAGGGTTTCCGTGGTGGGGCTCGGCCACCCCCGTGGGCAAAGCCGGGCATGGACGACGCCAAGCTGGACACCCTGTGCTGGCAAGAACCTGTTTCCAGAACTGGGCAGCACCCGTAAGTCCTAACTGGAGCCCTAAAGCATGCTGGGAAGGCCATATCAATCCCTTGCAATGATGGCAGCTTGAGGTCAACATGGAAGTTTTGTGGTCTTGGCAGGACCGGTCTTGCTAACTTTCCTGCCAAGAACGAACTTGGGGCACAATGAATCATGGGGTTAGTCTCATTTGGGGAGAAATATCATTGATTTCTGGGGCGAGGATTTTTACCGTCCTATGTACTTCTGTTCTTAGTATTGGAACTTGTCTTCAGCAATAGAAGATGACGTAAAATGGGTACACGAGAACACAAGTACGGTCAAGTACACATATTGAGAAACACCCCAGCTTACCTAAAGCCAGGGGCGGGGCTACAGGGGCATTGGGCCCACCTGAATGTTGATTGGCCCCTTCCCTTGTCACTTACCAACTCAGAACATATCATTGGCTAATGATAAGGTTGGGTGGTCTATAGGAACTATAGCCTCTGTTATGCTCCCCCCACCTTAAAGACCTAGAATCTGGTCTACTCGCCCTCCCCTGGTCCCCCCCCGCTCTTGGTCCCCACCCGCCCATACCTGAGATCTTCATGAGCAGGTCGGTGGCTGTCTTGGTGGAAATGTCGGGGCTGAAAAGGGAGGCCGCGGTTGGCCCGGGGGGGCTAAACTTGACATTGGGGGGGTCTCCATGGAGGGAGAAGGAGGCCGGTGTGGAGACGTCACGCTCCTGCGGCTCCTCCTTGACGCGGAGGTGCTCAGACGGTGATGGCCCCGGCGTGGCGCCGCCCGCGAGCTCCTCCTCAGCGCCGGCCTCCGCCTCGGTGTCCGTGGCGACCTCCTCCTTGACGGCCAGCTCGGAGCGGGGAAAGTGCTGGTGGCAGCGCATGTGCAGCTTCAGGCTGAAGTGACGCGATGAGGTGAAGGGGCACAGCTCGCAGTGGAAGGTCTCGCCACGGTCTTGGTGCTGGTGGACCTGGGGGGCGGGGCAAGAATCAGCACCAGACAATCAGCTTCAGGTCACAAGACACCCTATCAAATAACACCAATAGCAAATAGCACCAATAGCATTCCAGTGTTTCACTATAACTTTGTTGATTGGTTGCCTTCGTCACCGTTTACCTCACATCTTTACTTAGCAGATACATTTGCACAAAGCAACGTACAAATGAAGAAAGTTTGGGATCAGAGAGTGGGATCAGCCAGTGGCCCTAGGGTAGGGCTCTCCTGGAGAGCTACTGTCCAGTAGGGTTTTCTGACGAGCCACATCTCAGGTGAATACCAGAAACAGGTGTGGTTCATCAAACAGGTAGAATAGAAAACCTACTGTATAGTAGCTCTGTTGGACCACATTTGGAGACCCTTGCCCTAGAGCATGTGGAATTAAGGGTACTGCTCTTTCCCAACACTGATATGATTACTATCCTGGCTATGGGATTCGAACTCACAACCTACTGGACTAGGGCTCAGATACCCAGCTTACTGAGCTACACACCGTCTCCATGCCGCTTTCTGAATTTGTTGAATATTTTCTTAATGAAAAAATGTGATATATGAAGCCGAGACCTGATCTTTTGCCCGGGGGGGGGGCCTCTGTACCTTCATGTGGGACTTGAGATTGTCTTTGCGGGCGCAGCGGAAGGGGCACAGCGGGCACTGGTGGCTCTTGAGGCCCGTGTGGATCACCATATGCCTCTTCCAGTAGCTCTTCCGCTTGATGACCAGGCCACACACAGGGCACTGGAAGGGCTTCCCCCCGTCCTCTGGAGAGGCTGCGGACAGCAGGTGGCGCCGTCATTAAGGAGCCATCACTGCGATTAGCATTATCATTAATGACAAACTGGGAGTTGCCACCAGAAGACTGCAGGTTTGAATGCCAGAGAGCACTACTTCTGAGTTTTAATATCTACATTAAAGGGTCATTTTTATAATCACACACACAGGACCTAAAGCCACTTTCAGGATCCTCGGCATGCTGGCAGACTGACATCAGGGATGGGGGTCGTTTGTTCCTTTATTTTCACCGTACACGAGTGTAATTACCATTATGCAAAGTTTTAACAGGAAGATCGCAAAGCATGTCTGAGAAAGTTAGAGAAACTCCTCCCTAACATTCCGGCTCGTCCGTGAAAGCGTAGCACTCAGCCACTAAGCGATCCGGGGTCCTGAACCAGTATCCCGCCTACACTGCCACTCTATGTCCTCGTCCATGTCTTCACGGGCTAACGGACCGCCACGGGGACCAATTACGGATCAGCCGCCCCCCCCCGGCCCGCCCCCCCAGAACAGGCAATGAGATGCATGCTTATGAATGACATCAGTTTATTAAAAGTATTTCAAAGAAATTAAGTCTCATTATAAATCGATAGGACATTTCAGGTAATCCTTCTCAGTCAGGGCAAGGAAAAATCGCTAACAGAGTGACATTCTAAACTAGCTACTACTTAACTAGCATTTTAAGTGCCTTGCGCTCTTTTGAATAACCTCATCGACAGTGATGTGCATTATCTCTCTGTGTGTGGCACCTCTTGCTTTTGGGATCATGCCGCCAGCTGATTTAAACTTGCTAATTTCCTTTTTGTCCGCAGACGCCTGACGTGCATCTGGAAGGTACAACCGCGGCAGCCAGTGCCTCTGCCGGCTAGGCACCTCACGCCCACAAAACGGAAAGTATGATCGCTATGTTTGGCCTGGAATTTGACATGGGGGGGCTGGAAGGGAGGCTGGCGAGGTGGCCTCCTGCTGCCCGTGTGAGGATCCAAGGCTGACAGGTCGGCTTGGCAGGCGGCTCCTCCCTCCAAAAATGAGCCTTTCGGAACGACCCCGGCTTTCCTGCTGGGGTCTAGGGGGACCCCCCACGGAGCCATCGTACCGGACCGCCAAGAGCTCCGTTTGGCCACTACGCCTCCCACAGGAGTGAGGCCGGGGGGGAGGGGGCTACTGAGGGGGGCGCGGGAGTTAATCAAAGACACTCGACCGCCGGTTCGAATCGGTCGAGACGAGGGCCGGAATTCCGCTTCCAGAATCTGTAAAAACATTTCTGCGGAGCAGAAAAGAAGGCATGAACTTTGGCTGCTAGATTAGGAAACGTGACATAAACATAACATCTTATTTCCATTCGGGGGGGGTGAGGCAGAGAAAAATGCAGAGAGATGGAGAAAAAAGGAGTGAAAAAAACAGCTATAAAAACCCCAGAGTGTCGAGCGAGAGGAGGAAGAAACGATGTTTTCTGAGCCAGGCTGCGACCTTTCACCTCTGCTGCGTTTTAAGAAGGAAAAAACACTCCCCGCCCCACACACACACAGCAGGCTCAAATTAAAGGAGATTTAACACAGAGAGCCTGCGGGGGGGGCGATACCTCCTTGGCTGCTGTTGGCTTTGGCCCTCCCCTTAGGGGTGGAGGGCAGGAGCAGGTCCACGGTCTGGCTGGGTGTCAGGGGCTTTTGGCTCTTCTCCAGCAGGGGCTTGACATCCTCCGCAGAGCTAGGGGGCGCTGGCGTTAGCGGCGGGTCCTTCATATCAGCCAGCAGGTTCCCGGCAGCGCGGGCGGCCACCTCCTTGAGGAGCGCAGCGGAGGAGGTGCGGGAGACCAGTGACAGGAAGGAGCCAGCGGAGGCCTGGGGGTCCGCCTGGGGCCCGGCAAGACCCCTCTCGCTCACCTTCTTGGACAGCGCCGCCAGTGTGGAGCTGGCCGACTGCGGGTTGAATGGCGAACCAAAGGCGTCAAAGCGTACGGCTGCCGCTGCCTCCTCGGCGCGCCCCCCAGGGGCCGGAATGGAGGAGGATGAGGAGGACGAGGAGGAGGAGGATGACGACGAAGATGAAGAGGAGGAGGAAGCAGAGGATGCGGCCGCAGCACCCTTGTCCTGCAGCACGGCGTTGGCAGCCGCTTTCAGCTTCTGGATGGCCGAGTCCGGCGAGAGACTGCTGCTGGGCACAGAGCAGCCAGATGGGGGCCACACCTCGGCCCCGGGGGGCCACACGAAGCCACCAGTCCCGCCCCCATCACAGGGCTCCTGTTTGATGCCGGCCGGGGGGGCTGAGGAGGCAGGCGAGCCAGTCGCGGACCCTCTGTTATTGTTACCGCCGCCGCAGGCCAGCTTCCGGGCAAGCGCGCTCAGCTGCTGGGCATGATGGGAAGGTGGCAGGAGGGCCAGGCCAGGGCCCAGGCCCAGGGGGGGCGGTGAGTCTGTGCCACTGGCCTGCAAGCTCAGTTCCCCCACCTCCAGGAGGCGCCGTAAGTTGCTGTTCAGTGGCTTGCCCAGTGCCTGCGAGGCATCCCGGTAGAGGGACACCAGGGCGTCCTGCCCTGTGAAGGATCCTGCCCGGAAGGCGTCCCCCTCTAACCCTAGTAGGTCCAGTGAAGCCCGGGGCACTGGCGTGGGGCAGCCCAGCGAGCTCTCTGCTGACGTGTCCTGTTCCGTCCGGGGGGGTCCATCAGGGGTCGCCTGGAGGTCATCCTGCACGTCTCCATAGGACGATTCCGAAGGCGTGTCTGAGGCGTTGCCGAACCAGCCGTCCTCGTCGCCGGGCTCCCGGCCCGCGGGCTCATCCTCGGCAGGGTCGGCATCTGCGGGGCGGGTGGAAAAGGCCGTGGGATTAGGAGGGAGCTAGATGAGCCACACTGCAAATAACGCGCCGATTCATGCACCAGGGATGCACTCGCAAACACTCGTGTAAAGTGCGTGTAATCCTGCATCGCCGCCACCATGCACAAAGACCCGGCTTTCTGTCTTTTAACCGTATTCCTCCCGGGGTCTGGAGGAGTTTGGCGAAGGGGTTACCATGGCGACGGGCCCTTCTGGGAGGCGAGACGGGAGAGATTAGGGTAATGGAGGTTACCGAGGCGGATTAATATTCATGAGGCTGCGGATAGTCGCCGACGAGCCAATGAGGATAGGGTTAAGGTCGCGGAGGGTCATTAATATACAGTCCCCGTATCAATATTCATAAGCAAAACATTACGGCGTGCCAGACACTGAGGAACAAAGCGGAGGGGCTACGCAACAAAATGGAGGGAAAAGACCGACGTGACAATCAAAGGGGCGTGCATCCGTACGCGTTAACCAGACACTGCGTTTACCTTCATTAAAAGAGTAAAATGTAGCGAAATGGAGAGAAATACCGCCAGACTCAGAGAGAAATTGACCTGCTGCCTATTAAATCTTTTTCTGTTCATCTCTCTCTCTCTCTCTCTCTCTCTCTCTCTCACACACACACACTCACACACACACACACACACACACACCAGTTGGTCCTGATGTAAGATTGGAGGGCAGGGAGAACAGAAGCAGACTGACTCCACCCACAGGGGGCAGTGATGAGCAGACTGACGTTGCCGATGTACAGCAGGCCCACTGAGTCTACAGCAGTGCACACAGGCCCCCTGCAAGATCAGAACAGTCACGGGTCCCACGCAGGCAGACTGGGGACATGGGTTTGGGCAGACGAAACCGAAAACCCATCCAGCCGTCAGAGGATGGACTGCTATAATCCACTCAGGGGCTCATTAAACCCCACCCCCAACCAAACCTGATTAGCGACCAGGAGAGGGTCTACTATGTTCTACGAGGCATGGAATGGGAATCACCGGAAGGTCACGGGCTTAGGATCCGAAGGGTTTAGCTATTTGAAGCAAGACCGCCGCTAGCAACGTTAAGGAGTAACGACACCAGCGACTGGCGGAGGTGGGTGTGGCCAAGGCTGGTCATCTAGGAGACGCTCAGCTCCCTCCAGCAACAATGCACCCGTCTGCGGGCCCCACCATAAGCACCAAAAAGATACCATGAACCGTTTACGATATCTGAACGCACTCTTTTTACAAAAGGGCTCCCGTCCAAACGGACTCGGTCCGCCGCACGACTTTCACACGTCTGGGCTCAGAATTACGCAGCAGATAACAGATCCAATCCCCCTCCATGGAGACGACTCCGGCACGCTGCGGTCGCGCGTGTTTGGATCCTGCCCAAAAGAGAGCCGGACATGCCCTTTGCGTCGAACAGAGTGCCGCCTCAACCCGACTCCTGCAAAGCCAACACGCTGAAACTGGGCCCGAGTGGGGGGTGGGGGGTCATTTACAGGTCGCTGGTCACATGACATGCCCAAGGCTGCCTGCCAGCACACTGCAGCTACTCTGCAACACATCCAAAATGGCAGATCAGTACGTGTGTGGGGGGAGCAGGGCATTCCCAGTCCGGCAGGAGACAGGAGTGCAGACATCTCCTACCCCTCGGCCCACCGGGACGTCCGCGTGTCAAGTGTCATCAACACGGCACACGGCACGCTCACCAGCAGAACAAAGGCGCCAGTGTTCCTTCTAGCGGTGCAGCCGCCTTCATTTATTCCACATTTTATAAATCGGCAAAATGGATCCTTCCCATTCCCCCCCCAGAAGGTCCACCGCAGAGGCCGGCATGACGGCTAGCCTTTCTTTTTAATGGAAATGCCATGAAATGACAAACGGAGAAATCCGATGCCTCGTCCTGCTCCTCTGCCCAGGCGCTGAACACCCCTTGTCCTGGTTCTGCTGCCTACAGCCGGCTCAAACAGAGGAGGGGGGTCCTTGGCGCAAAGGGCAGCTATTTAAATAAATAAAAACACACACACACAACCGGATGCACAAATAACTGTAACAGGGATACATCCCCAGCAGCCCCACCCCCCACGGTTTTAGATGTGGGGGGACCGGAGGTGGTGATTACGGATCTGGGCGGGTGCTCCCCCCCCCTCTCCCCAGGCCACACGCCACACCGAGGCCCCTCGGGCCATGCTAATGAGCGCCAACCATGGCCGGTCCAGCTTATTACAGCACTGCAGACAATACGAGACACGACTACGTACCGCACGTGCTGTGGGGGGGGGAGGTGGCTGTTCCATTAATTGGGCTGCCATCAGAACCTCACTCTGCCCTCTTAAGGCCAAAGACCGCGGCACATCCAGGTGACCAGACCACTGGTCACTAATCTGGCCCCATCTCCCTGCTTTCTGTCCGTTAAGCGGGATCCTCTTCTCCTTCCTTCGGTTTCCCTGACACCACCACCACCCCCCCCCCAGTATCTGACAAAGTTCATGTTTGGGGGACACAGGCTGTTTACACAGCCAGAATGTCCACCTTTATCACCCCAGTGTCTAGCGGAGGGTCTGGGGGCTGGGGGGGCAGAGAAGGTACGGCAGGCCGGATTCGCCCCCCCCCCCCCGGCTGCTAACAGCTGCAGAGTGAGTCAGTTTGGGTCACAGAGCAGAGCCCCAGGTTCCACACACTGGGCCGCAGAGCCGAACTTCTGCTCCGACTCACAGATTTGGTGTCACTTCATCTAAAATTTGGCGCCCCCCCCTTCCACATGCCATTCTGCACTTGAGTCCCCATCCAGCCCAGCATCAACCAAAAACTAGAGCTGAAACAGAACCTGCACCCCCCCCCGAAACAGCCCAGCCTATCAATAATGGTTAATTTAACACATATGTGGGAGGCAATCACATAGGGAGGGGCTATACCAAATTAGAAACTAAATACTGTTCAAGTACTCAAGAACAGCCTGGAAACCATTGCTGGGGGGCCCGGGGGGGGGGCACTGACCACACGCACCCCCCAACAATGACAGAGTACTTCCCAGTAAAGCCAGAGCCAGCCAAATATGTAGAGCGGTACACACGCCCCGCGCACATCCAATGCGCCCTGTAATTCACCGCCTGTGTCTCTCAGGCATACCCCCCCCTGGCTTCGCGGGCACTCCGGGCAGCATGCCAGGGGTGAAACAGGAAAGAAAAGCGTTCTTGGATGCCGAGCGGGAAAGCTCACCCCAAGCCCTTCCAATTCCTCGGCACAGATGCGGCTGTGGCTCTTTGTGCCGAGCGCCCGGGGGTGGGGGGCGGTGAGCTGGATCCGGCGGAAGGAGAGCGCCCCCCGAGGTAAAGGTGCAAGCCCGTGCTGATAACGCGATTTTACGCAACCGATCCGCGAGTCCTCAACTGCAGAGGCAGCAGATTTTTAAATTAAATAAATAA
This sequence comes from Mormyrops boulengeri, assembly GCA_026781065.1. Classification (NCBI taxonomy): domain Eukaryota; kingdom Metazoa; phylum Chordata; class Actinopteri; order Osteoglossiformes; family Mormyridae; genus Mormyrops; species Mormyrops boulengeri. The sequence goes on from JAODLD010000039.1 coordinate 64,547, forward strand.
ATATTAAATAAAGGCGTTTCTCACATGAACGCGAGTGGCTCGGACGTTAAACGAGCCACGGAGTAGTAAAGTGCGGCGGAATGTAAACATTCTGCGAGTAATTTGAACCATAAACACTTTCTGGGATTTACATGGAGCTGTTTGACGACATCGCCGTCAGCAGCTGCTCCGCAGACACCTTTAACGTTATTAAAATGAGATTTTGATTCCCGCTGAAATGACTACAGGATGTAAATTAAACCTGCAGTACCCACCCCCCCCCCCCAATCAGGGTCGACATGCCTGCCGACATGCTGCCTTTTGTCCAACGGAGGTCTGCACGCAATCCGGCGAGGACGCGACTAACAGGTGACGGGGTCTCCGGTCTGGCACGGGATGACGGGGGGGGGGGGGCGGGGGGGGTTGCAAGGTAGCCGCCGCGGAGGTGGGACAGCCCGCAGGGCCCCGGCCCCGGCCACACC
>JAODLD010000039.1:110218-133238 GCA_026781065.1 Mormyrops boulengeri
GCAGCTGGCCATCCAAAATAAGATCCCATTAGAACTGCAGATCACTGGCAGCAGCTGGCCATCCAAAATAAGATCCCATTAGAACTGCAGATCACTGGCAGCAGCTGGCCATCCAAAATAAGATCCCCTTAGTGTTGTACTCTTTTGACCACTGCCATAATGTTGGCATTTCTCAGATTTCACGTGAAAATCGAATGTCCTAATCTCCACTTTACACCTAGGCAGAATATCTTTGGTCATATTTTGAAACTAAAGCAATGCTAATTCACATACAAGTCATGCTCTAGTCATACAGGTATGAAGATATTAAGCATCATCTATTACCCAATAGGTTAAACACACATTTTAAGACCTTAGATCTCATTTTTAAGGATCTATGGGACCCTGCACAAGGAGACAGTGATACTTACCAATGCATTTCTCGTCGTCCGTCCTGGCATCCCCGATGTATTCGAACTGAAAGTCTCTGAGGCACTGGGCAAACTTGCGCTGGGCCAAACCCAGCTCTGAAAGGCAGAATAGAGGGCAGATTGTAAAATTATAATTATGTCAAACTTTGACCCGAACTAGCGGTAAAGCGACATATGAAAACTGGTGCAGTGGAATTGATTGTTTTATTATTAGACTCCGCTAGAAGAGGGTTCTTATACCGTCGGGAAGAAAGGGTCGGACACATTGTTGGAAGAAAGGATTTAAAATGTTTTTTTTTTTTTGGTGAATGAGCAAGCTTCATATTTCTGTGTGACTGGATGTGACAGCTGCAGACATGACAGGTTTCTAGACGTCCATAAACACGTGCAAGCTCACGCCTACTGGAGAATTTCAACAAAAGGGGTGAGGCTGACGGTCTCCTGCCTGCCAGCTTCGGTTAGTAGGGGTGCACTACAAAAACAGCTCGGGCAGGAAACACGGGGCGTGGAAGGAAAGGTTCCCATCAGGAACGCTGCTGCATACACCCCCTAAAGAACAGGGGCTCCTGTTTGGATGAGGTTTGTTAAACGTGACACGTGTTAGAGGTCTGCTAATTCAGAGCCATGGTGACACGGGCAATTTCCATTTTTGGTCACACGATGATTAAGATCTCAGTAACTTTGGTCGATCAGGCCCGACGGCATGAACCGACAAGAAAACAAATTGCGCTAATTTCTATGCAAAACCACTCATCCTGGGTAAGCGCCAACTTTGATTTAGCTAAGCGTGCAAAAACAGAAAGCAGCACAACTGCTACCTCAGACATCACCAATGTTCACTTCTAAATTGCTGTTCTGGTCCCCCAGTCCATTAATGACAGTTAACCCCCCCCCCCCCCACTCCTGCAGGAAGAAAAAAAAATCCCTAGCATTGTTCACTTGTGAGTTGGCTTCAAGCACTCCTCCCCAACTTCCGGGAATGTCCTTTCCTCCGGCCAATGCTGGACAAGGACAAGGAACTACTGCAATCTGGAATGACGCTCCGGCACGTGACTCAAAGGGACAGGGAGGAGGCTTCCAACGGCGGGAGTCCGTGCAAAGAACGGGGCGGCCGTGCGTGACAGGGCCGGACTGTACCACAGCGGGCAGAAAAATAGGGGAAGGAAAAGAGGCATCCAGGCAGTATTTTTACAGCCTGGGGAACGTGCCAGAGAACAGAGCTGGATCAAAAGCGATGGTAACCACCAGAGAATGAAAACAGTATTGCAAAGAAATAAAGAAATGTAGTTCATATTGTGCCAACTTCCTTTCCCCTCCATGCACTCACATACCCCAATCTTGCCACAACTGCAAGAAATCGGGCACGGAGCTTGCAGAGCATCGTCCTGATTTGTCAGCTCAGCCCCCCCCCCCCAGGAGTAGGGAGGGAAACTGCGGCCAAAAGTGGGTCAAAAATAAACCAGGGCACCATTTAGCAGATGACGTCAGCGCATGAGGACTTAAAGATGCCTGTCGGGCAGGCAGTCACAGCCTTCTGAATCCTGTTGGGTGGGTTATGGGGGCGGGGTCTCTTTACATGAGGTATCTGTTGTGGAACTCCCCCCACCCAGCCAAGACCCATGCGGCTCATGAGGAAGGTTGGGGGGGGGGGGGGCGCTATTTTAAGACTAGTGCTATGCTCTCTATGCTACAAGGCTGATAAATCTCACATTACAACCCTAAGCCTCAGAGACTGGGTGCATGAACGCGTAGCATCATAAAAGTCGTAAAAGCACAAACCAAGGACCTTTCAAACTGTGGGAATTGGGGGAACACCTCCAGGAGACCAGGTAGCCTAAAGGACACATTTGACACATTCATTCATGCATCCCAGGGGTCGACACTGCACGAGAGAACAGTGACGGGTCACATCTGAGCTCCAAGGTACTGTATGTTCTCCTCAGTGTTCCCAACAACTGTTTGGTGCATCCGAATCGCTTGGCTTAACAGGACTGGCGTCATGGGATCACCCGTATGCACCAGTACGTCCGGTCGCGTCAGCACACAGAAACGACAACAGAGTAACCTCATTCCCTCTGGGTGCCTGTCAAGAGCCAAACTAGTGAGTATTAATCGTTCAGAAATCCCAAAATGGACATAAGAAACATTTTTGGTAGTGCAGAAGTTAATAGAATACATTTTTAATCAAAGAGTTCAGGATGAACAGAATCCAAACAGTGGTGATTAATTTTTTTGTGTTTAACTCTCTGCCAACACCTCCCCCAAAACCATCTGAAAGGGCTGTAAAATGAGTCAACGCTGCATAGCGCCATTGTGATCCTCTGCGGTTATTTTAAGGAGCTGTCAGGTCGGTTGCAACAGGTAGCGAGGTGGGACGGATGTATAATAAAACCCAGCCCTTCCCTGGGCTGATGAACACTTGTGGACTCATCTCGACCCACTCCCAAAAGCAGAGGCAGCCAGCCTCCCTACCACATATCCCATTGTTGAGCAACAACACGAAAATGACGACAGTTTCTCATCCCAAGCCCCGATCTTCGAAGAATTACTGGGGTAAGGTCATGCATTCACGGTGATGCCGATTTCCACATGATAACTCGTGAGTAAAATTCCACCTGCCCCCAGAAGATCAACCGCAAATTGCCATGGCGAAACACGGGGCCGTTATTGACAAAACAAACACATGGGAAGTAGACACACCTTTCCGTCTAACAGCTAATCTAGGCAGTGAGGGAGCCTCATTAAATGAGAGCATTGAAGCATCTAATAAATGGATCATAACAAGTGGGGCGGGCAGGGCTCCGCCATTACTCACGATGCATAGCTAACACGACGCCACATTCAAGGCTCATGGCTGCTACCCATCTTGCACCCAAAATACCCATTTGCTGAAGGGACCTAATCTTGCTCAATTGCTATTTACTATATTCCTCCTGCACAGCCCACCCCCCCCCCACACACAGCTGTTTCAACACCTTTATACTCTTTCCAGACACACTACAGTAGCACTTTCCTAGCCCTTGACCAAGGAACTCAACCTTCCACATCTACCTGCTACGTCAACGCAATTGAACGTCAGTCATGTTCAGCGGGGCATCAAAGACATGCACAGCACATCACTATTGTTCTTTGTTATTTTTTTTTTTGATCCAGTACCGTTTACTTTCCAACGTTGAGAAGTCACACTCTCCTCCAAGATTCAAAGGACAAGTGCAAATGGACCCGACACTTCCTTTATCCATCCATTAAGAAGTCTTTGAGGCTTATGCCTGATGCCGTGGAGGGGGAGCAGTCTTTCATATTTTTTCCATTTTTAGGATGGCGGCAATTCAAAGGAGACTCATCCTCTACTATGATCCTACCCAGCTCACAGTGTAACCTTGACTTGTTCCATTGCAAAGGGATTTACTTGACAATGCCAGATACTCTATGGTTGGGTTTGTATATTGCACCTAAGGTTTTTGTTACCATTTTCCTTCCTGGCTGATATCTGCTTTCTGACGCGTTTTTAGGCAATTTTCCCATGGCCATCTTGCTCCTGTCTCTGGTCTGTCATTGGAGGCTGAACCTCACAGCACTTATAGCTGAATTGGCTCCTTCACAACTGTAGGCTTGTGACGCGTTGTCTGCCTTGCTTGTACGTCGCCTTGGACAGAATCTGCTAAATAAATAGGGGTAGACTCGACCGTTAGCTTGGCGTGGTCTATTTGGATGCCACTACCCTACATCAGCCAAACTTTGCCCTGCATGCTGCCTTCTGCAAAATGCGAAGTGGCTGACTTCAATAATTAGAGAGCCACTGGTAGGACAGGCCTTCACAGACCCCGCCCTCACAGAAACGGAGAATGGCACGTTGCTTTAAAAAGAGAGGCATGAAGGGGGGGTGGGGGCACCTGGAAACATCCAGCAGCACCCTTCTTAGGTGAAAACAGAACAGAAGTAGCAATCATGGGATACACAGGGTATGAGCGTGGAACAAAAATGCCAAAGTGTGTGACTCAGGATTCAAGCAGGGAAAACGAGGACAGCATCCGTGGCATTGCCGGGCTTCATCTGAAATGTCTTTTCTTAGGAATGCAGGTGTGTTTTACAGGCTTACTTAACGGATACGATGACATATAATTCTGGGGAATGTCACTATTGTCATGCACAGTAGCTGTCATACCGTGCGGAACACACAGACCCAACTAAGGACTCAAGAATTTCAATGAAGTCAAACACACACGCAGGTTACCGGTCCACAGCCTGAACACGGCACATCTGATTGGGTGGCTGGACGCATGAGAGGAGAATAGGAACAAAGAAACATGACATCTTGAAGCCATGCAGAGGGGAATGACCTCATTACAGACACCCAGTGAGTCAACGCACATCAGACTCCGGGCGTGAATGTGGTCATGTTCCTCCGGGTAACCAGCCATTTCAAAACACTCCATGTCACGTTGGAGACGCCCAGTTTTCCGCTAAGTAAATCCATCTCCAAGCAACAGCCTAAAGACTCGAGGGGTCAAAGTTCATTCTGTATGGACTGGTCAATATTCTCAATACCTTCAATGGGGGGGAAAAATTTGGTCTGAGTCACCAATTCAAATCACACAATATTCTGGACTTTTGGGTGACCAGCTCAGGGTGTTCAATTTCATGGCCTTGGCTTCAACCGAAGTTCAAACGCCGCATGGACGGGCATTGTTTATCAGTCCCTTCACTTCCCGAGTCCTTCCTCTGTCCACTACGACCTTTCCGGCCTGAATCCATCCGTTCTTTTCTTCTCAATCCACGGCTTGCTTCCTCTCCTGAGGGCTCCACTCCGCTTACTCCATACCGCTCTCTTCCAGCTCTGTCAACACGTGCCCTCGCGTCAGACCATGATATCACGGGTAGCCCAGTTTCCACCCATCCCAAAATATGGGTCCTTTCCTGTGGAACACCCCCCTCCCCACCCTAGGATGCGGATCAGTTTAAATCCTACCAGTATAGCAGGAAAGGCGGGCGTCCGTGCATCTAAACAGTGCGCTAAAGTACTTCCCCTACAAATTAAAAACTCATGCATTTGCTTTTCCTTTCATTACTAAGAGGCACAAAGTTTTCGGGAAATTCTGACTGGAAAGTGGCGAGATTCTTTGTGCCAATTACTGCCTCATTCCCAAAGCTCATGAAGAAGGGAAAAAAAACCATCATGGATCGCAGGCACTGTGCAGTCATACACATTTTCACATGCTAATCCTGAATATAAGTAGCGTTCAGACTGAATACCCCATTTTTTTTGTTGTTGAGGGCTGCTGACATTCTGGTCACAAATGCCGCCCGCGAGGATGGAAAAGAGAAGGCGGCCAAGTCTGTGCCTGTTTCAGGAACAGCACCCTGGCCTGTAGCGCTACGCAACTCCATGGATCCCAGAGCCACATGGTCCGCGAATCAGACTGAACCTTATCTGCCACTCCATCCATCTCCGGCCAGTAAATCACACAGCTTCCCCCCATTACGGCCACTTTCCAAAATCTGCCTTATTTTATCTCAGCCTCGCGTCTCCAGAAATGTGTTCTTAATGATGGGCTCCGCTAAACCTTGGCAGAAAGCAAGCTCGAGATTATGGTGAGGCCTTGCGGCAGGCCAAAGCGTGACGCGTGTGGCTAGTCCGCCAACGTGACTGAACGCTGCACGAATAACATACCGAGGTTACAAAACAGCCTTTATAAAAAATGGCCGGTGCGACCTGACCAAGTTCTGGAAGCACCAGCACCCCCACCTAAGATAAATTCCCAAAGATATACGTGTCCGTTAAACCCAATTAAATCCAACAATCAGCTTGAGTGTTTTTCCAACCTGAGGAGTCTTATACTCTGTCAGACACTGTGTGACTCACTCTTTTTTTCTGTCCTTACTAGGTTAGTTGTCAGGGCACAAAAAAAGACTGTTGTCTGCCGAAGCCCCCAACTGCATGGGTATAATAGAAAATGGACTGGAAAAGACAGATCACTGATTAATAGCCTGGTGATAAAAAGTGTCAGTAATGAGGCCACGCAGAATTTGAATTTGGAGGAATTCCATGGAAGTTTTGGCACAAAGCAAGCGAGCTTTTATTTGAGTGACTAAAAGCTGCCCTCTTTGAATGCTTAAAATAATGAATCTCCTCACTCCACCTACCATCGTAAAACTGAGAGGAGATTCCAGCAGAAATCACCGAAGCTTATAACCTGTAGATCTCCATGAGATACGTGAGTGCGGCATAGCAACCCATCATACGGCGAGCCGTCATCGCCACTCAGCTGTGCAAAAGCCCATTTTACACAGGTTGACATCACATTTGCGGGATGCTGGGGCACACCCATGGGGTTTCCTAACAGGCCTTGAGCAGCTAGCCGGAACTCGGTAGCTGAAACACCAGACAGACAAGCTAGCGATGCGTCACTGTGTGACAGCATATATCCAAGCGTTCCGGAAGAAAACGACCGTCTGCAAGGTTGTAAAAAAGTGCTCAAGGGGACGAGGGAAACTGGTTTGCGGGACGGGCGTTCACATCTGTAGACGGCCTCATCGCCCCGGTTTTCACAGAACAGCTGAAGCTGCGGAAAATTCCGGAAGTGATGACGGTCTCTTGAGAGTCAGCTAGAAGTTGATGAGTCGGTATAACGTTGGGTTTATTTTTCACGCTTGAATGATGACCGTTTGCACGGCCTCAGTCTTCGCCTTGGTCTACCACAGGCCCTGTTTACCATGCTGGGCACAGTAATACCCGTGTAAAGATTTCTTCGGTCAGGTGCTTTCAGGGTAGATAAACCAGAAACAGCCACAGCAACACCCATCTGAAGTCAGATTAAAGGGTAAAGTTCAGCACTTCCCGTTTTATCATCGTTCATGGGCGTGCGATCACATTTCATCGTGATTAACATTATGCTTATAAGCTCACAGCTCGGCGTTTGATTAACAGGCCTGAGCGAATGGACTCCATCTCCTTTATCTCCCTTCATGGCATTCCGGTACAGGAGCTTTGGCCGGGTTCAGGATTCCCTTTTCTGCAGATCAGCGTGCTCTTAGGCCTAGCCAGACCAGTTCAACAACAGAGCTGGATGGGAAAGGCATCCCGGATCGCATGTCTGGGGCAGGACACAGAACTGAGTGCCCATTTTCCCCAGACGAGAAACCCCGGAGTGAGTGGCTGGTAAAGACAAGGCAGAAAATCGACCAGGAAACCCACAGGACGAGGATTATATACCGAGTACTGCCACTCGCAAATGTGCAGAAGACCATGGACATTTAATTAAAGCAAGCGGCCCGCTTAATACAGCTGTCCTGTATGCCGGCTTAAAAACAGCCAGGCATCCTTGTGCTTTTCACACACCTCAGTTTGATTCACCATACCCCACAGCTCGCACTAACTTGACTACAACTGGGAACACAATACAATGTAAACCTGTTATGACCCCAGAGTGTGAGCTAATATCTAGTGTAAACACGGCTGAGATCAGGGACTCTGGCTACGTAATGCGGTGCTGCGTGGCCTCACGGCTGACAACATGACGATGAGCATGACAAGGTCCAGGGCGAGTCTACAAAACTCACGTTCCAGATCCTCACCACACAACCACCACGACCGTCTCTGACAGCTAACACACACCCCCCCCCCCCACCCCTGCAGGGTTTCCAGGTGGAGCTTGATTGTTTAATGGGAATGCTGGGAAGCAAGACTTCCAAGCGTATGGCCAACATCACGTATATTTATACTACGAACACAATGCATGAAAAGTAGTACCTTTAGATGTGTACGGAAAGCAGACGGCTGTTTCAGCTATAAAGAGACTCGTATTTCTAGTAAACAAGGAATAAAAAGGCTACATGAAAGCAGAGAAGCACTAATTACGCTTGTATACTGGAGTGACAGAAAATAAGTTTCCCTCCCTAGAGAGACAAGCACGATCTTATCCTACGACCTCGGGCCGCTGAAAAACATGCCGCGAGGTCATCGCTTCCCCGCCCCTCCTCCGTGCCACGGGGCCCAGAAAGGGCTTCGACACCCTGCCGAGTGCAAGAGCAGGCCAGAAGAGTGACGACCCCCCCCCAGCTCAGAGAACGTAAGGCACGCTCAGAGCGTAGAAAGTACCATGAAAGGTACGGGGTCCTTCAAAACCACGAGACCCTGTTGTTTTTTTTCTGCCTGTAAAAACATACTTGACGACGTAGGCGGGTCCTATTACATGTTAGCATCACATTTCGCTTACTGTAGCCACAGGTAAGCAGACTGCAAACTGTGGGAAAAAAAAAAATAAAAAGAGCCTAATGGAGTAGGTAAAACAGGCCGTACCATAATCTTCTTCCAGACTTGCCTGGGCAGAGATCTGACTCTCCCTCCTGTCAGATAAGCACCTTGTGGAAGAAAAAAAAATTATCTGCAATCTTTTAAATAAGAAGCTTTGCAGAGGTCTGCAGAGTGTGCCCGATTTAACAGGAAGGTGCCGACGTTTAAGGGGATAAGGGGGTCTAGATACAGACCACAAAGCCACAGCGTGAATTTTGCGTGAAATCGTTGTGTTAACGAAGGAGGCCGTGACCGACAGCGCAAGCTTCTCCGGGGCGATTTGCCATGGCAGCGAGGAAACACCTTCACACAGATAATCTATCACTGGCATATGTCAATATACGCGCAAAGGGATTCTGAAATTCGCTGAGAATACTTGCACGACCTTCTCGAAACGAGAGTACAGGGACCAATTTCTAAAGAGCTTAAAGAAAATGCAGGAATGACGAGATTCATTTGTAAATTGCACCATGCTCTTACGCAACCCTGACAGGATGCGCGCGTCCCTGGGGCAAAGAGGTGCATATCTCGACGTTAATGGCAGAACACAGGATTCTTTGCACACAATCCGTGTCAGGTGGAGGCAATAAAACTTGGCTCAGCTGATCTGATGAGCACTCAGGAAAACACCACAAATTCATTGATAAAAAGATTCTAGCCCCCCCCCAACAACATAAATCTAGGTTACTGAACTGCATGTTAAACATTATATTGACATTTACTTAATCAGCAGACAATCTCTTCCAAAGGGATGCACAAGTAATGATCAGAGGTTAAGGGTTTTGCTCAAGGGCCCCAATGGTGGATTCACTCCGCCGCCCATGGGATGTGAACCAAGAGCACAGCACCTGAACACACAGAGCCAGGCGTCACCCCCAAGAAAACTGGGCGTTGACCTCCATCGGAGAACCCCATGAAGAACACAGATGAATAGCACATCCGCAGATATGGCACAGACCGTAACTTAACAGTCCTCCTGCTTCTATAACCTGTGAGATTAAAGTAATCTTTGCCTCCCTATCTCAAGCCAGATAACACTAAATGTGACCACACCCATCAGGGACGGGTTGTTTACAGATGGTGGCAGCGAATGAAAACTAATTGTTCACCACAGAAGTGCACAGCACGGGGAAAATAACACTCATAGGAGTAAAACTGTTTAATTCTTTTATTGATTCATGGCCAATTCCCTGTGTGTATGAATAACCCTTTATGTCCAAATGTCTGCCGGGTAACATTTCGTATAATGACTCTGCTTTCAGATGCAGTCGTTTTACAAATGGCTTTAATAAGGAGAAATTACATTTAAAACAGGGGCATTTTGGCGGATCAGAGTGACAAGGGTGAAAATGACTGTGTGATTCATACAATTGAACCTTTGAGAAGAGGAATTAGTATTCGACGAATCGCGAGAGCAAGGAGACATATTAATGAGGTTTTGATTTCAAATAACATCCAATTTTCATATTAAAAATTACACCCGGTGCAGCTCATTAAACTAATCGTTATAAGTAATTAATCAAGATTAACAAATAAGCATTTGTTCCCAGATAAATGAAATTTCTGCCAGGGATAAGTTATCACCCAATAATGCACCCAAGAGCAACTAAAAAAAAACTCAAATCTCGCACCCGGCTCCGTCCCCCTCCCTTGGCCGTGGTGCCCAGCCACGGTGCCTCTGGTCGAAATTTTAAACAGATGCTGACAAGGGGAGTTACCACCGTTCCCAGTGTATCCCAGTCGACATTACATCACCACAGGGGCCGCATCCCACAACCCATAAAAATGCACGAGAAACAACAAGAATTCACGTTACAGCTCTGAATCAATTCTTTCAGCTCTAAATCCATTAGTAAAGCTGACAGCAATGTCATACATCCCAGGAAAAAGGGGGGGGGGGGGGGCAGTGCATTAATTGACATGGTGCCTAAGAGACTATCTGCACATGCTAGTTCCTGCTAATATAAACAATTCCCAAAAAGGCCTGCAAAACTGAGGCTGGGTTCAATCACATCTACAGTTATTTTTAGGCAATTCAAAGCTGGCCGGCCCTTTTTAAAATAAGCGGCATATAGTAATGGCAGATGGCAGATTTTTTCTCAAAAAATGAGGATTGTTGGTGTGGATTGTGCCTCTTGATATGTGCGAAAAGGCTGATGTTCAGTTTCTTAACACTGCTCTGATGCGTCATGACATTAGGCTTTGACACCAAATATACATATTATGCTGCCTCACTTATATATTAATTTGAAAATAGTGAGTTAAGAAAACAGCTCCTTCATTTGTGATGTTTCCTAAGACACAAAACTACAAAGAAAAATTGACAAACATATATTCATTCCTTACACTTGTGAATTTTACCGCGGATTCATGCACAAAACTGTAAAACTAAAATTTCACTATGACTCTCACAACACAGGTTAAGCCGACATAAGCGATGCTCCTGCATAAATAGTTCCTCTTGTATTGCACTGCACACTACATCGGGGATTTTTTTTTTTAATCACCAGTGACGAATGTTATTTAATTGCAATTATGTATATACCGGTGAAGGCATGCATGTCAAATCTGGGCTGTCATCTTTCTGTCGAAGCCCAATCAGACAGACACAGAGAAGCCAGAAGCAGATTCTAGTTCATTAAAACCTTTGCACTGGGGTTGCCAGGCATTTGATAGGGATGTCACAGCACAAGACCTGTCATTCTGGGACTACAGGTTGAGAATCCAGGAGACACTATATATACTGATGTGACACTTCGGGAAAACACGAAGCGCTGAAACGAAACGTCCATCAGTACAAAGGCAACGCCATATCTCGGCGTTTTCTTAGATGCATCAATCTACACAGTGCCGCTGCTTGCCGATGTGGCGCCCTAGGCGAGCATGACAGCCGACGCCCCCTTCCATTGGCTGCCAAGTCGGCGCCCCCACAGAAGTTTGCACTCTAAGCGACCGCCTATGTATGTCGCCTATAGGATAGGCCGACACTGAATCTACATTAATGGTACATTATCACTCGTGTATTTAACTTTGATAAACAGAAGCCTGGATTTGCAGATTAGGTTTATAAAACTTATATGATATTAAGTTAACCAAAACTGTCACTTTAACCAGATCCAAAAATGTGCATACTTCACACCACCACTAATTCGAGCTAACTGAAGAAATGCACTAAGTTCTATAAGTTTTTTAAGCAGTAAAACAAGACAGACTGCTGGAACTGCGCTGTCTGAAAGTGCTGACGATGTATATATAGCACCATCCCAAAGCTGTTAAAAGTGAAAAAGCGGATTAAAGGCAGCGCTGTTTTACAGGGAGCCTGCGTCCAAGGTTCAGACCCGGCCCGCTCCCCTGGGAGGGGCACTCACGTTTGGTGGCATTGATGAGGTTCTTGCCGTCCTTGTACAGTTCTTTGATAAACCTGTTGGTTTTATCCAGCTCCGCTTCGTGGGCTCTGATCCGCTCCCTGAAGGACGGGCTGTCCAGGTAGCAGTCGCTGAACTCCAGCGGCTGCAGCCCCATGGCTGTAGGGGGGGGGCGCGGAGACCTGCCGTCCGCGGCACTGCTTCGCCTCGCGCCTTGGATCCCCCAGTCCGCACGGGACCCCGGGAGCACGAGCGTGAGATCGATCCGACACGCTAAACAAGTAACTTAGCGGGGCTGCTTCTCCTCCCGGTTCGGTGTTAACTCTGCGAATCCTTCCCCAGTTCCGCTCATCGGTTATGAAAACGTCCTTTTAAAGTTCAATAAGTTTTTGTAATTTTTTTGTAAAACGGGCGACTTGCTGGCCGCGCGACCCTCTGGCTCGCCTCCGCCTGTGAGCTCCAGCGCGTAGCCGATCATGGGCGTACGGGAGCGTCGCACCGGCCGGCCCCCTGCCCTCCCCTCTCCGCGGACCGGGGCTGGGTCTCCTCCTATTGGCTCCTGGGAGAAACGCCACTGCAACAGCGGTACCGCCTTTACAGCTTATCGACTCCGACCAGAATAAGTTACCTCATGTGTGTGACGGCGCTGGGCTTTAATTTAATGTTTAAAGTTCATATAAAAATGCTCATGGGTTGTGGAGGAAACTTGAAAAATCGGGGATGTTGTAATGCGAAAACAAAGATTTGTTTCCGCAGAATGCTACGTCTTCGCTGAGGATGTGTCGAGATTGGTAGCGTAACCGTACCTTAGTGGGAACCCCAACTTTGGATCTAACGGGATCGGAAGCAAGAGGAACTCTAATGCGATGAGTCCGCGATTCTCATCGGACGTATTTACGCGACGGACGGGGCCAAGCGTAGCGTAAGCTGATGCTGCGCTTCGAGGACGGCATTTTATTATACAAATTATTATTATTATTATTTAATCATTGAGCAAAATGCTTTAGTCAAAAACAGAGAGCCAAAGAACGATAACAGTTTTACTAGCGATCGCATCACAGAAAGCTGAAGTAAGTAACGCCTTTTAGAAACAGCTTCATGTTGAAACATTGAGATTTTGAGCAACTAAATGCAAATAGTAAACTGATTTGTCTCGCCGAACGTGTGGTTATAAAAGCTGTTTTGATTTCTTGGCCGTGCTACCTGTTGGCTTCTAGATACTCTCCTGAGTCGTTACATTGTGGTGCGCAGTTATGAAATTTGTTCTTTAATTCTTCGTATGTAATTTAGTTTTATGGTTAATTTAGGTAATGTCGTCGACACCGTTAACGTCTTCATTTTGAATTTACGGTCGTGCCTTTTTTGGTATTAGTACTTTTGCGCATTTTGAATGTTGTCCTCCGAACATCACAGGCGACAATTCTATGCAGCAATAATACATCTAAACGTAAAAACCGATTTCTTACGGGCGTTCTGACAGTTACTTTGCGCACGTTATATATTGTAGGTTTCGCCGTTGTTCTGCTGATTGCACAGTGTCCAATAATTATGGCATAGTGCAAAATCTGAGTAACGTCATTCGCTAAGTCAGAAGCAGGTGAATTTCGCCAAGTATGTTTGCACCTACAGGGAATTTGTATCTCAAACATACAAGATATACATACACAGTTAATAAAAGACAAGAAAATGGTCAAATGCAGTCCAGTTGCTATATACAATGTGGCTGTGTGCTGATAAATGTTTAAAAAGGGTGCAGGAGTGCATGTCAGTGCAATGACTAGGCAACAGTTTAAAAAATGATTATTATTAACATCAAAAACATTATTATCCTTGTTGGCTTTCCATATCCTTGACCGAGTTTACTGCTGTACACCAGGAATGCCGAATGCAACCACACGACCGAAGAGGGTGAGGCGAAGCAGACGGACCCCCAGGGATGATGATGCCAGAAATGAGCTGGTATGGAGGTCCCTGGAAAGTGCTCAGCAATGTCTTCTCAATCAGGACTATGGGACTGCGTTTGTCCACTATCTGCTGGCGCTGAACCTGGCGCCGGGTCTGAAGGACTACGCGAGGGTAAGCGCCGTGATGGGTGAATGTTAAGATCTATCAAATGCAGAGGTGGAAATTTCAGGTCCAGAAAGTATAAATCCAGACCAAGATTTTGTTTCAACCAACCAGTTGAGTCAGTCACAGAGTACTCAGCTGGCTGGTTGAAACAAAATCTTGGTCTGGATTTTTACTCTGTGAACCTGAACTTTTCACGTCTGTGGTTATGAAAGGAATGGGTTGGGTCTGACTGTCAGGAACTGTCCCGCTGTGCTTGTAAATGAGCCCCAGGCTCTGAAAGGCCTCAGCGGACATCCAGCTGTGACCTGCTATGGTGTCAGCGGAGCTAATAAATAATGCAGAAAGGCGTGCCATTTCCAAAAGTCACACTGCCTATGCAGCCGGCACAACATGAAAGGTAGCGCCCCCTGCAGGAGTCCTTCCGGGTCACCCTCTTCAAATGGACAGAAGAGCTGGACTCCGTTGGCCGTGTCCAGGACCTCTTTGACTGCTATGAACAAGCCCTGGAGCTCTTTCCAGTTGATGAGGTCATCGTCAACAGCATGGGGGAGCACCTCTTCAGGTATGGTTTACAGTCCATCACCCAAAACCATCTATCCAGTGCAGGGTTACTTTGAGCCTGGGGCCCGTCCCATGTGGCGGGGGACAGGGATACCCTGGACAGGATGCCAGTGTGTGTCCAGGCACACGCTATAGGCAGTTCAGACATTTGTCCAGTTAGCGGAATGATTTTGGACTGCTGGAAGAAATCAGAGTAACGCACAGGAATCATGGGGCCACCATGCTACGCATTGAGTAACGATACTCCCTGTGGTTTGCTACTATTATCCATAATGCCATACCAGATTCTCGCAGAGCAGTATTTCTGGATTGTTTGATCGGATGTGATGGTGCTCAGAGGGAGCAAATATGTGGACTGGGGGGTCCCCAAGGACTGAGGACAGTGTCACAGAGGGTCTGTTTGGTGGTCAGTGTTCATGTGTTCATGTACATGTTTTTATATATATAAAAAAAAAGTCAAAAAGTACAGCAAATGGTTCATGAAGCTTCATTTGCATATCACTAGAATATGAGATTTTTGACAATATGGACATATGTAATTCCAGAATGGGCTTCAGGGATGAGGCGGCAGGCCACTTCCACAAGGCTCTGAAGCTGAGACCCGACTTTGCAGAGGCCAAGGAGAACTTCTACCGGGCAGCCAACTGGCTGGTGGAGCGCTGGCATTTCCTGATGCTGAACGACCGGCGGAGGAACCAGAAATACCGGCAGGCCATCCAGAAAGCAGTGGAGTCCGGCTGTATCACGGTGCTCGACATCGGCACCGGCACAGGAATCCTCGGGTAATGCCCCCTATGGCCGCGTGTCTGTTCAGTGGACCGCAGACAGGTGGCGTGGCGGTTGTTTTGGTAATTGTGTAAGGCAATATGTTGCATGCTACATAGACATCAAAATGGTGACAAGACTGAATATGTTTCAGTGTGAGCAGTGACTGGGAATCAGTCCAGAAATTCATAGGTTTCATTCAAGGGCAGTAAGTGGCTCTGGGGGCAGTTACATGTCCGTGGCCATGACCCATAACCCCCAGTTCCAGGGGTGCCTCATGTTGGGTGTCCCTGTACTGTGACCCCTAAACTATCAAGAACAGGGGTCACCAACATGGTACCCGCAGGCACCAGGATGCCCCCAAGGACCACATGAGTGGCCTGCGCAGATAAATCTGTGTGTGCATGATTTCAGGATGTGTGCAAAGCAGGCGGGGGCCGCCAGGGTGTATGCCTGCGAGCTGTCGAAAACGATGTACGAGCTGGCGTGCGAAGTAGTCTCCGCCAATGGTATGAATGGGACCATAAAGATCCTGCACAAGAAGTCTCTGGAAATGGAAGTCCCTAAAGACATCCCTGAAAGGTACGCCACCTCCTGGCCACTAAGGGCATCACGGCCACTCGACATGAATGTTGACGGAGCTCCACGCTGCTTCCTTGGGCAGGGTCTCGCTGGTGGTGACGGAGACTGTGGACGCAGGGCTGTTCGGAGAGGGGATTGTGGAGAGCCTGACCCACGCCTGGAAGCATCTGCTGTTGCCCCCCCAGGTGACACTTATGTGCAGTTCGCACCTTTCCATGCCTCTCCACAGCCACTTGTAATGCTCTGGTCTTATCTGATAGGCTGACACTGGCATCTCGATGATGTGACTCATGGGCATTGTATGGAGGCTGGAAGGTTTACCAAAAAAAAAAATAGTAGCTTAAAATGATTTAAAAACCATTTTGCAGTGAAATCGATTAGTATAGTGATTGCAAAGCATTCTCTAGACTAAGTAGATTAGGCAGTATTTTTCCAAAACCCATTCCTGCCGCATTCATTCTAAAAATGAAGGTTTGCAACCCATCGCCATAAAGTGTGGAAATAGTGGCATCTAGTGGCCGGATTTAGAATTGCGCCCCTTGGGCCGCACACATGATCCGTGTTGCCCCCTGCAGAACCCACAGGACCCGTACAGCAGCCCGTCGCTGACTGGCCGGGTCATCCCTGCAGGCGCCACGGTTTTCGGGATGGCTCTGGAGTGTCCAGAGATCCGCAGGCATCACCGGTGAGCCGGTCCTCTCACAGGACAATATCAGAATTCTACCACCAAACCGCTTTCCGTAATCTCTGAGCTGCTCAACTCACGGTGCCTGGCCATTTCCGCGCAGGGTCTGTGTGCTGGAGGCGGGAGGGCTGTCCCTGTCCGCGATGGGAGGTGTCCACAGCCCGGTGAGCTGCTCCCTAGATGCTGATGATTCCACGGAGCCGTACACCACCGAACGCCTCAGCCAAGTGCCTGGCGGCTATGTGGCCCTGACCGAGCCCTTCCGGGCGCTGGACATCGACTTCAACAGTGTGCAGGTAGCTGGCTGTTCCCATGGAAACAGGTCACATCACAGTGGGCTCCATTCATTGGTTATACAGACTCGAAGGCATTACGAACATAAGATCAGGATGTTGATGCCTGCTGGGCCTCATGGAGGCTTGGGATAGAAATTCCCACCTGGAATACAGAGTATTTCCCAATGGACAGAAGCATTTCCATAAATAGGGGAAGGAAAAGGGAAAAAGAGCACCACCAAGGGGCAGACATCAGTGGCGATGCCCCTAACCCCATAGGCCTGGTAAATAATTCTGCCGTCTTCACTTCTCGTTCCCACGCTCGGCCCCAGGACCTGGAGGGCCTGTGCTCCCGTGAGGGCAGCCGCTTCCGCCTGCCGGTCACTCAGGACGGCATGCTGGATGCCCTGGCCATGTGGTTCGAGCTGCACCTGGACAAGGAGACCAGCCTGTCCACGGGGCCCCAGGAGGACACCTGCTGGGAGCAGGCCATCTACCCCGTGCAGCACCTCTGTGGTGAGTCCCGTGCCGTCTCCCAGAGGCAGGATTCGAACCCCTAACTCTGGAGGTGTACAGTGCTACCCACCTTCCCATTACAGTGATTTTTTTTTATTATTATTATTTTTTTCCCCCCAGAATGCTCCCTGAAAGCTGGTGACGAGTTGCTCGTGGAGGTCTCCTGCAAGGACGCCTACCTGAGGGTTCACGCCATCGCTGTGTTGAGGGACGGCCTCGTGACCAGCCTGGATGACTCGGCCTCGGGTCCCGTCTGTGGCCAGACCCCGAGCACGGAAGCTGAGCTGTGCAGTGCCCTGGCCTCCCTCCAGACCGGCCGGAGCGGCTCCCAACACGCATGCGTGCTGGAGAGCTCAGAGATAGCCATGATCAATAACGTGCAGTACCACGAGAACTACAGCAGGGCACTGGAGAAGTTATTGCGGGTGCTGAGAACCAGTCGGGGGCCACAGGGCAGCGAGGGCGCCGAGCCCAACCCCCTCTACATGCTGGACGTCTCTGAAGGCTTCTCAGTGCTGCCGCTGATGGCTGGCCACCAGGCCTCGGTGAAGGCATACAGCTCCGTGGAGAAGGAGCGTCACCAGACCCTGCTGAGGAGGCTGGCCAAGGAGAACGGGCTGCGGCCAGACTCGTTGGAGTTCTGGCTATGTCGCGCTGGTGAGGACAACCGGGACACCGCTTCCGCTGCCCCCAGTGATGCCGCCACCACCGCGCTGCAGAGGCCGTCCTCAGAGCAGCTCTGGAGCGCCATTGTCCTGGACTGCGTGGAGATCTGTGGCCTACTCCGGCAGAAGCTGATGGAGAAAGCCACCCTGGCCAGGTGTGTGGGCAAAGCCGCTCAGAGACAAAGCACACTGCCAGACCGTCATTATTGTATCCTAATGCTGCAGCCCTTAAATGGTCCTTCTGTCATGAATCTGCTTATTCTTTTATTCTAGATATAATTTAGAACACTGCTTCTTAATTGGTAGGTCGCAACCGAACATTTACCGTGAATCTGGGTCATGACCTTGGAGACTGATGTGGGTCATTATGCCAAACCAGCTGAGGTACTGCTCCTGCAGTAATAAATCCCATTACAGGTGTCTTCTGGAGGACGGTGGACGGATCTTTCCGGAACGCATCGTGATGTACGGGCAGCTGGTGGAGTCGGATGCCTTGCTGCAGGAGAGCGCCGTCCAGGGTCGTGAGCCGACACTGGGCTTTGACATTGCGCCCTTCATCAACCAGTTCACGGTGCGCGGCCGGGGATCGGTTGAGCCATGCTAGCCATGCATACATTTTCCAGAAACCGTCAACGGTTGTGTTTATTGTATAGGGATTAATTTGATTTTGAAATGCTGCATTGCAGATAGGATTTGAGTTAGCCGCTGTTCCCCCCCCACCAAAATGGGTGGGTAAATTTCCCTCTGTTTTACAAACAAACAAAAAAAAAAACAGCCCCATTCATGTTTAGATTCCAGGACAGTGTTCCCATGCGCTTTCCGCAGCGTCCCCAGAGACGCGGGCTTGTTTTAGCAGATGTCTTTTCAAGGCATTTCTCAGAATAGGCCAGTTCACCGCCAGAACGGATCACGAATCGCAGCTTAAACCCTAGGGAATTTCTCCGGCTATATGAACAACCCAGAAATGTTCAGAAGCTTAAAAAAAATATTGTCACATATTCGCAGCAATGAAATATGCGATACATTTTCTTGGAATGGTTCTCTACTTCCTCAACCACGGTCTAAAACACTATCCCGCCATTAGTTGCACCGGGAATGCATTTAGCAACCCAAGCCTCGAGATAATTGAGAAAAATCAGTTGTGGTGTCTGTCCAGGTCCCCGTACACGTATTTCTGGACCTGTCCACTCTCTGCTGCAAACACCTGAGTGAGCCCACAGAGCTGTTTGTACTCGACCTCATGAACTCCAGTGCGAACCATACAAGCCAGGAGGTGAAGGTAGGGGGCGCTGAAAACCCTTAGCTACTGGGTTAGTTTTCTGCATCATGTTATTAATTCAAATGAATGTGGAACATACAGTAAGTGTTTACTTCATGTTTCTCATTAAATGACTTCAAATTTAACATTTGTATTCGTTCCTTTTGTGGGTCCCAGGTACGTACCACCTCTGCAGGCAAGATGACCGCTATCCCATTCTGGTACCAGCTCCACCTGGACGAGGAGAACAGCATAAGCACGTTCAGCGCGTATTCCCACTGGAAACAAGCTGCCGTGGTCCTGCAGCAGCCTGTGGAGGTGAGCGCGGGGGAAGTGGTGTGCCTGAGCATAAAAGTCCACAAGAACAGCCTGTCCATCATGGCAAGAAAGGGGGAGGAGCCAACCGCAGACCCCACCCACCCCAACAGTTAAACCACCACTTCAGTGTTCAAGGACCAGTGCCAGGGCACTGCTAATATGTCAAATGGTGCAAGAAACGTCTCTGATAATGTCGGTAAAATGTTTAAAGTTGCCAAATGTATAGTTTGATATGTGCGCATTTCACCAGAGAAATAAAATAGTATACGGAAGAAAAAGATTTTTCCTGTCATGTATAGGGCACATCTAAATGGATAATGTGTAAAATCTGATTTTTCTGTACTTTTGGGAGGACATGTACTGTAGGAATTCTGCAATATAAGCAGTGTTTGAATAGCAATTAAGTGCATACATTTAACCAGCCATCTATGATGAGAGCTGTAGTACGGGAAAACGAAAATAGGCAGTTTTTAAATTAATGATGTACAAAATAACACTTCATGAACCATTTGCTGTATTTCTTGACCCCACTAGATGGTGCTCTGTTCAAAAAAGGACACAAAACATGCCCCAATGCAAACCAAGAGCACCATCTAGTGGGTTCAAACATATGGCTAATGGTTCATGAAGCATCATTTAGTCCATCATTAATTTAAATTGTACTTATGACTTTAAAAGTAAAAACACACATACAGACCACCCGCTGATTCTGCTGTAGTCTCCACTTCTACAGCTAGGAGAGTCTGGTCCCTTTGGCAAACACTAGCAGAGATGGATTACTATGGAAACGGCAGTAATCAGAATCCTTGAATGGGATATTTACACAGGTCACTGCATCATCCTCCCATTTCCAAAACACAAAAACAACGCATTCTGAAGTTACATAAGAGTCAAACAGTTGTACGTACCAGACTCACCAAGTCACCCATTTAGGTTTAAAATGATAAATGCCCCACATATGTCTGCAGTCTTACTTATGCAATATGAAACCTCTTGATTTGGTTAAGATTTGCTAGTCTAATTTTAAAACTTCGGTTTAAACACAGATTGACTAGAAAACTAAATCAGACTGATTTTTTACATAGAGTTCATGTTCCTGAGCACAAGAAACTCCCACTTGAATGGTGGTCAGTGTCAAAGTGTCTTAATACACAAAATCTTGTCAAGCGAAGCTATAACACAGTCAACAGAGCAGGTGTTTTTCAAATGAAAAAGAAGGTGCTTTGGGTTAATGGCACACAAGAAAGTGTAACAGACCATTTAAAACAATCACATTTTCTATTCAGTCATCACCTCCCACCAACGGACAAATTATGGTACTTATTTTAGCATTTTCCATTCCTGGAAAAATGACAGGTCAGGTTAAACGACATACAGAGTATGTTAACTGTGGTCATCAACAAGAACAGCCAGATCTTTGGTGTGAGCAAGAATGACCGTACTTACTTCTCACTTAAAAGAAAAATATATATATTTTAACCCCCTTTATGCAAAAGACTCTTCCCCAGTGTAATTTCTAGTGACTTTTAAAAAGCAAAAATGTAGAAAGAAGCACAAAGCAAATTAAACATGCAGTAAGACTGAACCTGTGTTGTAATTGACCTTAGTGTGCTTCCGGTTTGGCTATTAAAATCATTTTGTTTTTCTAAAAAATGTAGCTTGATTAAAAAGAGTACGAAGAAAAAGTAGAATACAGGAGGTAAAAAGCCGTAGGTGATATGCTGGATGGATTTCACACTGCAGTTAAAAATTCAGGTTTGACATTCGTGAGGCTGTCAGAGGCTGTTGCTGCTGTATGGATATCAGCTTATGAAGTCTGTGAGTCTGTGTGGCCGCCTGTGGGTCAGCATAACAAAGGTATCCATTTCGAACAAGTAGAATTATTGCGCTAATTGTTACGTTCTCAGACACCGCGTAAGCGGCTAGGAAATGGTGTCCTCAGGCGGCAGTTTCGTCACTGCATCGTCCTGGCCGAAGCCGTCCACCGACGGCAGGGTGGGCGGCGTCACTGTGTGCCCCAGGCCCCGGTAGCGGCCCGATGGGGCCGGCGAGATGGTGGCGACCTCGGTGGAAGGTTCCGGGCCGTCGGCTGACAGCAGTCCAGTCTGCTCGCCTTGCTCCTGATTCCCCTCGAAGTACGCCACCCTGGGCCGGCCCAGCACCGTCCTCCCTGTTGAGTACATCGATATAAACGGTAAGCTGGACAACCTGGGCACATTTAAGCACTGAAACAGAATCTTCTACAGCTTCTATGTTGACCTGTATAGGTTACAATACTAATATAATGATAATGATACTACTATATATTAATCATTGTACTAGTATATTAATGTAGAATTATTAATTGTTAATTATTCTAAACAAAACTATTAATAGATGTTAATTTTTAAATAAGCTTATCTGTTATGTTTGACTGTTATTTTTAACCAGTTACGTTTCATAGTTTGAAGTCAAACTATTCTTGAATTGCTTTGGTATACAAAAAAAGGACAGAGTCCTAAAAATAAAGATGTTTTGTAAAAAGAAAGTAAGATGGCTTTGGATAAATATATCACACTTATAATGATGCGAAACAAGTTAAAGGTTTGCAGCGTGCTTTGGAAGCTCACCGACATTCCGCACTTGCTCTGATATATCATCCCTGACGTCCGAGATGTCCCACATGGCCATAAAGGAGTCCAGGCAGGAGACCTCGCCGCCGTCCTGGACATACGGCTTGTAGCTGAAGGTGAAGTGGTGCGCTATAGCTGCCAGGAACATCTCCACGCAGATGATGAAGTCCTGGAAAGAGGAGAATAATACCATCATTCTGAGTTATTCTCCAACTGCGCTAACGCTAAAATCTACCGTTAGCTGACAGACTATGACCTTTGGATATACATGGATACTGTTGTCTTCTGACGTCCCCATGACCCGGGACATGCAGGCAGGCCATCTGTGTGCTCACCTGGAGACCTGTAGCCACGGCTTCTACGCTGTCCCAGTCCCACGTGTGCAACTCTGAGATCACACCCACCTTGACAAGAAACGCGATAAACACAGCTTGCCTGAAAAAAAATGAGGGAAAAAAAAAGGCAAAGATTAACAGGTAAGTGTGACATGTTATTCAGTTACCAGAATGCAGATCGTCCTTTCACAGGCCACTAAGCAGAGAAGAGTGTCCTTTGTACACTAAATCACATTTTTGAAATTGTTCAACCGGGGCCGGGGGGGGGGGGGGGGGGGGGGGGGGGGGGGGGGGGGGGGGGGGGGGGGGG
>JAODLD010000039.1:133338-146279 GCA_026781065.1 Mormyrops boulengeri
ACCCCCCCCCCCCCCCCCCCCCCCCCCCCAAACAAAAGCCTGAGCAAGTCACATCCTGGGACTTACCAGAACGACACCCACCCCACCAGCGCCACGCACAGGAACTCCCCAACTGGGTGGATCGGCCCGAGCTCTTCGCGGAGGGCTTTGTAGAACAACACCAGGCAGTACATGGCGAACTGCGTAGGCAGGGGTGGAGAGGACAGCGATTACAAATACATGCATACGAGGCCGGGCACGGGTTCCACGCTGCATATCAACAGGAACCAAATTCCACAAATACATCCTCCTCCCCATTTAGACTTGTGTGTCACACCTCAAGATTCTCAAAATGGAAGGTTCTACTCTCGTACCGCTTCCAGAACAAACACACGCACCTCGAATGCCACACTAACGTAATTAAAAGTGCCGGATAGATACGTGGTTGCTATTTTTAGTGTAGGTCTAAACAGCAAAGATCTTATCCCAAATGTGCGCTGATGCTGAATCGACACTTTTGGCTTATACACTGAAATCTTCATTTCAGCATGAAAATGGATCATTCTTGAAGCCCGTATTTCGACAAAGAACCCCCGATAAGTCATATACACTATTAACTGTGGTTTGCCAAGTTGCTACCAATTCCTTCCTCATGGTTCTGAACTCTTGAGACTTGTTATATGAACAGTAGATTCAAATAACCAATTTAAGTCGCGTATTGCATGACTACTGCAAGTCTAGCACATCTAGAGTGTGGGAGACGTACCAGCTGGGACAAATTGTTGAAGATGACCAAGTAGGTCCAGGCGTTTTTTGAGCTGAAGTTTCCTTCATCGTATACGCCACACAGCTGGCAAATCCTGCCAGGATACAGAGACGCATGGTTAGGGTCTCCTGTCCAAAACTCTGCCGCTTCCTCATTTTCCTGTTTCCCATTGTACCCTATTACAATTCGAATGAAAATTCTAAAAATACTACAAGCATTTCCTGCAACTTAAGTTTCGTGACTTTCGTGAATTTGCTACTTTGTCAGGACCACCTTGCATCTTCCATAACTACTCACCCAGTACAGGACGGTGACGATTGGGAAACCAATCCAACACAGGCCACTCGCACACAAAAATCCCACAAACTAGACAAGCTACGGCAGCCAGCCTGCCTAAGTGCATGTTTTTAGCGTTTTAAGGTCAAGACGAGTGTCTTAATTTAACACTATATTATTAAGGTTATGTCTGAAATATATATATATTTTTAAATCATCAATAATTAAATTTATTGTTATATAGCGCCTTTCATAACAGTCACCCCAAGGCGCTTTACATTGGTGTGTTGCGATACAATCTTGCATCATTTATACAGAATAATTCAAAGAAAGAAAGTAGGAGAGAAGAGAATGAATGGAAGGAAGAAACAAAACGAACCCAACCCCCTTGGGAATACTAACATTATAGAAAGAGTGGGCTTGTTGCTAAAAACAAGGTGTGAATTGTGGTCAAGATCAATACAAAGTCCATCGATGAGTCAGTTCTCCAATGTCAGCCTGTGTAGTGTGGCAGATTGTGGGCTGCACCCACCTACTGACAAACCAGTTCCCAAAATCATTTTCCATCAATTCCAGATGCACTTACAGAGCTATGATGGTAGTGACGGGCCTCACGACCGTGTACTGCAGAACTCCCAGCTTGCACCTCAACAGCAGCACCCTGAAGAAAACCACAGGGCAAATGATCAGATTGTCCAATAAAAACCAGGCAAGACGGAGGCGGGGCCTAAAGGAAGACTCACTCTCCCATAGGCCAGGCCGGGCAGCAACAGAGTGGGGGGAGGTGCTTCTGCTGCTCCTGCACTTCCAGCATCAGCACCAGGCTGGGGTATTGCTTGCCCAAGTAGTTCAGCAAGAAGGTCATGAAGTTATAGATGACGAAAGCCTCGTAGCATTCTCTGCACGTGTCCACGTAGATGGCGATGCTGGGGTACTTAAGGGCAATCCACTTCAAGCAGAAATGCATCAGTCAATGTCCATTCAAACGTAAGCAAGGTCAAACACCAACATGATTATTAGTATACGACCAACACTTTTAATGAACAACTCATTATAAATAGCAGGAATACACTTCTAGCCATTACGGCACTTGTCTTCATTATATGAAAATGAAACTGCACATTTTTAGTAACAGTTAAGCACATGGCAATCACAGCTACAATGATTCTGTCATCATAAGAGTCAACATGTCAGTGTTAGAGAGGATCTTTCCATTCACTATATGCAGGTATCTTTGTTATATTGTAATTCATTGAGACATTTGGCAGAACATCTGGTCCAGTGTAGGTTCATTGTGACAAAGTCCATTGTAGGACACTTATACCTTGCAGGGATGGGCAGTCCATCTCAGTCTAAAATGATTTAAACGTATGTTAACCTTTTACTAAGTTGTGCCTCAAAAAAAAAGAGACAAAAACACAGGCTAATGAATGTTATATTCTCCAGTTTTGGCCCAAATTAAATCAGTGACACTCAGTCTTGTGACTTGAGATTGTGCTGCCTTTAATTTAGAAAAACATCACCATGGAAACACAGCAGACACTTAAGTCCTAAATCCTACAGCACTGTCACAGGACAAGGTCTCTCAGATTCAGGAATTCCAGATAAACTACTGAAAAGCTACGGACCTTGGTACTGAGTATTTATCACTTAGACAAAACGAAAATATTTAATCAAAATCAAGGCTCAGAGATGGGAACACACTCAACATCAGTATTTGAAAGTTATAAAATCTTTATATAAGAGTCACTTACACTGTCTAAACTGTATATCGGAACCATCCATAATATCCTGCCAAAAGAAAAATTAACAACTTTGTGTTTTTGTTCTGGCACAAAGCACAATGATACATTATGACAACACAGCTACTACCACAAACAACGCCACCGCACACATTAATAATTTCATTTCATGTTATTTCATTATGCCCCATGAACCGAGTCGGATAATATGGCTTACCGGATGATAGGTTTCTGCAGCTCAGGTTGAGTATAATGCACAAGATGCTGCAGGATCCCCCACAGAGAAATCGGTATGGTCATAAACACAAATATGGCAGCGATGAACCAAGCCTTGTTGTGGACGCCGACCTGAAAGCAAAGCACCGACGTGACGCGGCTGACCGACAAAGTTAAGCCCTTGTGCTTCATGCATGTTCCAGTGCCCGTTTGCGCATTTTAAAGGACAAAGTGTTCTTAACGCGATCGTTACCGATTACATGCATGCCTGCAACTCACCTCGGATTTCTGCACTTCCCAGATGCACAGAGGCAGCACCGCCACCAGTAACAGTATGTACAGAAGCACAGCCAGCGGCCGTATCCATCTTCTCCAGTTCCCACAAGAACAAGGCATCTTCTCCCGGTACTCAGAAGAGCCAAGGATCGCAACTTATCCCATGCAACACCCAAGTTTACGGCTCCTCTCGAACTGAGCCTGCTCCAAAGTCACTGTAATGCTAACCATCATTTAAAAGTTAAATATAATACGAACCGACCGCCAGACTTAGCGCATCGCGGTGCCCCAACAGAAGTCCGACACTTTAATATATCACTTTACCTAACTTAAATTTAGAACATTTACATGTTTTCCTGGAGTCATTCACGATTCGGTGACAAACATAAATCGCAAATTGCCACGGTAAACATCTGACTACATTATATTATACTTGTTAGCGCTAAAGTAAAACTATCAGCGGGGCTTGATCATGTGGTATATAACTTTTTCCTGTCCTCTTTCCAAAGTGCCAGCGGTATCATTCATTTCCTGTTGACGCTGCCCTTGTGACCGAAGAAACGTAAAACCCCGCCCACTCGAGAATGTGATTGGATAAATGAAGGCCCTCGTTGGCTGACGCGCACTGCGATTGCACAATAACCTTGTCAATCACATTCAACGGCCGTCGAGCATTGTCTTTAGCTGAATTTGTAGTCTAGTTATATTATTTTCCACTTCGCCGGGTACTAAGATTTATGCAAAAAAAAATCCCTCCGTTATTGTTGTAATGTTGTTTGCACACACAATATTCAAAAAGTATTACTTGTATATTATTAGATATGCCGTTTCGAAGAGTGATGAATGATCCAAACTTTCTTAGTCTAATGGACAAAACAGCATTACGAACTGTGTTCGGCTGGACTTTCCCTTACCCAGAAAAACAATGCCTCCCTCTTTTTACAGACATAGCTGTACCAAAACCTTATCCACGTCCGCATTCCAAGAAGTTACAAACTACAGAGACAGAAAACCTGGTGTCACCGCTAGATGTCCGTATAAATCAATAATGCAGACAAGCCCCTTCTCTCGTCAGTTTGCAATGGGCTCAAAGTTCTTAATACTAAATCATCTCTGCCAGACAAATAATGATTTTGTGTAAAGAACTGTATACGTTTTATTTTTCTTTTGTTCCACCTGGAAGTAACAAGTATTTAATGGATTTGTGATTTGATGTGTGAATTTGAAATTAACATATGCATATACGAATATATATATACATATGCATGAATCATATTAAGCTTAATTGGAAATTAAAAACCAACTTCATATTTGTTATTAAACCACATATTACCTAAATATTATAACTGTTATTTGCAATTCAACATCTCAATCTGAAGGCAACCCACCCTGACTCAAGCTGTGGATTTAATTGGAACATATTTGAAATGAATGGACATTGATAGAGATCATGGAGGACAAAATGTTCTTTTACTGGGAATGTCGTAAGTGCCAGAAAATGACCTAGAAGCCCAGCAGCCAAAAATAAAGGCTTTGGGATGACTTGGGGGTCAGTGCCGAGAACTCTCAATTTAACTCGCTCTTACTAAATCTCTCAACAGAACTTCTCATGCTCATAATCCTTGGATTCTCATAAACAAGGAACCCAGATGTAATTATGAAAGAGGTTGTATTTGTGCAAAATAACTGTGGGATGGTGTACAAGTTCTCCCTGATGTCAGACTGGCATCGGGGCTAATGGCACCCATGCAGAGATGTAAGCGTTTCTCCAGGGCTGACTCTAGAAAACCAGCAAGTTAGGTGCACTACTGATAATTTGTTGCACTCTCCCTCTTCCTTAACTGCATTTTTATTTACCACCCCCCAGTACCACCACCAAAATGATCCCCCTGTAGATATGGGAGATATGTGGTGCAGTGGAGGAAGACACATCTCTACAGCTGTTGAAAGTTTCCGTTGACTTAATTTACTGCCCCTTTGAAGAGAATATCCATTGTTTGTAGTACAGATTGTTCATGAATATTGAATACTTCCTTTTGGATTTTATAAATAAGAAATGGACTCACCATAGTCGTGCAATCACTTGGGATCTTAGCTACAGCGAGCTGCAGAGCGTGACATCAGATTCAGCTCTGCCCGAAGACTGAACCAATGGCACGGGGAATATGGAAGACACGTGGATATACTACGGGGTAGGTGCACTATTCAGGAGAATTATGAAAACTAAATTCATTGTTCTGTTGTGATTGTCTAATGTACCAGATCTCCTTCTCTCTGATGACTGAGCAGAAAAAGTAAGGTGCTCTCCTGTATATAGCTACCCAGAGATAGCTGCAGGTTGGAGAAAAGTTACATAAACTGCTGCAACAGATGGTATCCTCCTTTGCTGTGAACTACGACATGCGTACCATTTCTTACATGCAAGAATTATGCATAGCAAATGCTTATCTTGCAATGCTTTTATAACTCTTTATGATTTCAGTGCTTGTCTTCCCCTCAGTTCATTTTTTAAAATAATCTCCTGAAAGATATGTCTTTTATTTTATTCATGTTTCAGAGTAGGAGTAACTGGCCACTGCATGAAGTACAGGGTTATGATTTACCTTAAAAATTGTCCCACCAAGATGACAAATAAAAGCTATCAAATATACAGCCAGTACTAACTTACCACATAAAGCATAAGGTGTTAATATAACTAACGCATTCCAGTATTTCAGGAACTCAGCTGATCAATCGGTCAAGTTAATGAGTATCTACTTAGCGATTCACTAAAAATTATTTTTTTAAAAGTGGTAACTTCAGTGGGATATTGCAGGACAGAAAAAGGTACTTAGGTATTGTGGATTATGCAACAATTTATTCATATAATAAATTGCTGTGTAATACTTATATAATAATTTGTTAAATAATTTTTTTTTTACCAGATACGTTTATTTAATACCATGTACATTTTTTAAGCAAGCTGGGTCGGCCAGTCCCTGGAGCAGTTGACATCAAGGGTCTTACTTAGGGGCCCAATAGTCAAACCGCTCAACCAACCCTGGGATTTGAACCGGCAACCTTCTGATCACAGGCACAACATTCTCACTGAACCACATATGGACAACAAAATCAGTTTTTGTTAAGTTGTTTAAAAGTTATATCAGATACATATCTATATATTATCCCCCATAGCTCATCAAATAATATATGGCATTGTGCTAACAGTGCAAAGTTTGTGGGCTTGAATCCCAGAAAATGCATGTGAATTCTAACCTTTCATTCTACTGTAAATAGTTGTGGAGAGAAGTGATAAATATATTAGTCTTAATTAGAAATAAGCCAAAATTATTGTTCATATGTATACATTATTACACCTCTTATTAAAGTTATATAAGTTATATCATTTATAATATGTTATACTGTATGTTATATAAGCTATATAAATTAACCGTTACAATTAGCCAGAGTTGAAACACCAAGGAAATAGAGCCCTTAAATGCACAGAGGCTGCATGCGGGCGTCAGATGGGTTGCTAACTCTTGATCACGTTAACAGACAGAGCAAACCAACCTGATTTTTTATTGGTTTAACAGAGTCATGAGCAGAACACCCAGATGAAAAGACCTGCGTGTCCACTAGAGAGCAATTACTGTGGTGATCCACCGTAACGCAGAGTGGAAAAACAAGGATCATTTTTCAGGTCTTTGTTGTGAAGTCAGTTCAAGTACCCTACATTAGCCCCATGCCGTAACACGCCTGTGAAGATTCGCTAACATGGAGAGCAGACTAACATACCACTGGCCTGAGAGGCATCTGAAGTCCCAATGAGAACTAGTGAAATGTAACGGTAGATCTTAGTGCCAGAAGGAACCATCACTGAAGCTGTCCAAATGCACTATATGGACCAAAGTATGTGGACACCAGGCTGTCCAACATCTCACTCCGAATCAAAGGGTATTAATATGACGTTGACTAAGCCTTAGTTGCTATAATAGCCTGTACTCTTCTGGGAAGACTTTCCATTATTGATGTTGGGTGATCAGGTCCCTTTCTGTGAGCTTGTGTGGCCGACCACTCCGCAGCTCTAGCAGGACAGTCACGTGAAGAACTGACTCGTTGGAAAGCTGTCCAATGGTATCCAATGATAGTGCTACGTTGACTGACCTCTTCTGTATGACCACCCACTCTGCTGCCAGCATTTGATGCTGGAGATTGAATGACTGTGTGCTTAATTATACACCAGTATGTCAACAATGGGCGTGGCTTATATGGCCAATCCCTGTAATTATTACCGGTGTCCATATAGTCCATCTATCCTGCTGAAACAGTACCATTCAGTGCCGTGCATAGAATGAGTGGCAATTGATTGTTTGTTATCCAAGACGGGCACTTAAAATGGGGTCCACTTTCACTGGTTCGAGGAAAAATTGGCAGATGTTCAGGCACCCCCCCGCTACAGCAGGGGTGGCCAGTCTTATCCAGAAAGGGCTGCTGTGTGTGCGGGTCGAATCCTGCATACGCCCTGGCCCTTGGCGGATAAGATTACGTACCCCTGCTCTATTGGATGCATTTTCACAATGCGTAATCATTGCTAAGAGTCAGATTAGTACTGTATCCTTCACTAAAGTAGAAAAGAATACAAAAGCACCAGTTTAGCATGCTGTACGGCAAAGGCCAGCCATGAGCAGAACACAGACACACAGGAAATTAGTATTTAATTAGCCTATTAAATCCCACCTCACCCTCTAGAACATACGTAATTCGTCATCTGCCACTGTTCTCCTGCTGCCTACCCAACGGACCACACTTAAACCAGAATAAGGACGGCCTCCTACGAATGGTCAGCTGGGTTCCATTAACTGAGGCCCGCTTGGCTTAGGGCCAATAATCAATCACCACGAAGATGGAATTGATCAGGTTAATTCAACTTTGTCCAGTCAGCTCACCCTACACAGATGGGAACAATACAAAGATTCATTCCTTGTACAATTATATGAAAACGAGAGCAGGCAATCAAGCTGATTACTGGACATAATCAGCAGCATAATTAAAAACAGGGAAGAGGGAAAATGTCAGCTGTTTTCAGGCTGAATTTTGCTGTAGGGGGCTGGACACTATCGCTTCCCCCACGCAGCTCAGTTGCTGTTTTTTTTCTACCTTGCGGTCTTTAAGTTAGAAATGCTGGAGTCTCGTCATACAGAAGGTTCGCTACCACGATCTGAAGGGTGGTTCCCAAGTACAGTCACGTGACATGACAGGTGACACGTAACAGCAGTCCGGCTAAGTGACGATGCAGCCTAATGGAGCACGTAATCGGCAATCGCGTGCTCAGCAGAAACCGCTAATCCTGCTAATCGGCCCATTGACCTTCCGTGTGCTGCAAACTGGGAGCACGGGGGGTTATTCTACGCTCCAGAAAACGGGCAGGGTACTGAACCTCTGACCTTGCAGGGTCGGCAAAACAAACTGCAGAGTTTATGCACTGCAGCAGTAGTACGATCAGATAGGTATATTCCGTTACGTAGCTGAGATACAATAGAGTGAAATACCTTTTAAACAATACCAATTACATTACTGCTGCTTGCAGCGTAAAACAGATACATTAAGGCTTGGAAGGATACAGTTTAGCATGTAATGACGGAAAATCCTAATGGGATCTGCTACAGTGCACTTCCATATGCTTTATAACCTGCTATAATTTTCCCCTGCGTTAGAGGGATACTTTATCAGTTGCTGTACTGTATCGATTTACAAAGTTGCTTGCAGTAACAACAAGCTCGCCCTTCAAGGCATGTCAGCATTTCGCGCAAAAATCTCGACGGTTCTTTTCAAGAAGTGATGCTGCTCACCTTCTCCACTCTGGTCGAAATGAAGCGATAAACTAACGCAGATCATACGATAGGGGCTGATTTTGGAGTTAACGTAGTATAGCGACGGTATATAAAACACGATCGCACGGACAGAGATGATTTCACCGGCCAATTTTCCTGGCACATGTGACTGCTTTTTGAAATATTTTACCACCAAAAAAAGTCATTGGCTTACTAAATCGTTTCTATATAAAGAATTTTGTGTCTGTCTTTCTGCTGCTTGCCCTGAAGTTCAACTTGCTTTAACGCTGGCAAGAAATGATTTTCCCACTAAATTCCTAAGGATTAAAGCCGACCCCTTTCCCCAAAAGACAAAAACAACATGTCCCGTGATCTGACAAAGATGCGTCACATTTTTCAATAAGACTTTTGTCACATGTAATTAGAATAGGAATTCAAGATTTGCACACCAGTACTGGTCAAAGAGCTTTAGTTTTACAAACATTTTTTAGGAACATGATAAAATTACTCTCTTCCTGAAGCAAGCGACCTAGCTAGTTTTAACTGGCATGCTAATATTAGCCACAATCTATCATTTTCAATGAAATTCTGACAATATTTTGGTATATTAGGTATGGATCTCTAAATGGAGTTTAGCTAAGAAAATAATGTTTTGCTTATCATTATGAAACAATTTCATGACCTGTGGTATTGTTAGTCTTCCATGAAAATAACATTTGCCAAAACCAAATTACATGTACAATATTATTATTAATTACAGAATGTCATGACTGGTAGATGATAAATTTGTGTAAATATATCCAGTTTCTATAAATGACCCATTGAGAAGTGATACTTCTTTAGATATTAAGTGTGTTCCTTGGCTACAAAACCTACAGAAATATACTTGTAGGTATTTGTGTAACCGAATGTCTTATACGTCCAGCATACTGACAATGCTGTCATTGTGATCAGACAGGGGAGGTTAAAGCATCATTTTAGTTACGCACCCAACTAGGCTACTCAAAGGAAGGGGATATCCGTTATTTTTTGCATGTGGAAAAAAATAGGGAAGGAGAACATTATCTTGGGCCATTTTCAACGTCCCCACATCAAACGGCGTTCACTCTGTGCTTAGCTATGTCAATCTGTGAGCCCAGGGGAAAGACTCTGGTCTATGTTTTAATGGTAAGCAGTTGGTACAGTAGTTAAGGATGTGTAATGCACTGGCTTCCTGTTCAAGTTCCAGGTCTCTTGCTGGAAGACCCCTGAAAAAGGTACTATCATGCACATCCTGCTTGTAATACATTCTCAGATGCCAAGTAAGATGTCCGCCATGGATTTCCTTTGTCTCCGGCAGTCACGGATTTCCATATGGTTTCTGAAGCTGCAGGCACAACCCCAGGAAGATGTCTGTCAGGGACTTCCTGCCTGTAATTCACTCTTGGTTTCCAAACAAGATGTCCGCCACTGGCCTCTCCCTCACTCAACCTTGTAGGGCTATTATCTGTGACGCACGTGTTAATAAACAGCACATTGATTTACTCTCACTTGTTTTTCCATTTGTAATTGTATACTACCAGTGCCTTGGAAAAGAAATATAGAGTCCATAAGACCAAAGAGCTGTTCATTCTCACTGTCCTGCTAGAACATCTGACCATCGAGGAGGATAAAATGAATATGCACATATCAGAAATACCTATTTTTGTTAAATACATTGTAAATTATATATTTTTTCCAGCTTTGTGGAAAAAAAACTAACAATCTATTGTTATTAATTCACTACCCTTACTGCCAATGAATTATGTTCTTTTATTATTTTCAAGATTTTTTCACACATCACATCACACTAATTCCACTGACCGCGGGATCTCTTACCCACTGAGAGCACTTCCTGTGGTGGTCAAAGTGTTTACACAGCGGCCGGCGAGCCCTCAGCATATGTCACACAAATGTTTCCCTCCCACGTCTCTGTAAGTAATTCACATCCTCGCGGCTGACATGCGTGACCCCAGACGCTGGGCTGCCAAGAAGGTCTCAGTGTGTCTGAAATCGCTCCCAGAGAGAGGGTACTTTCTCAAGAAGCAGAATAAGCCACCTCTCCCACAAGAGGCGTTTCTCAGTGGCGGACAGAAGCCCGTTCCGGATATTTCTCAATAGGTTAATTCATTCGGGCAACTGCAACTGATAGTTTCTAAAAAAAAACTTTCAGAATTACTTTATTTCAGTGAGTTTATAATGTGATGAGTCTGAAAGTGCACCTGAACTGAACACTATTTATGTGTGAAACTGAAATTTGTCTGAAATTTTTGAAAGCGACTTTTGAATTATATTTTTATATAAATCTTTGATAACAGCATAGAAAGTGACACTAACCTCAATTAAATGTTTTACAGTCCAAAAATCCAGATACAGAAAATGGGCAATGAAATATTTAGTACACAAAAAAACAAATAATTATTCCCAAAACATATATTAGAAGCGTTTTTGTGTCTCTCACCAATCGGTGTATCAATCGTCAGAGCACAAATCTAAATTAGGTCAAGATAATTCCGAGCGTTTCAAAAAGATAAATGTTTACATTTAAGTCCAAACTGCAAGCTGAGAAAGTCTGAGAAGGAGTGGAACAGCCTTAAAGTTGTGGGAACTCGGATTGGGTCGGGTGTAATGATCTTCAGCAGAGACGCACGTGCACAGAGCTCCTCCAGCAATGAAATACACACGTCAAGTGCAGACATGGGGCTGTTTACTTGCTTTCTGCAGCAGGTGACGGCTGGAACTATCAACACAACATTATTCTGCAATATTAGTTACTCAGCAGCACGGTTAGTTAAGGACTCACAATCCGTAGCACAATAAAAAAAAAAACAGAAAACATAGTGCTACACTAATATTAACACTAAAATATACACATATTAGAACACATTCACAGCGGGAAGTAAATAAGCTTCATATTCATAATATTGATCTCTTCCTCCCTACATCTTATTAAACCTATGCTTCTTTGACTAGCTCTTTCCTGTATGTGGGGTTAATACATTTCATGTCATATAGTTTTTCGTTAAACAGAACATGGCATTCCATGTCCTTATTTACCGGTCCGAGTAACTATGCCGTTATCGCGCATCTGTAAACATTATAAGGTATATACCTGTAGATTTGGCTCAATCAAGGTAAAACTGTCGCCTTCTCGTTTAAATAAAAAAAAAAAAGACAAAAACACTTTACTCATTTAAATGTTAATACAAGGTGTTCCGAGACAACATATTACAATATTCATATAAAGAGTTTTAAATGCAAGGTTATATTCCAAAGAATAATATGGTAAAATACACGAGATCTACATGTTATTGGCCATCCGTGGATAAGAACGCCTCCATAAGTGATGCATACATTTATTTAACGGTACTTACAGGTAAATACTTAAGATTGATCTCTTCATACTGATGGCAGCTTATGAGATGAGAGGGTAGACTGTGAACCCCACCCTCAGGCTGCTCTGTGGGACCCCACGAGTCTCCTCCCCCACTGTGGGGGGATGGGAGGGGGGGGCATAAGGCTCAGATGTGACCTCACCGTGCCTCGCCTCGGCCGTCCTCTGGTCATCCTTGAATATGCAACGCCTATCCTGCAGGTGGCGCTCTGCTGCATCATGTCCCAGAATCACCCACGCGACGAAAATGAAAGTAACACTTCCACCGAGTTTTGGGGGCATTGGGGGGTGAAGCGTCCAGGGGCACGGCGCACACCAAACCTGCCTTCGGG
This sequence comes from Mormyrops boulengeri, assembly GCA_026781065.1. Lineage (NCBI taxonomy): Eukaryota > Metazoa > Chordata > Actinopteri > Osteoglossiformes > Mormyridae > Mormyrops > Mormyrops boulengeri. Next base: position 146,151 of record JAODLD010000039.1, read on the forward strand.
TGTCGGTACGTCACGACCTGTGAGGGTCTGCCATTTAAAGGGCCGGCACCCTTTAATGTGAAGTTCAATGCCGGCTGCTTGCATACAGAGCCTGGTGAGATACGCTTCACAGGGGGGCAAGGCAGGGAT
>JAODLD010000039.1:149057-161977 GCA_026781065.1 Mormyrops boulengeri
AAGCGCCACTATTTCTAGACCATTTTTCAGCCACCCGCGATGTGGGATTAATACAACAGGAAGCAGGAGGACGAGGTGCCCTCCCCCCGCCCTACTGCAAAGGCTTTCTTCACAGCTGTGCATTGTGGGACATCCAGAATCTTAGTCACCAGTGCATTGGGAGGACCAGCCCAGATAAATCCTGCCCGGTATACTCTACACTTATGCAAAACTATAGTGGTGTGTCTAGTTCTGTTTGAAACAGAGCCTATCTGTGCAAAAGGCCGGTGTTAATGGATCAGAACTGATGCAATATTAATGGAGTGTAAAACCATTACCTTTATGTTATAGATACACATAACATGCCTTTAAATATTGCATACTAGAATAAAATATTTAAATAAAATTACAAGCTAAAATATACTGCCAGAGCAGATGGTGTAACAGTTAAGGGACTAGATTTCTGGCATCGTAGATTCCAAAACCTAGACAGAATTAGCTGATGTACCCTTGAATAAAAACCTCTGAAATGTAGATTGTGTCATATCTGATATATTTTATATTCTTTGGAAGAGGTAACCACCGTACCTCCATGAACGAGGAATTCGACTTCAGCATACAGGTCCTGTAGCTGACGTTCCTGTGGCTGAAGCTGACGATGGTGAAGCCAAGAGCCTCGGGCACGGCTAGGATAATGGAGAGGACCCAGATGGAGATAATTTTGATGGCCGTCACCACGGGGATGCCGACTCCTTGTACACGACTCCAGGAAGCCACGGCTCTGTATCTGTGACCAATAGAAGCACAGGGACCCCTTAGGACACGCCCCCTACATTTCCATATCAGCTTTTTGAGGTACATTCTTTCTGCCATCGTGCAAGTAGAGCGAAGACCTTTAGTTTCAGAAGTCAAGCCAAGCAGCGTCTTACGTAAGGTGGCCATCATCCAAATTCTGTAGGCTTTAAGCTTCTATACCCAAAGAAAACATAACATGACAGAGATTCATTTCTCACTAAATCTGAATAGAATAAAAAATAATAATTCAACATTTCTTCAACAGATGTAATTGTGATGTACAATATCATTTGTACTTATATCTTTGTATTTATATATTGTTCCTTATTTATCGTATACAATAATAATACATTTTAAACTAAAATGAGTTAAAAATTACATAATGACAGAAGAGCAAGAATTACAACTGATCTGTCTATTTCCAGAATTGTCCCAAACACACTTAACTTTTAATCACATGCACATTTACGTTGAAACCGAAAAATGCTGAAAACAGTTCAATCCCAGCAAGGTTCACAGCACTCTCGTCACCACTGTGTCCCGCCTGCCCCTGTCGACACGCTCTAAGCCTGTTTAGTTACGACTGGCAGCTGTACTGCCTCGCTAAAAGGATATAAAAATATTTTAAATATAAACATTAACATAAATATACCAAAGGCAGCGTTAAAACATTTTTTTCATCAACAATTCAGTTTAAGTTTTAAACGGACAATATTACTTTAAATTTTAGGTTCACAGAAGGAGAGTAAATAGTCAAGTGCTTACATTAAAATCCATATACAAATACTTCAGACATTTAAACCCACTCAGGCCATCTCCCCCCACGTGAAGCGTGAATCGCACTGTGACCAGGGGGCATGTCCGGTCGAGCTGTGGTACCTGTCCACACTCAGGGCGCAGAGATTGAGGACGGTGATTCCCACAGACGCCTTCTGGACGAATGGCACCATCTTGCACAGGAAGAGGCCGAACGGCTTGTCGTCGAACGGAAACCTCATGGCCAGTAGCTGGGAGAGAAAACAAGACTGAGGCCCAAGCACGTTTCGGAGAACCAAGGGCACCAGCCCATGTGATCTGAGGACACTGCAATTCAGATGATTCTAAGGTACAACAGCAGCCCCTCCTGGGACATGAACATTCCCCATTTGGGTTATAAACTCATATGGATCTTTATGCTACTTGCTGGTCTGGTAGAAAGTGAATAAGCAGAAATGATGCAGAGGTAGCTCTCGACTGACATAAGCAATCCATCCCACTAACGCTTATGTACGTCGAATTTTTACGCATTTAAGTCGGATTTACCTTCCCAAACCATTCAAGACACAATATAACAAAGAACACATACTCCAAAATGTACTAGAAATATATTAGGATGTACTGAATATACTAGAATGTACTAAACAGCACATATTAAATAAATGAAAAGTTTACATTTACATATAGGCATACATTGCCTTTTTGTGTTAGAGCTTCTGTACACTCCACTATCGCGGCTATTTTGTTCGTAAGTCTAGATTTACTTAAGTTGGTTTTAGGCAAGTGGAGCGCAGCCTGTATAGATTAATAAATCAATAGGTACAAATGTTTGCTTTGCAAATGAACCCTGTAACAGTTCTGAGTTCTGGGTAGTGTCTCCCCAGCACGGCCTGTTCTGGGACACTGATTATGAGCACAGTTTAGCAAGCCCTTATCTGTCATCCTAAGGACCTTCCCTGACTAATGTACATGGCTGTTCCCAAATGGGGCTCACAAGTATCTGCTATGGCTGAGAGGTTTACGTTGCTGCCATGGTGTGAGTCAACAGGCTACAGGAGACAGCCTGGACGGATATACAGGGCCTCTTACGGTGAGACGTCCTCTACTGAGTTACAAATGACCCCGAGCCGGTCAAGGGGCACCCACTCCTTCCTGAGTCTGCTTCAGGATCCAGCTGGACGTTAGCCACTGGCTTTTCCCAGAACAGGGACTGGCACTCAAGAAGCGAAACAGGCCCGCCCAAGTGGGCCAAAGCTTTAGGGTGGCGAGGGAGTGGGAGGCTAATCAGGAACAACACTGGGTGTGGGGCAACAAAAATGGAGAAACATCAGCAGGCCTGGTGCTTCGCTGGCCTGCCTGGAGTGGTGTGGGGGGGAGGGCAGAGGGGTTAGAGATATAGTTTTTGAATCAAGGCTTTTTTATTTTATACTTTCTCATTTCCAGAAAAAGCATTTTTATAGTTCAGTGTATATTATTGTTTTTATAGTATGATATTTTCAACCAAACTGGCCAATCAGAACACTTCTAGGAGGTACAAGAAAAATCGGGGAAAAACCGGAAAACCTGCCTGACACTAAACATGCCAATTTACCGTCTGTCCATCGAATAAAACAGTGCACAGTGATTCCCTCACTGTAGATAATTAAACATAATATTAAATTTGTTTTATCAAGGCAATCGCTTTATCTGTTTACTTCTATTTAGACTAATTAGAGGGGAGGAGATGCTGTGAAGGGCCTGGACCATAAGGGGGGGTATAAGGCAAATGGGGAACACTTAACATGATGGGGTACAAACACTTAGTAATATCTCAGTTACTACTGAAGTACAAACTATAAAAAAATCATGAACAAATATAGTTGCTTCTTGAGATATAAGATGCTTCACGATTCATTGGTGATAAACAAAGATGAGATCAGTATTTCACTTGTGTTATGTTCTTTCAGTAGTTCATAAAGCTTTACAGAATGAACACATATAGTAACAAATATAGTAGCCGCTTGAGAAAACATGCATCACGATTCATTAATGAATTAACATGAGATCAGTATGTAACTAAGACTTAGTTTGTGGTTAATTAATACGTAAGTAATAGTATAATACAATATTATTTGTGCCCCATCAAGTAGTGCTACCGGCACCGAAGCTGTATTGCTGAGAAAACTTAAGTTAGGTATTAACGTTAAATATTCGTTATACAGTATCGCTGCAAAAATCCCACAGACTTGCGTAATTGGATGTGTGAGGTCGCTATTTATTTAGTCTTTCTTGAGGGGAGGGGGTGATTTTTTTAGAGTGCAGCCCCAGAAACGACAAATCCGCCTCTGGTGAGGACGGCAAACCAACCTTGTAGACGATAATTGGTATGTCGATTACGATATAGATGATGTCCCCCAGCGCCAGGCTGGCGATCAGCGCGTTGGGCCCATTTCTCATGCACTTGTTCTGGTATATAATCCGCAGCAGGGTGGCGTTGCCCACCAGGCCGACGATGAAGACGATGCAGGAGAATAAGGTGTTGATGTACTTTGCATAGCCTTTGATGGATGTGGTACTGTCGCACGGAGGTGGGGCCAGTGGGCGCATCCTCACCGAACTGTTGGAGTGGCAGGTCATTGGGGCGTCAGGGCCTGGGACGGGCCCGTCCGTGCCATTAATCTGACACGTCCCGCTGGCGGCCAGGCACACCACCGCCAGCAAAACGCACAGAGTGAAGGAGGTCATCTCCAAGCGCATACCGCAACCCCACAAAAGGCAACGCGATGGGGCCCTCCGCCGGTCGGGGAGGCTAAGAAAAGAACAGAAAGGGGGAAGCACGGTTAGGCTCCTCTGGATAAACTCATTTTCGGATGGTTACATCAATCTACAGCGGAAGATTTGTGATTCTTTTTCTATAATATTCAAAAGCAACATCAGTTCCCGTCACACCTAGCGGAGACTAGGTTGAAAAGTCACATTTAAGTGTCTTAAAGTAACAGTTTCCGTGCATTAAAAATCCCCAATATTTGAAGAGAGTGACAGTAACGAAAGTTCACTCTCGCCTTGTGAGACTACGTTACTGTCGGCTTCTCTAGACTTCTAACAAGCACTTGTAATGGGGCGCAGATGGTGGAGCCAGGCGTCTCCGCACTAGCTTTCTCCCCGCAGTCCCAGTCCATGGCGGGTTTGAGAGGCAAACATTCTACCTTTGATTGACAATTGCTTGTCCTATATAACTTTCAGTCACCCGTTTTGAACGTCCGATACGTTTCACGTATAAGGTTTTTTTTTTTCACTGATTTCGAAATTCTGAAGCATCTCGACAAAAAATAATTCAGTCTGCATCCTAACATCCTGGTCCTGATTTCCCCTGAAAAACGTTTTTCTTCAGTCAACATAATTAAACAATAATGTTCAAACACCAGGCTAGTTAGAAACAAATCCAAAGTCCTCTTTTTGTGTTTTTCCTAACGTCAATGAACTCTAACCCTGACCAACATAAGCGGTTGGAAAATGGATGGATGGATTATATTTTGAACCGCTGGCAATTAATGCGTCACAGTAACTAAGGAAAAGTCCACAATTCTCAACAGATAGGCGGTAAACATAAACTATGCGAAGCATGTAATCATTTACCAGTAATAACAAAAGATCTTCTATATCCAGTTATAACCACCCTGTTTCTTGGCCAATCTCTTAACTGGCATCTAGGACACAAAAATCTGACAACCCCTCTCAGTTTCTGATCAGGAGAAAGCTGACGGGAATCGGCGACAGAACATAAACTGATATATCTATAAATAATAAATGCATCTGGTTTTCACCTACCGCTCCTAAAGTGTTTGTCTCCCTTGGAAGCGTCTAACAAAGTTTCAGACGAAGCCCCCAGACATCTGCATCACATCGCATGAGTAATTAACGGAGTATCAAAGTATATGACTATCCCCCTTGGTTTGTGCGTCTGTTGTGCGGTTCTGATCATTCCGTCTCACGGTTTTCCTGTGGAGAGTTCCCCCCCCCCCGCCCTGTGTGAGCTGCCGCGGAGCACTTTGACTGGGTGGGATTATAAATCTACACCTCCCCTAAGTTACCACAGCGGCCCCCAAAGAAAACAGGCGCTCCGGCTGCACTGCCTTCTGACAGCCACGCCGGCGCAGCCGCTCGCAGGCATCTGGGACCCGGCGGCTCCCGATCTGCGCTCCTCCTGCGCGGTGCCCCCTTGCACAGCTAGGCTTCCTCCGCTAAAACCCTCAATAATAACGTCAGGAGATAAAGACGCCTGGAAGCAAACTTTTTTTTTTTTTGCCCTGTCCTCATGTCTTCAGCTTCCCACATGAGAAGGAAGACAAAACACCGATTTAGAACGATCTTGTAAGTTGTACCTTTCAAGGGCAGAACAATACGCTTTCCAGTAGAGCGAAAGCTCAGATACTCTACTCCAGTGCGCGACAAAAGCCGGGGAACTTCAATCTGGTCCCATAAGTGCGTGGCAACTCTGTTAAACTAAAAATACGAACGAATCAATATGTCATATTATGATATATTCGGCTTCAGTATATAAAGCGGTTTATCTAGAGAAATCTAAACAGGGTACAAAACCGCGTTTCATCACGTATGATTTCTCATTGTGATTGCTTACTATTTATTAAATATGATCCCTTCTTTAAGTTGTTGATAATAAGAAAGCAAATTGCAATATGCACTTTATATGCACGACTCCACATGTCAAAGCAATGTAGCCAAATGGGTTAAGAAAATACGTCCTGCTATCATGATTGCATGAAAAAATTTACCACGTGTACTTACATTGCTTACGTTCAGTAAGTCACGTGCGGCGGTCTGGGGCACTGACCTCACACTTACAGCATAACGGATTTCCCAGCAAGGAACACATTTACAGGATTACATATTGTCATAACAGTGTCGTCGTATTTTTAAAATATTTACCTCAGACTTACTGTGATGCAAATGATGTATGTTTTCAAGAGGCGAAAATAGTGAATGAAAATTTGCAATTTGGAGGATATACAAACGGGTGACGTCAGTCCCCAATTCCCATTAGACCGCACCCAGGTTAATACTGAGAAAATGGAGTCGACATCACTATGTCTACCTGTGAGGAGGAAGAGATTTGTCAGGATGGCGCTGGACCACTTGTGTCATTAATGAGCTGCTGACTCAGCAAAGGAGTTAAGAGTGTATTTAAAAGCTGCTGTTTCCTTACCTGGATTTACTGGAGAGTGGTTTTTAAACAGAGAAGAACATGCAGGCCAGTACAGCGAACGGGCAGCTCAGAAATGAAAACATTCACTCCACTTTATTGTAGTTGGTTTTGACTAAAGTGGGAAATGATCTTTCTGATTTTTTTTGTTTTCTGTTTTAGTAAACAGCACATCTATTTCACCCGTGAGTGCCACTGTCTTGTGGTCCGGTTCCTCTCGGGTAGAATGAGGTGCCGGTCCAGTGGCAAGTCCAGAGACTTGTCAGTATTATCAGCTCACCACTGAAACATGTCAAATGGACCCAGCTGCCGTACGGATGATAAGTGGACCTTCGATCAAACGCAATTAAAACAGTTACGGTTTTTTTGAGCGGAGAACACCCATTTCCTGAAAGCTTGGGCTGTTTTGCCGTTTCTGCCATTTGGGACCGATGCGCTCCCTGTGGCCAAGTTTCTCAAAGCAAAGGTCCTAAATAAAATCTTAACTGTAGTCCTTTGTCTGCAGGTAAAAACTCTAAATAATCATATTGAAAACTTTTCAAATATTTAAAGACGGAATGTATTCAAATACGTTCATTATATTATCTGATGCTATATGTTTAGCTATTTATACTACAAGTAAAAGGTTACTTATCTTGTTAAAGTATACTATCATAGTTTTTTGTCACCTAAGCAATAATGATAATAACCGCCATGGATGCATACTTGCATACAGACATTACATTTACATAATACTTTTCAAAAATGCAACGAGGCCCATGAAGACTTCAGATATAACAAATATAACAAACCAATTTGGAATCAAACCAGCCTAAGACTGTGTTTACGTATTCATGGGAATCCGTAATCCTGTGTACATTGCATCAAAATTAGATTTTCTAAATTAGGCTAAACTCTGTTGCATTACTTATTAGGGCAAAAAGTTGAAGCCCTTAACTGCTGTATAAGACCAACTTTATCACTTTTTATATAATGCATATATTTAATGGCATAAATGCTATTGGTTATAACAGTCCCAACCCAAATTCTACCCTTAATTACTGAAGCTTGCAGTTGTAATTAACAAGTTTCACAGTGCCTTTTTTTGCAGTTATAGTCAAATTGCTTATTAACTTTACCTACTTAATATAAACTATGACCTAATTGGGCAATGCTAATATTTATTGTCATTTAAATTTTAAATGGTTGTGTTTTCTTTAATAGCAGACATAAATATATCATGCCTCTTGAATTAGTCATGGTCAACAGTGACTTGTATATATTATTAACCATAACGTGACTTGCTGATGGAATCTGTTTTCAGACTACATTCAGATGTTTGCAGTTCCATAGCATTATCTTTTTTGAAGGACAGTTATGCTTTGTTAATAAATACATCATATATAAATTATGAAACCTTTACCTGGTCCCAGTTGCTTTGACTTTCATGTTGTTGTTGTTGTGTTGTGTTGTTGTTTTGGTCTTAATAACATATTAATGCCATTCCTTCTGAACTAAAAGATGGCAGTCTGCCTGGTAATTCACATGCCTGCTCTCTGATGGCGTCTGTTGAAATGCGCTCCCTGCATATTGGTACATACCCTGTGGGAAATTTAAACCGAGTCTGAGTGGGATGTAAGCAATTTTTTAACTGGGACACGAGGAGAAAAGAGGAAGTCAGAGGGCAACAGTCTTCACAGAGACTGACACCCTGACTTTTCGCGCAAGTAACCTTGAGTTACTTAGCAGGGTTGAGCTTCTCAGTTCTGGATTGAAGAAGTTAACTTCTCAAAATGGTTATGGGGGAACTGAAAATGAAATAGTATGGTAATTAAAAATTTAGACAGTCAAAATATAGTAATACTTTTTTTTCGCGTTAAGAATACATAGAAAGACTGCGATCTATATTCAGCACTCAATATTGCCGTTGATTTCACACTTAAATGGGAACCTTCAATCAAGGTTTGTTTATGTAAGTAAGAATCCTATTATGAAAAAAGAGATTTACAAATGCTGTCGCCTTATAACGTGTAAAGTCCCATGTTTATGAAATTCTTTGGACTATTTAAGTTGGTCAGCATCATTTGTTTTCTGGGGAGACAAAACAACACAAAACAGCCCATAGTTCATACATCTCCTTTCTTTTTTTAAGGGCTGTTTATTTATATTATCTGTAAAGACATGCTAGAAGCCATGTGAAGAGAAACATCATGGTCCTTTTGGCCAATAGTCATCCATGATTGCTGGGGGAGGGGGAGGAGACTCACATCACTGCCTCTCCTGACTGGATTTCCTAGAATGATTGAGATGTGGTAGCACGAATAATAGACGAGGGTGCTTAGTATTTCCACATGCCTGTATAAATGATTGGAGAATAACTTTGATGTCGGCGTTCAGAGCCTGTGTGTGTCATCTGGTTTTGCTTTGCCGGTAATACTTTACAAATGAGGCTTACACTTACAAACAAGAGGTTGGATCTTGGATCTTGTGTTTTTGACATGTTTTTTCCCCACTGAACTGTATAATAGTCCATAAGACTCAGCAACGTAACAAAAGACTTGAAACAGCGCTAACATACAACACATGTTCCCTGGCTTTCCATACTGAACCCTGGTGCACTGTCATCCCCAATGCGTTACGGATTATTGCATTTCAACAGGGTCATTATCACAGGTGGAGCTTTCCGGTCCAGAGAGTACAAATCCAGACCAGGATTTTGTTTCAACCAACCAGCTGAGTATAAAGAGTCACAGTCACAAAGTACTCAACTGGTTGGTTGAAACAAAATCTTGGTCTGGATTTGTACTCTCTATACCTGAATCACCCACCTCTGATCATTATATTACACACTACTGAGATCGTGTTGGTGTACTATATACTTCTTTCAATTATAATTAATGATTATCCATAACGATCCCTTTCTGCTGTCATATATTTACAGTTCTGGCACTGCATATATACATGCAGTCATATACCACAGGAATTTACCATATTATTAGCATTATGTGGCTAACACTGTTAGCCATTTCTGTGCTAATCTATCCATCGCCGAAGAACGCCGGCAGATCTTTCGCGTCGGCGGGCCGCTGCATTTCCTGGCAAAAGCTAACAAGGAACGTCTGCCTCACTCCACGCATTGCGGACGATAAAATCACAAACAGCAATCCTGCGAGACAAACAAGTATCTCGGTCTCCACAAACAACATCTGCAGCAGTACACGGACACACATTTGACACATTTATAATAAAAATAAATAAATAAATGAAGGCTCAGGAGCCATAAGACTAGAAAACTAAACTCATAATGAAGGGTGTTTAATTCTGTTCTGTCCTGCCAGCTGTGGGCCTGGATTTTTTATTAATAGCTATTAGAGTGTTATAGAGGAAATTGGCATCTTATGATTACTAGGATCAATAATGTGGAAGCGATTTGATGAACAAGGGGGTGGGAAGGGCTGTGGCTCGAGAGGAGGATACAGGTGTGTGTCATGGGGGGCGGTGAGTGGTTCAGTGGGCTAAGTTTCTGTGCTCCTGATCAGAAGATCAACGGTTGTAGCTCCGACCTAAGCAGAATAGTCGTACGTCCATGGGCCTTTAACCCTAAACCTAACCCCCCAGCTCCAGGGGGTGCCGCACGCTGGCTCACCCTGTGCTGTGACCCCCAAGCTGTGGAGAGCAAGATGCGCTAAACCAGGAACAGGAGAACATAAGAAATTTACAAACGAAAGATGCATGTCTGTTGCCATAAATGGAAATTAGTGGGAGAACATTTTAAAATGGATTTACACGGCGTGTAGTTAGAGTATGGAATAGTCTTCCTGCTAGTGTAGCACAAGCTAAAACCCTGGGGTCCTTTAAATCAGAGCTAGATAAGATTTTAACAACTCTGTGCTATTAGTTAGGTTCTCCTCAAACAAGCTTGATGGGTCGAATGGCCTCCTCTCATTTGTAAATATCTTATGTTCTTATGAGAGGAGGCCATTGGGCTTGTTTGCAGAGAACTCAACTAATAGCTCAGAGTTGCTAAAATCTTATCTAGCTCTGATTTAAAGGAACCCAAGGTTTTAGCTTACACTACACCAGTGCTCTTCAAATCTGGACCTTGATTCCAAATCCAGGCCTTGTTTTCTGTTCTCCCTTGTAGTTAGTTAAATAATTACTGATTCTGATTGGCCACAGGCTTCACACCTGGCTCACAGGTAAAGAAAGGCTGGAAAATCAGCAGGGCTCAGCCCTTGATTTGAATAACCCTGGACTACACCAATAGGGAGACTATTCCATACTCTAATAAGACACATTCCAGTGTACCTGCACTCGTACTTGTGTAAATGGCCATCCATCCATTTTCCAAATCACTTATCCCACTGGGTCGCAGAGAGTCTAGAGCCTATCCCGGAAGCTACGGGCACAACGCAGGATGGGGGGCCCGCCCCTTGCAGGGCACACTCACACATGCAATTTACGAACCCCAATTAGCCTCAGCACATCTTTGGATTGTGGGGGGGGGAACCGGAGTACCCGGAAGAAACCCAACGATAACATGGGGAGAACATGCAAACTCCACACACACGGAACCCAGGCGGAAACTCGAACCCAGGTCCCAGAGGTGTGAGACAACAGTGCTAACAACTGCACCACCATGCCATCCCTTGCAAACGGCCAATAAAGGATTTTTTATAATCATCATGAGAACTTCAAAGAGATATCCAACGTGACCAAGCCTTACAAGTGTATTCACTCCTGCATAATCCTCCATACTGGCAGGACAGGGGCGAGCTACAGGGGCAACTAAAGTACAATTCTTCATATTTCAAATGGGCACAGACCGTGGGCAGTCAAACACAGGCAAGGATTACATTCTGCAAACACAGCATGTTCCTAATAAGCGCCCAGGACAGATCTTGCATTCATTTAGACAAAATAATTCCTTTTAGGTCCTTCCTGAGCTTTATGCAATTTAGCTTTCGGGTGATTATGGAGACCTTATCTTTCCGGTACATCTGCCAAAACAAACGCAAGTGGAATATAATTACACCGTCGTTTTCTTATACAACTTATATAACATTTGGCGCATGCGGAGATGTCGATGTTTAGCCTTTGATCCCCGGGACGGGAAATGAGATGCTTGTCTACGGTGAGGTAAGCCGCTCTCGCGGCAGACCATGAACACCCACTCTCTGATGACCCTGGAGACACCAGCATTCATGAACTTCAAAAACTTCAGCGAGACGAGGAAAACAGCTGGGTGAGAAATCATCACAGAGGAGGTGGGATACGCAACGTGTAAAACAGCACAAAGACAATGCTACTTAGGGGATCCTAAGAAATCATCTAGCCTTTCATCCCAAGGCTTACTTTGTGGTCCAAAGCCTTATGTCACACAGGTCTCAAACATCACCTGATGCTATTTCCACAGCTGCTGGATATAACAAGAGACCACTGATCGCAAATGAGCAAACCAAATCTCGGTTTTATGCTGCTGCGCGTGTAAGACGTCTCTGAAAAGAGGCACGTGACCTGTGACGGCATCCATCTGCCACACAGCTGCGGCGTCTGCATATGCCAAATCCATCAGAACATGAAGCGGAAAGTTAAAGATATGAAGAGGGGCGTCGCATTTACTGCGGCACGCTTTGGTTTCCTGGGAAAATCAAAGAGTGACAGAGATGTTTTTTTTAATGCAACAAAGCATTGTTTTAAAAACACACACATACACACTTTTATATGTGCTATGCAACCATGGAACAACGGCACGCTTGTTAGAGGAGGGGGGACGAGGCCCTGGGGCCCATGAGAAGAGAGGGACCCAAACTGACCAATGACCTGAAGTTTGCTCTTACAAAAATACATTTCTTACTTGGATTTTCTTTTTACTGCGAAAAAATACTTAGGAAAAAAATGTCATTCATTTTGTATCTATTCTGTATCTGCAGTATTAAATTGTTTGCTCTCCCCGGGTGACGGTCCTGATGTTTTCCTGTTTAGGGGTGTTCCTCTGGTCTCCAGCTGTTTCTCATGTGGATCCACGCCCCCCCCCCCTTTGTTCTCCATGCTCTGTGCTCACAGCAGACAGTGTCGTGTTACCGCGTGGAAAAGCGTGCAAAAACCTACTGAACTTCATAAGTCAGGGGTGGCCAATCTTATCCGCAAAGGGCCGGTGTGTATGCGGGTTTTTGGGGTAACCTTTAGGTCAGCTGTTCAAACCCAGGTG
>JAODLD010000039.1:172354-197692 GCA_026781065.1 Mormyrops boulengeri
AATAGCTCAAAGTTGTTAAAATCTTATCTAGCTCAGATTTAAAGGAACCCAGGGTTTTAGCTTGTGCTACACTAGCAAGTAAATAAATCCCCCTAATGATAAATCTGCTTGATTTTCTTTGACACAGAATCTTTCTTAGTCTTGTTCTCGGAACCCTTTTGCTTTTACACAGACAGGTGACCAAGTCCTCCCCCACACTCATACTTACTGCGTAGCGCGTCACATGCAGCTAGGTAGAGCCTTGGCTAACAGGGGGACCCGGCGATCGGCGATGTAGATGGTGACACCCATTCCTCTGATGGAATCTCAGCAGCTAATGCCGTAGTAGTGCCTCCCTCCCTTATCTGAGGTGGGGGGGGGAGTAGCTCTGCCTCGCTGCAATTATCCCACAATCCTCAGGGGCTTCCACTCTCCTATCACTGTTTACATTCCTCCCGGTAGCACGCCTTTGAAGCACTTTCGAAAAGAGGGTGGCCAGCGTGCACAGTGAGCTAGTAACAAATGTAACGTAAGCCTTTGGTCAGAAAATAAGACGGTTTATCGTCGCAATGGTTGTTCATTTATAGCATGGGTGGGCAATCTTATCCAGAAAGGATCGCTGTGTATGCAGGTGTTCGCTGCAACTGCCTAATTAGGTCACTAATTGGAGGCCTGATTCGCTGAAGAGTCCTCACACCTGGGTTTTAACAGCTGACCTAAAGGTTACCCCGAAAACCTGCATACACACTGGCCCTTTTCGGATAGGATTGGCCACCCCTGATTTATAGGCATTGAGGAAAAAAAAGTTATTCTTGGGAATCATCCGTTCATACTAACGGTATTGGTTTTGGTTTGTTTTCTAACATGGGAAACTCGAACTCTAAGCTGTATAATAATTGTATACAGTACGCAAAGTGTATAGTTGTTGAAGTTAATTATAAAAATAAACACACCCATATGAATTATGAGGCTCCTATTTCTAATTGACGTAGTTAATCTTTGAACTAAATATTTCCTTTGTTTACTTTACTTACTTTACTTCTCTTAGTCTGACTCTGGTGTTGTTTAAGTCCAAGCGATCATAAAAGCGATTGATTCTTTGCCAGCATAAAGTTATGATCAGAAGTTAAATTAATAAAATGGCTTACGGCGCTAAAGCTTCTCGGAAACAGGCTGAAGACAAAAGTCGCATGATCACGGGAAACACAAAACAGACCGAGCCTAGGCGTTTTTGTAATAATAGGAAGGAAAAGGAAATGAATAATTCCGCCGTCAGTCCCGTAGCTCACCAGACGAAAGAGCCGCTGTTAGCCCCACGCTGGCGCGTGGTGAAATCTGATAGGTTTAAGAAGATGAGTGGATAGATTAAAATGTAAAAATACAGCAGGGGCTGTCCTCCCGCAGATGTTCACAGCCACAGTGTAAGTGTTTTGCATAATTCACTGGCAGAATAGACTCGTCAGATACGGTGACCTCATACTTACTGATACAGAAATTCGCATCGCGTTTCCATGACACTAGAATACAGGGAAACAGCTGGGCTTAAGACACGTGCGTGCCGTAGACGGAGTCCTGATTATACGTATACAGTGTTCTGCTTGCCAATAACTCAATACCGCGCAGAGACGTTTCGGAGACATGTGCTCCACCGGGGGGGATCTAGGTAAGTTCAACGTGAACATCTGTGATCGGTATTTAACCACCAGGGGTCAGTTTTGGTAAATGTTGCTTGAGGGGCATTCAGAGCCACAAAATTGGGCGAAAATGCACCCTCATGTTCCGTTTTTCCTGCACCATGCCTTTTTGTTAGAAAATACATGCAGCCACATAATCGTGCCCTGTATCATTGTCCTTGCATCATTCTTGATTAGGATATCTACCACATTTAAATAGTACATCTCCTGAAAAATATGTCCCGAACTTGTAATATTTCTTCAGCTGCATTGAAGCCACGAAGTCATTGACCCCATCCTGTTCATATCTAAATATCTAGTCCTGGAGAGATACCAAGCAATGGACCTTTAAAAAAGAAGAAAAAAAACAACTGTGGTGTTTACATTGGAAAGTTCTTCAGTAGTAAATATTTGACTCTTTCGGGGCCTTACTCAAAGCTTCAGATTTCATGCCACCTTTACACATACACTCCAAAACGTTTCCAGACCTGGCTGCTCTCAGCCTCGCGTGTTCCGGAATAATCTGACGTTGCCATTGCGTGATGTAGACCACAGGCACATTATTGCGACCATTACATGCAAGCCGGGCTGTGATGCCAAAGGAAACATATTCCCAACTTCAGGAACACGGGACAACCTTATCAACTGTGCTGGAATGTAGACGGAGGGAAAAAATGAAATGACATTGATCATGTAAAATCATACTAATTCTTAGCATAATGTTAACGGGGCGCATGGCAGAGGGGAAGTCTGTTTTTTGTGGTTTTTATTTCAGATGTATTACAGCTTAAACTTAAGGTCGTACTTATAATATCAATTTGTGAAAATAACATTTTGTCAGTATGGGACTGACAGCAGCAGTTAGAGATGAATGGATGGGGGGACTGAGTCTTTACTGGGGGGCGGATGGCAAACTATTCAGAACTTAAGCCAATAAATACACATTTATTTGGGGAGGGGCCAAAAAACATTTTAAAGCCCCCCTAAAATAAGCCTAATGATGCCCCTGACTGACAGTTTCTCCCTAATATTAAAAAAACAAGTCTCCTTACGAAATATACAGAAATGAGAATAGAGAGTTTTTATGTAACACAATGAAAATGTTTAAAGAAATGTATTACCTGTATTGTGTCAAACTTTTGACCTGAAGGATGTTTACATTACATTCCATAACATTTGTGAATCGTACCCCAGGACCCTCTGATATTCGCTTGCAGTTTATTTTTTAAGCAATACAATGTTGATTTCTTGAAAGCTCAGACACATGCGGTAAATAACTAGTTTTGTTTGCAAATAGTCTCTTCATCACATTTGACTTTTGAACTGATGATAATATACAAGCTGACTCGGAATAAGGGAAAATGTTATCTGTCCTACACATGATGACATTTCAGACTTTCGGTCTCCTTTGGAAATGAGGTGTACCACAAGGCGAATTCTGCATGTGTGTGCTTGTGATATACAATATGCCTGGTTAATCATATGCTCTACGACATGCCGTTTTCTTGAGGTGGAAAAAAAGATCATAGCTAGAAACCTCCAGGGAGAGATTCCCAGAGTATGGTGCTCAATGAGAACCTCTTAAAGGAAACAAGAGGTCAAAGGTCAAAGGTCTTTTTCCAGGAGGGTGGAAAATGTGGGGGATGAGCAGTGAGCAAACAGTTGGAGAAACCTCATAAATCGGCCCCAAATTGGTGGGGGGGAGTATTAAGGACAGATACTGGAACACCATCTCATCTTTGTCTCTCATCTTGTAAGCCTATAGACGTTCAGCTCCTCAGTGGTCAGAAACTGCATTGTGCACTCACTCAGCCTTCGCTAAAAAAACACCGTTTAGTACTGTTTTTATCGCTTGTTTATTTTTGAAACTGATAGTCTGAGAAAAGTCAGCGCACTGTCTTTCAAGGACAATCGCTCTTTACTGGTTTATTTCTGACTGCTAGGAAATTAACCTTAAATAAAATCCAAACGAATGGCGCAGTTAACCTACTACATGAAATTGTGCTTTCTTTGTGGCGTTAATATGCGCAGTCAAAAGTTATACAGCTTAACTTAATAATGACTACGCCGGATTTCGACGTTTGCAAACAGGCTGTTGGGGCGGCTGCTTTAATTTCAGAACAAGCTATTAGTTTGATAAAGAAAACCAACGAAACCGTATACGACCGTGCCTTTAAAGTGCCACAAAATACTTCAGTGCTGAGTATATACCGTTATTGCTTTGACCAAATAATAATATCATGAAAATACATGCTCATCATTACCGTTATAGTACACATTTTCCTTAATATAAAACACGCCAGTCTTTGTCCTACTTTGAACCGGTTTTCCTTGGAGAGTCATGACCCGCTGATTAATGTTAGACACAGTGTTGATAAACAGGCTGCAAAGTAAAATAAACGCCGAATCGGACCACCAGCGCCCCCGGTCCCTGTTCTCGTGTGCGCCGTTTATTCACCAGACAGCAAAGCAGAAACCGAACTTCGATAAATAGTGGTGTATTATACCTTTACGCATCTTTTAAATATACTGGGTGCTTGTGACTTCAGCTTCTCAACGGGGGTGCATATTGAGAAAAAAATCAGTTGCAATTGTCCTTAGTGTTACCAGTATTCTAATAGTAAACCATACAACGACTATATTTCATGTTTTCTTCAAAGCCGACTGCAAGCAAGAAACACATTCTGAGTACTACAGTTAAGACAATAAGAGACGAGTTAAGCAGAGGTTTCTAGTAGGAAAACAAAGGAAAGCAAAATTCAAAACAAACTTTGCCGTGTCTGCATAACAATCCAGACTCTGTACAGCGACTCTTCGCCAGATGGGGCCCACTGGTTTGTGTTGCATGACAAAAACAAAATCAGACTTTCGCGTTCCCTTACACGCAATACCATTCTTTATAAATGTAACAAAGCTGACACATCACATAACCAAGAACGTGGCGAACAACCATCCGCTGTCAAGCTAATAGTTAATATGTTAGGCTTTACAGGCCCAGCTGGTTAATTTTTCTTCGGATTTACATGAAAGCGTGAGGTATAGTGGCACTGTAAATATAAAGCGGCTGTAGAACTGTTAGATGGACGATAACGTGTTATAATCGCATCACAGGAGTTAGGCTCATCGGATGCAGCCTTTTTAGGAGGTGAACAGCTCTCTACACCTTTCCTCAGCGAACAGAAAACGCAACAGGATGAGTTTATGTTTCGCAGCTTGGACCCAGCGCAGGATCGCGGTGTACCTGGAGCCTATCCAGTAAAACACATGGTACACTCCAGATGACATTCCGGACCAAGACAGAACACACACAACGGACGATTTAGGGAACACAACTGTACTTTGGGAATGAATCTGATTATCCGGAGGAAACTCACGCAAATTCGAGTAGAACACGCAGCTCACGAAGCTGGGGGCGGGTATGAAACCGGTAACCTATAAAGTACTTCCCAGAGGACCGATCATCCAAGAGAACCAGGAACTGCGACCGATCTGCTTATCTGACTGGCACCGATCGCGGCGGTAAAGTTAAGAACATGTGTGAGGATCTGAGCGGAGCCTTTGAACTCCAAAAACCGAATGACCGCATCTCCCAAAAAATAAATAAACCTGCTTATTTACATTTTCCAACTAGTATTTGTATAGTACTTCTAAATACAAAATACACTTACAATGAACGGCTTGCATTTTTTAGTTTGATATAGGCCTAGTCATATCGGTCAAGTTTGAAACTTTTTTTAAGGAAATTGTTGAAAAACAAAAGTACTCTGTCAAATGTTTCATGATAGTAGTAAAAACGGAAAAGCGCACACATTCATCTGTTCTTAATTAATACACCCTAATTTTAAAATGTAACTACAAGTAACCATAGAGTGCATGCACACTGAAAACACAGCTTTATTCGAGTATAAATGTATTGGAAAATTTATGTACAGATGAGCATCATTTTTTACTGTAAGAATAGAGAATATATTCGATTATTCGATTCCTCATGCGTAAATCTCGTGTTCTCCGTGAGCCGCAAGATTTTGGGGTATTTTGCATTTACACCACTAGGTGTCAAGGTTGCTCATCTTTTCGGATTTTTCATAAACATTTGTAAAGTAGTTGACACGTGAGGTTTTTTTTTTTATTATTACTATTCTCTTGAAATATGCACCCATAGTTATCCGATGAGTTAATTTCCAGACACAATACTTTGTTTTGAAAAAGGTCTTTAGGGAAAAGAACTATTTTAGGATTTGCTACCTTCCAAATTTCAAATATAATATTATCTGTCATATTTCCAGTTCATCATACACGAGAATATTGTATTTATTTATTGTACTTAAATCAATATTTCGCACACAACTTCCATAATTTAATGACTAATTAAATGATAAATGTAATCTTCGAATCACAGTACATTTATTTTTAAATAACAGAATTATAATAATGTTTTGTGAGTGTGTGTGTGTGTGCACTACTATTATTATAAACCATCAATTCATTTTCCATAGCTGTTTATCTGGTAGAGGGATGTGATGTTTATTATAATCTTAAACAGAATAAATAAATAAAAACAATTAAGTAAATAAAAACAAAGTGCAATGAGTTACAAATCATACAAACACATATTTGATTGAAATTAGAAGAAAGACAACATATCAAATGTTGAAACTGAGAAATGTTATCGTTTTATGACAAAGATATGCCAATTTGAATTTGATGGCATCGATACGTTTCAAAAAAGTTGGAGTTTTGGGCAGGTTGACTACCGTGCCTCCTCACCGCTTCCTTTTACACACTCTGTAAACGTTTGGGAAATGAGGGGACCAGTTGCTGGAGTTTTGAAAGCGAAACGTTGTCCCATTCTTGCCTGATATAAGATTTCAACTGTTCAGCAGTTTGGGGGCCTCCTTTGTCGTATTTTTTGTTTCATGATGCTCCAGATGTTTTCAGCGGGTAACAGGTCTGGACTGCAGGCAGGCCAGTCTAACACCTGCACTTTTCTACTGTGGAGCCTTGCTGTTGTAATGCATGCAGAATTGCGGTTTGGCATCGTCTTGCAGAAATATACAAGGCCTTCTCTGAAAAAGACATTGTCTGGATGGCAGCATATGTCGCTCCAAAGCCTGTATATATCATTCAGCATTAATGGCGCCTTCCCAGATGTGCAGGCTACCCAAGCCATGGGCACTAATGCACCCCCATACCATCACGGATGCTGGCTTTTGAGTGTCCGCTGATAACAAGCTGGATGGTCCCTCTTGTCTTTAGCCCGGATGACACGGCGTCCATAATTTCCAAAAAGAATTTGGAATTTTGATTCATCAGACCACAGGACAGTTTTGCCTCAGTCTTATATGAGCTTAGAGAAGTCGGCGGTGTTTTCTCGATCATGTTTAGATGGTTTCTCCTTTGCATGGTAGAGTTTCATCCTGCATTTGTGGATGCAGCGACAAACTGTGTTCACAGACAGTGGTTTTCGGAAGTGTTCCTGAGCCAATGCAGTGATTTCCACTATAGAACCGTGTCTGTTTTTAATGCAGTGCCACCTGAAGACCCAAAGATCACGGCTATCTGATATTGGTTTCCGGCCTTATCCCTTGCGTACAGAGATTTTTCTAGATTCTTTGAATCTTTTAATGATATTATGTACCATAGATGATGAAATTCCCAAATTCTTTGCAATGTTATTTTGAGTAACACATCTCTTAAATGCACTGTCGTTCACAGAGTGGTGAACCTCTCGCCATCTTCACTGCATAGAGACTCTGCCTCTCTCATCTTACTGTCCTGTTGCCAATTAACCTAATTAGTTGTGAGATATTCAGCCAGGTGTTTTATATAGCAATACACATTTCCTGTATTTGTTGCCCCGTCGCAACTTTTTTGAAACATGTTGTGGCATCAAATTCAAATTGAGCATATATTTGTCATAAAGCAATAAAGTTTCAACATTTGATATGTTGTCTTTGTTATATGTTCAGTTAAATATGAGTTTATATGATTGGTAAATGTCCCAACTTTTTTGTTAAAGTTAATGTCATTGTAAAACTGCTTATACGGAATTCTCGCTGGGTGAAGAGCCCTAGTCTGTATCAGGAACAGACTACTGACACTGACACAATGAACTATAAAATGAACATTTCATTAAAGCTGCAATTTGCACACGTTTCTTTCTTTTAAGTAGAAATGCTCATTGTCTGTCCAAGAATATAGAAAGGATATAAAATATATCATGGCTACATTTTAAAAAGCCAAGCTTTACGAATATTTGCTTTTCTATATTTCTATTATTATTATTACAGATTTTTAAAATTCATTCTCTAAAAATATTTATGAAGAAATCAGACAATATAGTGAATAGAAGCTTCCAAAACAATGGTGAGAAATAGGGACTAGGGCAAAAGAAACTGTGAACATTTGTTTTTGTTTTGTTTGTATAGTAATGTTCACTGCCATCTCAGCTAAACAACTGTGAACATTTATTTTTGTTTTGTTTGTTTAGCAATATTCACTGCCATCTCAGCTAAACAACTGTCCCAGTGCCATGCAAACTGATCTTGAGAAGACAGATTCTCAGCTACACACAAAAAAATCACATACGATCATGGTATTATTTACAATTTAATTATATATTAAGAAGTTCCAGCACATTCTGAAAATGACGATTTAATAATATTTCATGGCAGCTGAAAGGCAATGGCATTTTATATTCTTAGTGAGGATTAAGCTTTTATTTTACCCATTTCATCCATTTTAGTTCTAAAAACCATTAGAGATTTTAGCCAGGCACCTGGCCATAAAAAGCTTATTCAGGATTCTCCTATAATGTCCGAAAAGATGGATCAGAATATCACAGCCGTTGGTCACACTGGCATAAGGAATGGAGCAGCAAAAGCAGGCTGTGGAGGAAAAAACATCAGGATCCCTGTCTCTCCGAGGGACTCCGTATGTCTGCGCCTGCGATCCATGGGCGAGCCAGACAGCCGGCCGCTACCGGAGCTTCAGAGGTGAGGACGGGAAGCGATGAAAGGGGCAGGCACGGTCCCACTGCAAGACCTCTGATTCTCTGCTGCCAGCGCAGTACCCCTCATTTAGAGGCACATACTGGAACCAGACTGCTTTTTAATTAAAGCCTTGGTGTATTCCGGAGACCCAGAAGAGCTAGCGAACCAACTTTAAAGCTACACTTGACAGGTATATTTAAGTTCACCAAGCCTGACCAGATGGAACATGTATTTTGTATAAGACTTTGAATATGGTAGTGGAGATACACAGACACACCAAATGTGGGAATGTGGGGGTGTAAAAGAATCACACAGAGAAGAAGGTATGCATTGGGGGGGGGGGTTGAGTCATGGGGTGTTTCAGGGCTGGGTGCTGAGATTCTGCCTTGGTGATCCATACGGACTTCAACATATAAGCATCGCACAGTGAAGAGGAGGACTGTTAGTTGGCAATAGATAAAATGAGATGTTTTGGTATAATTGTTAATATTTATCATTTGATTTAATTGCACCGAAAGGAGTGAAAAATAGATTAAACTGTGAATCTTCAGATGAATTTCCTCCAAAATGTGTTATGATTCATTCATATATCCGTCCAGATCATCGCTCGTACAACTAGGGACACGTCGACATCAGAAAGTTGACAAGGATAAAAAAAAAAAAAGCAGTACAAGACGTATTTAATAATTCTTCATAAATCTCCAATCTCGGCATCCTCGTGGTGGAGTTCTCTCACGTAGCTCCCCGGTGGTCCGTTATAACCCCCCCCCCGGGGTATTCCGAAGTGCTTGTGGTCCCCCGTTTGAGCTAAAAGCCGTACATCACCCCAGCTGGTGGTCTGATGTCATCTGACTCCCCTGAGCTACTTGCAAACGCTGATAAAAGATTATGGCAGTTCTGCCGTTTGGACAAAGTACCTGTTGCTATGAAGAAAGGATATTTCCAAATACTAAATATATATTTTTTCCAACAAAATTCCTATTTGCGTAATTATTTGATATAACATATACACTAAGAAATCATGCATACTGTCATGCTCCTTTCATACTGTTATGTCGTTTTAATCCTACCCAAGAAAACTTCGCTTCGAGAAAGTATGTTTCATGTCTCAATGCTGTATTTCATACTAGATGCAAATATTGTGCATGTTAAGGAAATCAATTTTAAAAACGGTTGATTAAGCGAATAGGTAATACATGAGATTATTGCACATAATTACATCCGAGGCACACACCAGGGGTAGTAAAGTATCCCTGAGAAAGTTTAGTCAAATGTGGCCGTTTTTATTAGAATTTGCTGTTAAGAAGCTATTAAGAGACTGAAACCTTCTTTACATGTTACATGCCAGTGAATTTCAGACAGATTTGTGCATACGCTTCTAAAAAAACTGTTATTAAAGATTGTGGAAATGCCTGAAATCCTCTTATTGCTATTAGATTACATCATAGGTGTAATATTAATGTTATATGAATGTAATCTTAGCACTTGGCTTGACCGATATTAAAAAGTTAAATTAAAGTTTCCTTTGAAGGCACCGTCGTAAGTTTGTCAAGATATTTCCCAGCTCACTGCTATATACCGAATCCTGTCATTGTAGAAGAAAAGGCAAAGTAATGAAAATTCAAGTTATTGCTCAGGGCATGGCTCAATCTGGCATCAAAAATGAATCCCGCAATTTAGTGGGAAAGCCCAGGGACAGGAAGGAGCCCGCCGCAGAAATCGGAGCGTGCGGTCGGTGACCCGGTGGCAGGTGCGCAACACGGGTTTGCGCGTTTGGCAAAAGGGCGGTTAAGACCTAAACGCTTTCAAATCGAATGTATCAGACAGTCATCTTTGCAGGTGTAAATTAATAATTAAAAAAAAAAAGAAATGAAAAACGATCCACGGGGCGTTTGGGACCTCTGCCGGTATTTTCCCCTGGGTGGACCCTGGCTGCACACCTGTCCGTCCACTTCTAGGATATAGTTCCTTGGATCTACATCTGAATCAAAAACACGGTGGCGAATCTGGGGAGGGGGAGCAAGCTGGGCCCCGGCATCTTGAAACAAACAAGGATCGGCAGCCACCAGCCGCCGTCCCCCACGGGAGGGCAACAAAAGCGAGCAGATGCCGGCGCCGATGCGCAGCATAGCGGCCGAGGCGCAGACGCCACCTGCCTGCGGCAGCCGGCGACGGGCGCAAAGACCACTGCGGATGGGCGCTGAATAATTGAAGGTCGCTTACCGACCTCTTTGGGTCGACAGACAGCGCCCCGCCCTTCCATTTGTTCCCAGTCACAGGTACAAGGTGGGTTGAACGAATGGGAAATGAACCTGAAAGCCTTCAGGTGAGAGCGCATTCTTCAAACGCGCGATTCCTAACGCCGGCCGTCATCTTAAATTTCGGCCTCAGCTCTGATTCCGCGATGGTCGTGTTAACACTTGCTATTGATTAAATAAATATTTGATGGTTCCTTTCTGCCCTGATATGCGGTACAACTCGATTTAACAGTTTTGCAGCTTTTATATTCCCTTTGCCTTAAATCATATCCGGCTAACTAGGTAGATTTATATTCAAACCAGAAACTAGTTAATTATCCCACATCATTAGAAAGACATATTTCATTGTGATAATAGTACTAGTATATCAACAGAAACATAAATACATTAATCACAGATATAACAATCTGTACTCATGTGTTTGCTACAATTGATGTACAATTGAAATACAGTAAAGTTAAATAAGTTCATGTTACCATGAATTAATTCCAAAAATAAGTTTGGGAGCCTGTAATTTTACTGGAACAAGGCTATAAAATGCATAGCCCTAGTAAGAGGTAAACTCACATCTAGCTGATTGAAATGGAGAATAACATCGGAACAGAGGTGACATGAATGACTTCAATGACAGTCTGGACTCCAGCTTAACCAAGTCCCTGGTCCGCAAACGCAAGGCCGGAGCCAGTTCCTTAAACTGTCAATTAAGTCTCTGGCCAAAAACACACAGTTTGGATCCTGACTCAGATGTGAGGCTCAAGTCAATGCCTCTGAGCGCAGCGGCTGCCCTGATTGCAGCGACATCCCTCAACTGTGTGTTTTTAACTCGGAGCAACACTCAGCGGGGACATCCTTATTAATGAGCGACTCTGTGACTTTGGCGCTGTTAATGCATCTGCTTCTCCATGCAGAAGCCCAAGCTGGCCCGGGATTGTTGTTTATCTCAAGTTCCACTTTTCAGCCATGTGAATCAGAAAGGCCGGTGACCTCATGCCGAGTCATCGATTTCAATATTTAGATTTCAGTATTTATGATGTAATCTAATAGCTGAAGCAATGCATTGTTTTAAAGTTACTGTATTCCATATTTTGTACACGTGAATGTTTTCTGTCCACATATATATACATTTCTAAGCCTGTCCAATAAGATGTCTTCATTAACAGATTCAGAAGCTGCACTGACCTGCATACCCTCTGCTATATGCACTGCACATGTATATTTTAAGAGACAAATAAGGTAGTTTTGTAGACTCCTTCAGTAGTTTGTGTAAAAACAATTGCTGTTGAGAAATCCACCACTTCATCTGGCCTCTGTCTGCCTACCAGACATCGCACATATTTACTGTAATAAACATTGCATTTCAATGCAATAAACTCAATTTTAAATGAAAAAAGAGCGTAAAATTTGTGTTATTTTGTATAAGTGGTCATTGATTGGCGATGTAGATGAATAAAAGTTTGAATGTCGCTGGAACACTGACAAAGCCTCGCCTGTAGCAGGTCAGGATGTCGTTTGTAGCATGGATTCGTGGGGCTTGTTTAAGTGTCCTTTTCATCGTTCGACACGAACCATTCGTGGAGTTCTGCCTTCTGCATTTTCGGATAATCCCTGACCTTGTGCATGGAATTTGAAATGACTTGCAGTTGCATACATCTTCCACTTGACTCGTTACCTACTTATAGTGAGGCTATGTTTAAGCCTCATACAAAAAAAAAAAAAAAAAATCCTTTATCCCAAAAGTGATAGTTATGAAGCTCAGTATCGATCGAGGTATTGATGCATAACTAATTTTTCGAGGTGTATTTATTAATCCTCCACAACCGTACATTATTAACCTTGAGTTGGCGCAGTGAAGGCAGGCAGGAAAAAGGCGCATCAAGATTAAATTAAAAATAAAAGATTTTGCGCATATTGTACTCTTCAGCATGACATAATGTCATAATGTCTCTGAGTCTACGAATCGAACAAGGAATTTGTGCCAAGTAAAATAATATTTAATGCTTCTTTATTATTAAATGAAGTGTTATTGAGCAGTGAGAATGTTATTTACACATTCGTAATGGTCTCCATGGTGCTCATTGAAAAGGCATGGTGCAAGTGTATTGATTACTTATTAAAATACATTATGCGTGATTTGGAATGGTAAGGGAAATTTTCTTTAAATCAGGAATGCCCGTTCAAAAATACATTTCTAAGTGGATTAAGTTTGTTTTATTGACATATTGGACTTCGCCGACTCCAAGGTTGCCATCACATAAATTCCGGAATGAAGCTCAGTTGAACAAGACAGATGAAAGTTTCTCTGCAAACTTTGCTGCAAGCCCTATTAACCGCAGATACCTGTCTGAGTTACATAATACGGTAGAATACAAACTACAGGTCTGCTTTAGCATTCAGGACCTTCCCAGTCTTATCAAATATTTACATTTTAAATGGCTTAATTGTATAAATTGTTGATTATTCATAAATCTTAATTAATGCACTTATTATCCCTTATTATGTCATTATCCCACTTTAGTAATTGTGTCATATTGTTGCTGAATCATTGCTACAGGATTCATCTTTTGACTGCAAGGCATTCCCAAATTGTCGATGATGTTTACAGCTGGATACAAACACAGAAAGAAGTCGTAAACGTTCGGTCAGCGCAGGCTAGCTTGTGGAGCGCAGCCGCTTCTTCGCGCCTCGGCTAGCTGGGGACAGTCGTCACAGGTGCGCTTGTAGCGATAGGGTCCGTGGAGATGCTCGGTGCTGGCATCATGGCCGGGTCAGGCGGGAGCCACATCCTCCCTCACTGACATAAACACACAATGGATCTTACTCCGGCATCGATTCACTCGTAATTACGGTTTATTTGTTTTTCTCGAGCCTGCTCCCCTTTAGATTGCAGGACAGGCCTCTGGTGCTTCAGAGCTGAAGGTGTGTTTGTGCTATTATGCCCTCTGGCTTGGCTGCCAGCTTATTCCCCCTGATCTGAGCCTTAAGGCAGACTGGTTGAGAATACCGATCGCCTTGGCCAGACCTGGTCCTTTGAGCTTGCTCTGGCATCTTCCCCTTCTGCTCCCATCCTCCTCTGCTCCTCTCTTCCCTTCTGAAGTTGACAACAAAGACATCCTCAGGGCCCTTCTTGATGTAAGACCCACTCTTGATCTTTCTCCCTATTTTTTTGTACCTTAGAGTTGCACGACTTTCATATTCGGTGAGCACAATATTTACACACCGCATAGACAAAGGGAAAGCGAATCTTTTCTGTGGCTCCGCGCGTGATAATGATCCGACTCTTCATTGATCACCTGATCATTTAAAACCGAAACGCATTAGGGAAGGCAGACGTGAAAATGTCACCCACCACCCTCTAGCCCCCTCTGTCCTCGTATCTGGCGAGAAGATAGAGTAGCGATAGAACTTCCACGCCTTAGCTAATGTGAGCTGTGCGTCTCCGCGGCAAAATCTCCCACTTGTAACTTCATTACTAAATCATCGCACCGGCGCGCCAGGTAAGAGACGACTTCCACTGTCAAGCCCGAAACTTTTCGACGGTTCCCTTCTCTCACTGTAGCTAACGGTGCCCCTCCACCTCCCCCCAACTGCTTCATAAAGAGAAATCTCCAAAGAGCTAATTAGTGCTGGGTCGGAGTCCAGGAAGCCGCAGAGATGGAGCATGAGGTTGGCATGGTGAACGCGGTGCCGGTCAGGCCTGACGGAAGGTGACAGAGAGCCGTCGTTACCGTAGGCTGCTAACTGACAGGGACAATAAAGGCACTCCAGTAGCTGGGAGGCGACTGACAGGCAGCTCCGAGGGCCGTCCGACGGCTTCCAAAACACCACGTCCGACAGGAATACCTGCGGTACGGACCCTCGGATTGGCTGGCGCCCCCTCCGTCGAGTCCCCCGGGCTCCACCCCACACACAGTGTGTTCCAGTGGCACCGTGACAAGATTAAAGCCAGGAGCTTCAACGGAGACATATGTCTAGCATAAGAACAGCCTGGCCCGTTGTTTTTCATCTTCCATGCCCGGAAAATGGGAAAGTTTAGTATTTGATACAAAATTAATCCCTTAACTGGCGCCCAACAAGCATCTTGTCACCCTACAAAGAAGAGCACAGACTGTAGTGTTTGGTGAGGATAGGGGTACTTGTTGCGGTTTGTGAGGCTGTGAAAGGAAATACCCATAATACCTTGGGATTCGGCACGCACTGCATATTGTGCTCGGGGTTTGTGACCTCGAATGGTGTTGAAATTATGATTTATTTTTCATTCTTACAAGCACATGTACACTGATTTTTGCATATGCCATCTTCCATCCTCCTTTTTAAAGACATACATGCACGTTTAGAGATAAGAGGGGAGCTTAGGGTCTGAGCACAGGGTCCCTGTCCATCCAGCGACCCTGGGGGGAGGAGGGTTAAGGGGCCCAGAGGAGACATGGCTAATCTGACAAGCATGGACTTCAAACTGGCAGCCTTCCGGTCACAAGCACAAAGGCCTAACCTGCAGAGCCACGCATCTGCCCTGGTTGTAAGTGTTTAACGTGCATGACACATAAACCGTAAAGGAAACAGAGCTGCTGTAGAGTGTGTTTCTCCTTTCATCCACAACAGACAGTTTAGATTGGACGATTAATTTTTTAAGCCTATACAATATCCTTTAGTTATTTTTAAAATTGATCAGAGGGTTACGCCAGAAGAAATCAGGCTCTTTCAGCCAACATGAGAAAGTAATGAGATCGCCAATAGGACGTATTTAGTACTATTTACGAACATGTAGTGTTTCGTGAAAGACACTGATAGGGAGGAACATGAGACCACAGGTGTGCTGGGAAAAATCCGGAACAAGCGGACATTTTTTTTAATATAAAACCCCGCTGAGGAACCCACCTGGAATGCGTATCCCCGCTAGTGGAAGAATTCCAGAGGTGGGAAGACCCTGGAAAAGTTGGTGAAGCTAGTAATGCTTTAGCTAAACTAAGTAAAGGTTAGAGAGGTGGAAATTATATTTTCATGAGGATAATTTATTTATTTGTCAAAAAATTCCAATCAGAATGCAGCAGAGCTGGACGGAGAGTGAGCCCCAGTAATTAATAACACTGGGATTGTGGCGCGTTCTCTCGCTCTACCCCAAGCCTTTCATGTAGCGGGCAGGTAGGCCGCTAAATATTAATGCTGTTGCTGGGCCTTCTTTAAACCCGTTCGCGGTGAACTCCATGGTCCTGGCTGCAAGTTTGACTTCACACTAGTCATTTTCTCTGTGTGTGTGTGTGTGTGTGTCTGTTTGTGTGTGCTTTTCTTTTCCCCCCGATCCTCAGATGGAGACACCCACAGATTATTACGCAAAGTTCAAGAGATTCAAAAACTCTGATACCGCGCGAACTGAAAGCACTTTGACATGGCCGTTCCGCAATCTAATCTGACATCACAGATTTAAGGACTTTGTACGGACTGTGTCTGTCCACCCATCTTCTAAATATTCAGTACAGGATCAGGGTGGTGGTGGTGGGGTGGGGTGGGGAGGCTGGAACCTATCCCAGACTGCACAGGGCACATGGCTGGGGGCCCCCTGTATCGGATGACAAAATAGATATTATTATTATTATCATCATCATCATCATCATCATTATTATTATTGTTGTTTTTATCATTATTAATGCTTCCTACTTGGAATAAAAAGGCACATTACATATTATCAGTTCTTGCTAATTAGCATCTCTGGTTTTAAATTAGCTTGTATTCCTCAATGTGTTTCTTAATTTTTTGTCAATGCACAGTTTGTGTGGTAGGCCTACATCTGGTTGAGAAAATCGATGGCACACTTAGACCTAAGAGGAGACATCTTTCTGTTGTAGGCCTTAGGATGAGCATGACAGTAATATCGTCAATATAAAATTCTTCCTTAGAAATGAACAGAAGACCTACAGATGTTACGACACATAAAAAGACAAGAACACCTTGTTGGGAACAAGCCGCATTGTTTTGTTGTATCTTTTGATTTTTGTTGTCAGCGTCACATGAATCAATCAAACACTTATTATCAGATGGTGATTTTTTGTCAGTGGTTGCCACAAAACGCAAAGTTTGAGAAGCTCATCTCCTGCTGTTCAGGTTTACCCACTATAACCAATGTTTCTTAGAAGTCATGTCTCCTAAATGCCTTCTAAGAAGCACGTTTAAGTCTTGCCTCTTAAATTTTTCTGTCCCAGCTGTTGTTTTCCAAGGACACCGGGAACGACTAATAAAATCATGATCTCGTAAACATCGATTTTCCTGGGCAACTAATAAACTTTAATTTGGGTCACTTTTTGATGTTGTTAAATACGGGCGATGTTTATTCCGACCGGTTTTATTTATCGAGCGCACGCCTATTGCATTTTGCACGGCGCCCGCGTCCATAACAAAACACCCGCTGACGATGCACGAGGCAAACAGTCTCCCGGTACTACTGAGAACATATTACAGAGGATCCCCAATGCAAAGAATGTGTTTTATTAAACAACGGGTTTAATATAACAAAAAAACAAGCACCATCATGAATTCAATGGATGTCTCTTCGATCATCCTTTAAAATACCTCTAGGTGCGTGCACACATAGGTATATAAGTCAAAGAAGCGCTACACCCAGAAGCGCAGAGCTGGGCTAATTTTAATGAGCAGCGAGCCCATGCAATGTCAGCTGCTGCTTTCCCGGCTAAGTGGAGCTGACAGGGTTCTTACCGGTGACCTTCTACCCTGGAGACAGACGAGCCACCGTGTGACTGAAGGAAACATTCCTGGAGGCACCCTGCAAGGCTAATCTCACCCAGAGGCCTGTCACCCTGCGATCGGCGCTGCGATAACCGGGCTGACGCGCCTCCCCGCACTGCCGCCGCCGACGTCCGCGACCGCGCTCACCGCTCCGGCGTTCGGCCGCTCCGATCGCACCGGCTTACCGTTTTAACTCGCTCGCTCCCGTGACATAGCCCGTCTTCTCAAAGGCTTCTAAGGCTGTAGTACAACTAACGATCGTGCATATGCGACGACGGTCAGTCTTTCGGCACATGTTAGATCCTTAATTTAATAAATTAGAATTAACAACTAATTTAACGGTTTTTAAATAAACAATAATTAATGAAACGTCATTTGATCGTCAAATTCGCTATTGTTGTTCCACAATTATGTCACAATCAAATATTTAACAGATATGGTTGTTCTTAAGAACATAGCGGCACTGACGAAAAACGAATTTTAGTTGTCGTTTAAGTGCACAAAAGAAAGAAGTAGGCTACTTGAAGACAATGAATGAGTTTAAGGTCAAAATATTCAATTGGATGCTTTGACATGTGATTATGGACATCTTTAGGACATCAATACCTTCCTAGCCATGATTATTTATAACTTATTGAGTTCGTAAAAAAAATGTATGTTTTTTGAAATGCAATAGGGAGCAACTCCAGCGGACTGTCAAGGTTTTTAAAGGTCTAGTTAGCAGAGGTAATGGATGAGATATGTCAGTTCTGCAGTTTGTTAGCCCTGTGGGTCTCTGGGGTGCATGCCATAGCCTCTGGCCATTTTCGCTTACCTTCGGCATCACGGAGAAAAAACCTGATGCTTCTAGTCATTCTGCATCCCTGCATCTCTCCAAAAATAATTGGAGAGGCATCTTTTCTGAAAAAAAAAGACACATAAAAAAAGTCTTGCCAGGCAGATAAAATATAGTGTTTGGCAGAGTGCCATTGTTACAAAAAGGTCTGTATGTGTGTAAATAAAATTAATACTTTCTTTCTAAGTTCTTTTTCAGTGGCTGGCTTAAATGTTGCACGTTGTATCTGATTTCCTTCACACAATGAAGCCGTCACTTGTCCGGGTCACTTTCCGCAAATTATTTGTCACTACAGGCAGTGTAAACAAAGAGAGACTGGGAATTATTCTGCCATTACTTCAGTCAAGGGCCTAGAGGTACAGGAGGGTGGGCTTGGGGGGGGGATGACATACATGGGGACATATACCCCCCCAATATTTCATTTGGCTTCATTGCCCCCTCCCCCCCCCAATAAATAGACCTTTGCATTTTAATTATTGTGTCCCCCAATATCAAATTCTCTCTTACAGTCTGACAGTAATGGCATTTCCAACTGGCACAGTCACATGACCCAATTGGAGTTTTGTAGATGAAATCATGTGACCCCAAAAACATTAATGCCATCATGGCACCTACTGTTGTTTCTCTGTCATCTCTGTCTGATGAGTTAATGACCTCATTATACCCAAACCAGTCTAAAAATGTGATTATGAACATCAATATCCTTATAGTCATGATGATCCATAATTTGTGGAGTTGCTAAAAATCTGCTTTTTTTCTAAAATGTGCAAAAAAATTACAGAGGTCTGTCTTTAATGTTATAGATAAGCATTGGTATTAGGCTGTTTTTATGGTCCGATCATATTTAGGGCAGCAGAATCATGAGGCTGTAGCTATCAATTGTTTTATTTTCTCAGTTTTTCATCTCTAACAGTAACGACTTAGTCATGGCCTCAAGACCACAGGACCACAGGATACAGACCCAATCAAATTACCAGTGTTTTTGTGACGAGTTGGCAAAAACATAGAAATTCAATCACAATGGCTCTTTGAATTAATGAAAAACTAAAATAGAACAGCATAGAATAGAATAGATCTTTATTGTCATTGTTTTTTTAAAAAAACGAAAGACCATTTAGCAGCTCTATGATTGTCAGCATAGAAAATTACATAACGAATGTAAACATAAATATGAACGATGCTGCTGTGCTTATCAACAACAGTAATAATAATAATAATATGCAAAACCTTGTTTTTTAATCATCCCAGTTTACAGCAGACATAGAGAACGTGTATATACCTATCCCCACATAGATGAAAGCATAAAGGCTAACCTTTCATTTTCATAAAACACAAAGACACATCATATTGACTTGGCCTTTCACTGACAATCCTTCCAGCCTTTAATGACTTTCTTCATGGGCGGTTGGTCCACCCACCCCCCCCCACCAAAAGAGGCTGTAACGCCTATAAAGGACAACAACTGTAGGCCCCGCCGTACCTGTGAACCGGCATTTTGAAGGAGGTATGGGGAAATTAAGAATCATCATTATTCCAGGAATGCAATGGCAGGAGTTTGATCAGAACGCGAATCAAAGGGCCGTTTCTTCGGCTGCTTACACATTCACTTTAAAACGGGAACTTGATTGTACTTTTATGGTAATGCGCCAGTATCAGCGAGTCCATCTGCTGCCGTCTCCGGGTCCTCGGTACTCCCAGCTGAACGTACACGCTCCCCTTCATTAGAATTCTCCTGGAGAGGGAGCAGGGAAGGCGCAAGAGAGAGAGTGAGAGAGCGAGAGAGAGAGAGAGAGAGATGTAAATTCGGCTGAAGAGGAAAAGGTTCTGATCTTTTTCTGGAGGGGGAGGGGGAGGGGGAAGCAGACAGATATACAGCGGTGTTATTCGACTCGTGACAATGAAACGACGAACGTTAGGGCGGATGTCGTTAGAAAGGTCAAGAGGGCGCCAATCTCAATGAATGGACGAAAGCTGCTCGCTTTCCGTCTTGGCTAATTGTTTCCAACAACCGTTTGTTTAGGTTTTTTGTGATCGCAGAACTAAAGTGGGTACAAACATGATTCATTCTTTAACATGTCATCATAATTTCAATTTGAAATATATGTATTTCAGCAATTATATATATTGGTCATTCATTGGAAGCTCAATTTTCATGTTAGTGTCACTGGTAAGAGTTGATATAAATTAAATACCATTTTTTATTTCATTGTTCACAAGTATTATCAGAAATAAATGTCAGAAATAGTAATTTCACTTGAACTACCCATAATAGCATAGGCCTTAAATATATGTCATTTTCCAATGACAAACTTGATGTTAAGGTAATATGGGAGTTTAATTTTGCCTGGTATGTCAAAAAACGACATGGCGCTGCGGTCCAGTTTAGGGTGCCGCTGAATCACTGGTGTTAATTCAACCATGTGCACTTCTGTTCAGTAACTGGTGATTTCTTATGCTGTTCATGGTCTGTTGCAGGTGAATGGAATTCAGCTCTGATTGTTATGAGATAGGTGACTTTGCACCTGCTGCGCAGTAATTCCAGACAGAGGTGGAAAGTTTAGGTCCATAAAGTCCAAATCCAGACCAAGGTTTTATTTCAACCAACCAGCTGAGTACTCTGTGACTGTGACTCTTCATACTCACTTGGTTGGTTGTAACAAAACCTTGCTCTGGATTTGTAATTTCTGGACCTGAACTTTCCACTTCTGATGCTAGGAAGGGCTGACATGTGGCCAAGAAGGTGTTTTGGGGGGCTGTTTGTGTTCTCAGTTCGACTTCCAGAATCCAACAAAATATGTAGCTTTTAAGTTATACAACTACTTGATAGATTCAGTTAGCACGCCACAAACTTTGTATCACTCATGAAAATAGAATTTAAGTAAGAGTAACTTATTTTTTCTACCTGGGCCCGGTTTTCTATCTTTTAACACAGAACTTACGAACGACGAAGCATTAAGAAGCCTTGGTGAATCTCACCCCCGTATAATTCCCTTATTCATTTCATTCAGTAGTAGTGAAATGAGCGATGCTCCTAAAGAACCATTTGTGTGTTTTTAGGGTGACCTTAGGAGGCACCAACCTCACAAAAGCCCGCTGACATGATTGGTTGTGAAGCCCCGCCCCTTAGCTGTGCATTTCAGAGGCTCTTGTCGCCGTGGCGACACAGACCACATGACCTCGGACCGCTGAAGCGAAGCGGCTTCCCGAGGCAAATTGAAATTGTCACACTGACATTTCGCAGCTGATTCCCAGGGCGCAGGTGAAAGAATGCCAGCTAATGCAAGTCGTATGTGTCGCTTGTCGGGGAGGGGGGGTGGGGATTCGGTGATGTCTGTTTATGCGGAAAATCTCTTTCCGACACAAACGCACGCGTTTGCTATCGTGGCGTTTCCGATTTGATCAGAGGTGCAGAATCGGCTCGGGGACACGCGGTGGCGCGACATCGAACATCCAGCCTCCTTCTGAAGCAAAACCGAGAACAAATGTATTCAGTTAAAAGCAAAGTAATTATTAAAGCCGTGCAGTCATAGCATTTATCATAATTGGTGATTCATTTTTAAATGTACTATGGTATTGACTAAATAATAAAAACAGAACTGCCTCACATTGTGAAAAACCAAGTCATGTTTTAATTAAACAGCTATGTCCTGATCACGCCATGCAAACCGTGCTTATAAGAAAGCGGGCTTTGTTGAAAAAACAACAACTTTGCATGCAAAATTAATGCACTGTTTAAGGAATTTTATGAGTAAGTGATTATGTTTTTTCTGGCATTAGCCTAAATCATTATACCCACATTCATTCATCTTCCAGTCTCTTATCGGTTCAGATTAGCCCAAGGCCTATTCCAGAATGCACAGGGACACTCTGGACGGGATGCTAGTCCATCACAGTAAATGATTATACAATACGTTTAAATCTGTAGAATTGTCACTAAAACTGTGGTGGAAATGTAAATACAGGGTATCACAGGGATCAATGTCCGCGGCATATTTGTCCCACCGCGTTCTGTTTCTCCATCTCACTGCTTCAGCAAGCATGTTGTTGTCATCACATACCCCCCCCCCGCCCCATCTCCTCTGGGTCCTTGCATCAGGGGTTTGAGCTGGAAGTCACGCGGCCGCACGCAGCTACGTGACGGGTCCGGCCGCGTGACGAGATTGCAGGAAATTAGCGGACCTTTCATCTGCGAGCATTTCCACCGGCTGCAGGCAGAGAATGCGGAGATATGTGGGCCGTAATAATCGCCGCTTGCCCTGGGAACCGGCATCAAGGCTCAAGCAGCCATAGTGGCAAAGCTACACATCGTCTAATTACCGAAAACCCCGAACACTGTCTGGATGTTAATCAGTCTCTGAGAGACCCGGGCTCTGTGTGGTTAGGACGGATTTATGGCATTTTCTATCATACTTTTTATTAAAGATGATATTTCACACCGAAGGAAGCGGCTCTCCAGACAAATGTTAAAATGCAAAGTTTCTATCATGAAAGCGAAACGCCAGATTATTCCGAGGCTATTCCGCAGAGGCCAGGAGAGGAAGATTGTGGAACAAAACATCAAAGAGCGATAAAGGCGAGAAAAACAAAAAGAAAAAAGCTGTGAAAAATTTAGTGCGTGTCCAACAGGTGGTCAAGGGTGCAACGCAGGCCCGCGGTTTAATTAAGATTAATAATACATGCTTTTTATACTTATGTAAATATATGTTTCAGCTCCTAATTGAGAGAGAAGGGAGATCCATATTTGAACTAAATACTTTTGTCCGCATGGGTGTAATTAAATGACAATTATGTTCAATTTAAATGGGGTAACATTATTGCGGTTAAGTGGTTTTCATTATCGCCTTTAATTTTACTGTACGGCACTGGTAGCCAGCTGATACTGTATATCCGTACTTCAGCGATGAACAAACCCGGTGTAATTTGCTCATGGCGAAGCGCCTCGCCATGTTGTGTCAGGCATGCTGAGAGGTACGGCCCAGGTTAATTTAGGGGAAGAGGAAAATGTGTTTATCATAAATCCCTATGAAGTGTATAAACATTCATAAATGATCATCTCAGTGCCTGTAGCTCTACAGGTGATATTTTGCACGAAGGGCTTGAATCAGAAGTTTATCATAACATTATTGTTATGTTTTATACACAAACGTTCTGTTGAAAATATGCCCCACTGGGGCGAATTTAGACCTAGCAGACTTAGTGAAAGAAAAATGGTCCGAACTCAAGATGTGGACCTATTTCAGTTTTACTATCATATTTGTTTATTTTATGTAGCTGAAGCTGAAGCAATGTCACAACTACTGGTCTCGACAAGCACGATCCAAAGTGGTGAAGAACCACACTGGAGCCTGTTACGACCCCACTGAAGGCTTGGCCATTATTACGGCCGTGACAATGCGGGGAGACCGCGCGTCCGCAGGACATCATCTCTGGCGCCTTAACACCTTGTCTTGGTGTTGCCACGGTATCCCGCTAGGCAACAGGCACCGGCTCCCAAAATGGGAAGGAGCTTCTAGATGTGCCACGGCAACAAACAGACAATTCTGACAGCTAGCTGCACGGATCGGGACAGCGAGCCCAAAGTAATAACTGATCTGCATGAGGAACTGTGATTACCAAAAGCACAACTCCAACACTTATCTTAAATGTAGTGGGACACTAATGCATCTTTTAATACAGTATGCACTCTTTCATCCACATTTCTTCAACTTCTCTTCGCTAAATATCTACCCAGTAATCCAGATTCTCCGGCTGAAACAAAGGAAAACCTCTTGCCGTCTAGCACCTTTGCTCCAAGCCCCGAGCAGAGAGCTGAGGACTCTGCCTGACTGTCGCCTTTGCTGCCTTTTGGGCCTAGTGTTGTTCTCTCCCAGCAATGCCTTTCCTCTCATGGTACTCCCATAAAGCCCGCCGTTGTGGGGCTTCCAGCTTAGAGTCACCCCACGGACAGATTCTCTCATTTCAGCTGAGGGTGTCACCAGCTCTTGCAGAGTTACCGCTAGGTTCTTGCTTGCTTCTCTGACTAATTCCCTCCTAACCCAGGACTGATTGGTGTTTCGTCAGGCATTTATCACATACTACTCTTGATAGCTCTTTGGAATTCATGGTAATGTTCATTTAGCTCTACATTCTAACACTATCTGGAACCTTCCATTAACAGGTACACTTGTTTAGGGTTCATGTGATACTTTCGACGCTCACACGGTTTCTTCAGTCAACTACTTATGCATCCAGGTATGTGTATTTGCATTTTATAATTTAAATATTAGGCTGATTTAAGGTGGGTCCAGGGTCAGTTCTGTCATGTAGCTGGTTTTTCTGATGAGTTTGTTTATGCAGGCGACATCACCTGGACTTATCTTGCTAGCTTGGAAGGCAGGAGCAGTGGCGGTTATGATATGGGCGACATCATCGTGGTGGGGGCGGCATCATGAGCATAGGTAAAATTATTGTTTTTTTTTTTTTGCGCGCACCCATGCTGCCCCGACATCATGCTAGCGCATTTTTGTGATTGCACGGGCACCGATCGGTTTTCTATTGGCCATTTGCGGGGAGTAAGGACGTCCTCCATTTGCGAGGCGCGCCTGCTGCTTGTCGCACATGGAGGAGAGGGGTGGGGCGGCGGGGGATTCTCTGGCTGGCTGGAGCGGCATCTAATAACAAGCTTGCAAAATAAAACAAAATAAAAACAAACAAACAAACACAAAAGCATCAGACATTATGATATAGACTTATAATTTGCAGCGATGTGTTTTCGTGAGCGCGCGGGCCCTCGGTGCGCGTGCTTGCTGATGCTGCTGCGCTGAAGTCTCACACACAACCTGTCGAAAGGGGAGGGGGGCGGGGTGCTTCCAAATAAAGCACATTTC
>JAODLD010000039.1:217786-241359 GCA_026781065.1 Mormyrops boulengeri
ACACACACACACAGAGTGAGGCTCTCACACATGCATACACAGAGTGAGGATCTCTCTCTCTCACACACACACACACACACACAGAGTGAGGCTCTCACACATGCATACACAGAGTGAGGATCTCTCTCTCTCACACACACACACACAGAGTGAGGATCACACACACACACACACACGCACACACACACACAAGCAATTTTACTCTTAAAAATGTTCTTGTAACCAAGGACGTTTTATTGGTGAAAAGTCTTTCCTAATAATCCTTAACAGGTAGAAATAAACAGACACCTTTACAGTCAACATAATGATCGTGTGAAATGTTTTTTTTCTCACATACTGATTGTGTTTTCTTTAAAACTGCAGTACTAGGCAGCAAAAACAGCAGACCAGCTGTCTTAAGCTGGTTATTTGTGCATCGGCTGCCGCTCTCCATCAGGGTCTGTGCTCTGAAGTAGATGAACTTGTGCCTCAGATCTCTTAGGTTGTCCAGCTAAACTAAGTCTTCAC
This sequence comes from Mormyrops boulengeri, assembly GCA_026781065.1. Classification (NCBI taxonomy): domain Eukaryota; kingdom Metazoa; phylum Chordata; class Actinopteri; order Osteoglossiformes; family Mormyridae; genus Mormyrops; species Mormyrops boulengeri. The sequence continues at coordinate 218,294 of JAODLD010000039.1, forward strand.
TGTCACCTAGGATGGCATCCCAGAGTCAGCTGATGTTTGCCTGTGAAGGTACGTACTCAGGAGAGATCCCAGTACAGCACGGATCGTTGGAGGCCAGTTAGACTGTCACATGGGACCCGTCAACCCAGCAGAAATACCGGTTTCTGCATTTAATTGTAGGTAAGTGGTGTGATGATTCCCTCTATCTTCCCTAAATAGACCAATTAGGGAAAATTCAGGACAGAACTAAACTCAAACCACAGACTCAATTCTTCCATGGTCTGAATTCAAAACGAAACAGGAGGACACCTGATATTATCTGATAGCAAAGTTTTAACACAAACTTTCTCAAACTTTTCGAACACCTCCTAACTTGGTGCCTTGACTGCTTTTCAAGCTGCGGTCTCAGTCATAAGGCGAGACAAAGAATAAGGCAAACACAAAAACGGCTTTTTTTAAAAAAGTAAAGAAATAACCATAAAAAAGTACAACCCCTGAATTAGCTATCTTTCCCGGCAAGGTTTTAATTTCCAGTACACTCAGTTTTTCACGGCTCTCTCCTCGCTCATGGCACCTGCAGTGTGGCAGAAGTTCTTTGTGATGGCGTGACACAAACTGCAAAGGACGTCTGTCAGACCTGCTCTATTTCCGGAAAGCGCACTGCGACGACAACGAATAAACGAGCGTGTTTTTACAGCGGAACCCTCACACGGTTTCGCAGGATCCTGAAATGCTGACGTGTACACACTGAGCTTTCATTTTCATAGCCCGATTCACTGCCTCTTATCTCGGATTAAAAAATATACCTTGGTTTGATTTAGGGTTTGGCTATAGCCCCGGGGCAAGTTTTTCTAAGAGCCCCCTGATGTCTGTGTGACTGCCGTGCAGAATAAAAGGCAATAAACCAGAGGCAGGCCTGCATCCATGCATTGTACAAGGACTCCCTGAGGCTTGCCCCACTGCCCTCTGGGTAAATTTCCCACTCAAAGTGTAATAATCCTACCACAGTGATAAAAAGCAAAGAGATGATTCCAGCAGCCTAGAATCAAAATATACATTTAATTGCTCTTTTGTCCTTAATCTTGATGGTGCCCTTTCGGCACTGCCAGAGATACAAAGGATTAGTTAGCTAGCTGAGGACGTAAATGAAAAGCATCAGTAAAACCCTAAAAAAGCGAAGGCTGTTACAATTGTCCTACATCTGTCACCTGACTCCACTAAATCACAACACGCCTACACATCTTGTAGCTCAAAGAAGTTCCTTATTGCTCTTTGTGGGGTATTGAGGGAGTCGGGGTTGAAATGTTAAAAGCATTCAGATTTGTGTGTGTGTGTGTGTGTGTGTGTGTGTGCGTGCGTGTGTGTGCGTGTGTGTGCGTGTGTTTGTGCTGTATCTTTGTGTGTCGCCCATCAATGAAGCACGATGATATTTTACACAATCAGATTTTGTAATTGAGTGCAACCACAAGTGCAATGCAAAACAATATGGTAACATACTTAGCACAGCGTAACAAGGAGATTTTAAAGCCGCCATTATTTTAGAATTAAGCCTTGTTCGCGTTTATTGAATTCTGCTTTCCAAATTTTCACAAAACATTGAATCATTTATTAACAGAGTAAGGATCATGATGATTTAAGGTAGGTGATATTTGCATTTTTTTGAGTTCTGTTCATATTTTAATATTGAAAATAATGACTTTATTTGTGTACCTGACTGCTGTCTCAGTGCTGTGCTTGATTTCAGCTTTTTCTCTGGGGGGGGGGTGAATGATAGGATCGTGATATGTCCCAATAACCGCCATCAGATCTGATCTTGCTTCATAACAGTACCAACCTCAGCGCTGAGAAGAGCTTTCGGCGGCAATAAGTGGTCTAATTATAGCGGGAAAGGTCAAACTAATTAGCCTTCACTTCAAACCAATCTGTTTAGTCACCTTGTTAATGTGCAAATCTCATCTTACGACCAAACAGGTTTTTGAAGGATGTAGGTAACATATTAAGCCAACTGTAAATTTTATACAGAACACTATGCAGAATACCAAACTGCTACGTTTAAATCTTGCAGTTCACATTAATAGTTTTACAATCTTAATAATCTGCCTTCAAAAGGGTGGCATTTTTTTCCAGCAGTCTTTAAACAAATAAAGGTTTTATATTCTGAAAAAACTAATCTTTTCAATATATAATACGCTTTATTATACATTATACTTCAGATACTTATTGTTGCACGGTGCTCATAAAACCATTGACCGTTAGAGTAAAATATCTCAAGAATTCTAAAGTTTGTCCTGTTATGACAAAATAAAGGGTCACCCATTGAACCCCAACTACATTTGTTTGGATACGTTAAATAAAGCACCTAATTATCTGATACTGAGCTTTAAGTGGTAGCTTTGAGGTCCATAAATTCAATTATAAACAATTTACGCTAAGCGTGCATGATGTAATTCTCCCGCATGCGACAAGGAGGCCCCTTACTAAGCCATATTTAACAGCTACTGCCAGGGATTTACATTTATAGCGTGGCTCTAATGGCCCTGCTGACCGCACAGGCCCCAGATGGGTGCCAGGCCCCAATCAGGGCCTCTCCTCCCCCGGGAGTGCGGCCCGTCATTATGCGCGCCCAGCCGGGCCTCGCTGGCCATTAGGAGGCGGTCCTGCACGCGCGGCTGCTAATGCACAGTTTAGCAGCCGCCTGCGAGGATGCTAAAGAGGTCCTGACATGAGGCGGGGGCCCCTTGGGGGCCTGAGGAGGGGGGTGGTGGCGGAGGCGGTGGGGGGGATAGGGGGTGGCGGAGGGGGACGGGGAGGGAGGAGGAGCTCGAGGGGGTCTCAGCGGTTGTTCCCCCTCTCCTCCATCGGGGTCTTCATCTCCCTTTATCCCTTTGTGTGGGGGGCCCCTCCTCGGGGCAGCCCCCCCCCCACCCCCCTGAGGGGGTGGTAAGAGGAGCAGCTGCAGAGAAGCTGTGCCATTTCCTCCCGCTGTCACCGCGCCGGCATCCCCGCCATTAATATGCAAAAGAACTTGTTCCGCTCAGTTCCCCACTCCAGTGACATAGCAGGAAAGCTCACGCCTGAAAAATTTATGATCTTATACAGTAATTAAGAGGTAAAAGAAGGAGGGAGGGGCAGATCTGCCGGGCAATATGAGTCTGAGGATGAAAAAGGCACCCCAGTGAAGACGCATCCCGCCCCTTATTCCTCCGTAGCGTCTAGCCGCACAAGTCGTCGCACAGCGCCTTTGTTTTTTTGGAGGGAAAAATAAGTAGCGCAGGTGTTATAGGCCTAGCGGGGGGTAAGATGAATGGATTCGGGGCGCGTCATTTTCCACGCGAGGTCAGGAGCCGGCCGCCTGGCGTCCCCGTAATCCTGGCATCCTCTGACGGCCCTCGGGTGCGGGTCGCGGCGAGCAGAACGACAGACACGGTGGATGTAAATTCTGTCAGCGGAAGGGGGCAGGGAGGGTTCAAAAATCATAACATAAAGCAGAAATCCAAATTTATGATTAAATCCCAAGCAAACGGCATGCTGCACAGAAGAACAAAATACATATTTCATTTCTGTGAATTTGTGTTATATTTAAAAAGGAGATGCTATTCTGCTTTTTTAATAATTACATGCTGAGATGTGATTCATGTGAAATTTAAAAATATATAAGATACACGGTAAACATCAAACGATAAATTACTTTTTGGATCTCTCTGACTGTGGTGTTTCAAGGCCTCACGATCATCCTTTTTTTAGCCTCGATTTTCTAAATACTCGTTTAGAGATGATGTAACTGGTACGGCTGATTGAGGCACGCGGTCTGTGGTGTCAATAGCCACGTGCATCTGGAATTTTCCGAGGCTGCCTCGGCAGCTAGCTGTAGATCTCCGGTGTTTCTCTCTCTCTCCACGTCCCGGCCGCTCCCGCGAATTTCCGGTGCTACCAGGGACCTCGCTCTCCCCGAGCGGGAGGCAAGATGGAGGCTTTGGCGCATCTGAAGGAGAGACTGCTTGCTGAGAGGGGTGGGGGCAGAGACACCGAGGCGCCCCGGCCTCAGTGACGGGAAAGTGGAGTCGTTTCGGGGAAGGAGGTGAGGATAGCAAAGGACTGACAGGGTGAGATATTTCCCCCGACACATGAAACGGGAGATTAAAGCAAAGCAGCTGGTGGACAGACACCCACCCTGAACCCCCCAGCAACCTCGCCAACCCCCCCCCGGGTCTCGCTCACCTCCGGTCCGACACGGTCTTCTCCTCTTGCGTTCGGGGTTCCCATCCTCCAGCGAGCGGGTCCATACGTTCCACAGAGGGTCCGGGAAGGAGGTCCGGGCTGGATTCCCCCCGTTTCCCCTCCGCCGTCCCATCTCCCGGCCCCAGCTCCGTGAGCTTGTCACCCTGCTCCTTCCCAGCGTCGCTCTGGCTTGTTTTGTCAATAACCATTTATTCTTCGTAGGAATAGCAACAGCCATTACATCTGACCTCCCTGTTTCATCAATTATGGATAGATTATTGGATGTGAACATCTGCAAAGGCTTGCTGTTGGACTCACCTCGTGGCTGGGATTAGATAAAGTATTAAACTGTTGTTTATTGTCAGGCCAAAACTCTACTGGGAAGCCAGGGGGAATTCTTCCAACCAGCAATCTCCCATCAGCAGGTACCTTAAATTGTTTAGCAGTCCACACTGGGTCCCGTAAGAGGTTACCCATTCATTATTTACACTTATTACCAGTTGTTATAACGTACATGATAAAAGCCTCTGGCAGGCATGATATTTAGTCATTGTTTGCTGCTTGTGACAATACCGGGATGGGCAATTGGGCTTGCTGTACTCACGGGGTGGTTAAGGGTAACAGATGGAACGGTGACACTTTGCCAAAAGCGGCTCGCTACTGGGAAAATACACCCCCACCCCCACACCGCATACACAAAAGAAACTGTTAAAAATAGGCGCCCACCTGCGAAGCTGGTCGTTTAAGATACAGGGGACTCAACGACACAATGAAACAATGATTATTTTGTGTCATTGCTGTTTATTTATCTAATTACGGAGATTTGTTTGTCATGCGTGGGCATGACACCTATGCTGGCTCGTGCTTTGAGGTTTACAGTATGATGGTCTCCAAAAGACTCTTAAATCTGTCATAATACGCTTATTTAAGTCATGAGTCATGCATGGAGTTTAGGTTAAAGCGAGATTTGGCGAAGTTTCTTTCACGCACACTGTATGTTTGTGTGTTCACCAGTGTATCATATTCTGGTGTATCTCATTTATTCTAAACAGAAAACAGAATTTTTAAGAGCATTTAAACCTTCTTCGCAGCATGCTGCGGGCATATTTATTTAAGCGACTGCGCGTCACGTTAAGTAAAATCCAGTGTCTTATATTACCGATTTAAAATTAGCGATTAAAATTGATGTTGTGATATCACAGCCCCCCCCCCCAATGCTTGCAAGATTTAGTGGTATAAAGACATGAACATCACTTTGCGTCTGGACCATTGAAATATTCCCGACGTGAAGGGTGATCTTAAGTTTATTACTTAAGATACATTAAATACACAATAATAATAACCAGCTTCTGTTTCCCACTTGATTGTCACAGCCTTCAATGCTTTCGGTTTGCCTTTATTTATTAACATAGTAAACACTGCTGTGTAGGAAGAGAGCTCATTTTGATACTGTCTTCATAATTATAATACACTAATTAAAATGCAGATAATAATAATCTATTCAAAGAATTCGGCGTTTTACATATCTCCGTGCAACCGGCTCCCTTGTGTTGCGGCTTGTTGTATTATTAAGCAGAACTAATCAGCAAATAAGCCGCTACGTTTTCCCATCTTCCCCGTAATACGTTACAAAACTTGCATTATCATATTTTCCTGACTGATTGCGCGCACTTGTCAAAGGGGGGAGAGCGAGTCTTTGACGGCGTAGTTACAAGATTTATCATCATCTCTCGCTTGGAATCGTGGCTTCGGAATGTTTTTGTTCCATCAGTAGGCCCTAATAGTAATAATAATAACAATAATAATGATAATAATAATAATGATGCAGTTCATGTGTTCCTGTTGATTCTATGCTTGTATATAAACCCTATCGTTCAAGAGTTTTATTGTAATATTTTTTTTATTATATTTTAATGACTGGGAGGAGGGATTGACACCGAGACACGTGTAACACCAGCCTTATCAATACCTTACTAAAATATCGACGTAAATAGTCTGCGGCAATATAAATAAAATATTTTCGACACGTTCCTGGCAATGTTTACAGATTATCTTATAAAATGACATAATCCCTGCGAGACACGAAGCGCTTTTGTCTTGCTCCTTTGAACCGCAGTGATTAAAAGCACCGAGGGCGGCGAGAGAGCCGCCCGGAGTGTCTGAAATACCGGCGCAGGTTGAAAGGGGCAAAATAAGGTCAGTGTCACTACGGTGCATTATTAATACATGACTGTTTATCTGTTTGTCCTAAGCGCCTTTTCTTCCCCTCCTCCTCAGATTAAATATGAATGCGGCTTTGCGCCCACGTATGGCGATGACAGGAAACGGCGTCTTTACACGGCCGCGCCGCTGCAGCACCTGTCCCTGTCTGCGAACAGCCTGCAACAAGTTTCCCACCAAAGGGAGCGCAGCAGCCCAGCTAAACTACACGGCATAAAATATCCAGAGCGACAAACACGGCTGTTTACCCGGCCCATCCAGCGCGGGTACGTTTTCTCATGTGCCACGCGCCTGCTGAAATGCAAACAAAAATATAAGTAAAATGGATGAATGAAATAGAATGAAATAAATGTACACACTCTTATTTTAATTCCCAGGAGACAGGCACTGAGTTCTATGCAAGCAAATGGATGAAGCATGCTTCCTTGCTTCTCCAAGGATGTGTGTGTGTGTGTGTGTGTGTGTGTGTGTGTCTGTGTGTGTGTGTGTGTGTCTCTGTGTGTTTCTTAACCCTCTCTAGCATTCTCCATTAAAAATAAAAATCCAACTGGGGTGAAATGAGAAATCAGACAGGAGTTGAGGCCTAAGCGTCCTGACACAAATCCCCCAGGCCCACAGCACTGGAAACAGAATGGACACGGTGTGTGTGTGTCATAAGTGCAGCACGAAAACTGTGTGTGTGAATGAGGGTGTTTCCCAGCCCATGAATAGATGGCTGCATTTAAGCGGAACCGCCTTATTATTAGTTATTTATTATATAAGCGCATAATTGAGCGTGTTCACGATTACCCGCATGCGAGGCTTTTCCTGCGCAGGTGCGCCTCCTTCCTGCGCCACGTCCGTGTGACGCCCGCAATCTGGCCCCCCCGGGGCCCCGCCCAGCCGTGCCCCATCGGCTGAATTCACTCCATAATAAAAACCAAACACATTTGCTTATGGAGAAGTGGACAATCCGGCGTATTAATTTACGGTCGGCGCGGACATCCTCATTGGTGGGTGGCGGCGCAACTCCTGCAACTGTAAATCGTCTGGCGTGGTGTCCCCCTCGTCCGTCCCTGTTTCCTCCCCCCAAATTTGCATACTATCAAAAAGCTTTCTGCATGCTGCATGAGGCGGCGAGGCGAGGGCCGCTAAGTGCTCGGAGCGCGCCGCTGTCGCATTAATGCTTGCCGAGATGGGTCGGCATTAGCGGCCGCACCAGCGCGGGGCCCCAGCCGCGGCCCATTACCGTGCTCTCTGTCACAAACCATTTGCGAGCTGATTTTTGATTAATGCCGGCGAGAGTGGCATTGAGCCGGGGAGAGGGGCATCTTGGGAGATTATCTCCTCGCCGACGGCACGCCAGGCCGCATCGGCATGTCACAGAGAATAACGGATACTGCCGTTCGTTGCCTGCACGCCTGACAGAGCTGCCCGCGTCCATGGATCGCCATCCCACAAATGCCCGGGATGCTTTTTCCGGTTCTTTCTCGCGGCTCAGCCCGAGGTGAAGTGCCGTCAATTATTTATCGGCTTTGATAATGGGAATGCTGCAGCTTCTGCTGTGTCCCCGTTCCGTTACCCCGAAACATTTCATTGATACAGCGAAGAAGACGAGGCACGATTAGAACAAACGGGGCACGATTCGCTGTCCTCTCTGTAGGTGGCCATCGTGCCCAAAACCAGCCTTTAATCTTTTTTCGCTGCCTCAGAGAAGGTGTGAGAAATGTGCCAGAATATTTACCCCGAATGGCCCGTTCAAGGCCGTATTCAGCCTGCGGTCACACTTCCCTCTATCTCCAGGCGCAATAACCGTTTTAATGTTTATACCTGATATAAATATGCCCACGAAATTCTAATGGTGCTACTTTCAATTCCTGCCACTGGATACTGGATGCTTCTATACATGCATATATGGATGCTGGGTTACTACGGCAATAAAGCATTTCATAAAATGCGCCGTTAAACTGGAGGCATGTTTCCTGTGGCCCGTATGATGAAGACCCGCTTTGGGATGGCTCCTGGAAGAGAAGGAGGATGAAGAGGGTCTCACCATGGCAGAGGCTGATTATAAACAGCCCTCCCTACAGATTTTATCGCCTATAGTGTAATAAATTAATTGTGCAAAGTGACGGATAAAGAGGCTGTTACAAGCGAGCAGAGCGCCTTGGCATGCAGGTTTTTCGTTAGGGCCCTCGTCCCTCGTGCGCAGTGAGTGTTTGATCCGTCTGTCCCGTTGGTAATTTAATTCCCTCCATATTTTGGAGGCTGTTTTATTAAAATTGCGCCCCCCCCCAACAGCAGGACGCTGTTTGTAATGTAACCAGGTGCACAGAGTACCAGGTGCGAGCGGTACTCAACTCGCGTAGTGCCGACTTACGTGAGACGGGACTTTTGCAACAAAAAAATAAAATAGCCGAGATACGTAGAATTTATGGAAACACAAAAGCAAAAAGGAGACACACACCTGTAAGTTAATTTACACTCTGTCTTTTCATTTATTTAACGTGTTCTTTAGTGCGTATGACTACTATAGTTCTAGCTTATGTGTTTTTTGCTAAAGCTAAGGTGTCCTGAATGGTATGTAGAGGTAAGCCCGACTTACGTAAAAATTTTAATTACATAAAGGCTTGGCGGACAGATTTCTTACGTCCGTTGAGAACTGCCTGTCCGTATTTCATAAATAATGCTTATAATTCTGACACAAAATCTATTGATTAAAAAGTAGAAATAAACATTATTAGGTTTTATAATATCACCTGAATTATAAAGCATAGTGTCATAAATTTCTTTTTTTCATGTACTAATTTATGCTAAAGCCTTTCAGGGAATACTTATTCATAACTGAAATAGCTACTCATCAGCAACTACATGTACATAAGTACTATATGCAAACTGCATGGCCCTCCCCTCCAAGTTAGCTCTCACCTGCGTGTGTGTCTCATGGGGAGCACAATGGGGGTGGGTGAGGGGAAGAATTCCAATGCACTTTCGCAAATAATGGATGGTTTCATTGTAAGTAGGATGGGTAACTGGTATTGCTCAGGATTTGCTCTACTTGACCCCTTGAGTTGATGAATGTCACTGTAATGCATCCAATACAGTACACAGGTTTTAGAACTATAGCGGAATCCTGGCAGATTCAAGGGGGCCCAGCATTGTACTGGGGTCCTTGAATAGGTATAATTATACAATTACATAATATAAAGGGGGGCCCAAGGTGACATGTTGTCAGTAGAATATCCAGCTACTCCCCTGTCCGGAGCAGCGCACTCCCCCCACCCCCCACAAAATGAGCAGGGCCGCCATCCCCTTATCCTGCCTGTCCCCGGCCCTCCCCGAGATGGATCAATAAACAGGAATGCTATGTTTAAGCTGAATGAAATTTTCCACTTGTCGGATGGCGCCCTCGTGTCTGCCCCCCCCTCCCCACCCCTGTCCTGTCCTTCACACTTTTAAGTTTGCTGTATATATACAATTAAACGCCCCAGTAACCGGAGCATTTTCATCAAATTGGACCTGTGGTGCCGCCCCCCCCACTCCCTCACCCCCACCAAAAAAAAAAATGACCACAGAAAAATAATTGCATGGGTTGTGTTTACATTAATTCATGAAACTGAGGTGGATTTTTTTATATCCCCCCACCTGCCACCAATTTCATTTGCCGGGCCAGGAAGGGGGCGGGGGGGTAAAAAAGCTGGTGGTCACAATCATCAGGCCCCCGCCTTGCCGCCTCATACCTGCTCTATTTGATTTTTCCACTCTGAGCAGATGATTAAGTTTTCATGCATTGGTTCTGCCAAAATCTATGTTCAGTCAGCCACATCCGTTATTGATTACTTCTAGTGCAAACAGTAGGCCAAGTGTGATATACATAATTGGACAGTTGTCGGGAATAGGAGGTGTTAACCACCATGCCCCCAGCCCCCCAGTACTCAGTGGAAATTGGAAACGCCTCGACATAGGAATCATCTGCACCATCCTGGCCATTGGGCTACATTTTCATTCTGATTTGGGGGCTAAAAGCCCCCCCCCCCCATAACAACACAGGGGGCCCTAAGGTCAACGGACAAGTAGCAACCCCCCCCCCCCCACGATTTTCAATGTCCTTCGTCACATGGCAGTTGTAGTGGTCAGCTGACCGTGTTCGCCAACGTCGGCAGCCGCATTACTTGTTGGTGTCATTAATTAGGGACACACGCGATTAAAATTTAACAAAGGGTAAAAAAAAAGAAAAATATCCTCCAGCTCCCTGAAATCTTATTTATTTAGTCCTGTATTTTTTGTAAGCATAACGATAACATAAACATCCATTACTCCACACTACTAGGATACACCCCTCCCGATAAAAAACGCTAATGACCTATTTTTCGTTTGCATTCCAGTAATGAAAAGTAAACTGGAGGAGAAACCAGTGCAGAAAAGGCCTGACCTTTCACCATCCTTTGATGAGATATTCTAACAGAACTTAATGCTGGTTCCACCTCGCCGTCCTGCTTTATGGATTCATACAAACACATTACGGAGTGACAGGAGAGGAGATCCATAATCTTCACGCGCTCACGCTCCATTGTTGGCACAACTTTATACAAACACAGGGACCTGACGCAGAATTTCAACGTTGCCCCGCCCCCCCCCCCCCCGCTGCCTCTTTGTTTTCCCGCGCCGGAGAGAATTCCCCAGACGCCGAAGGTGACACTTCTGTTTTCGTTAGCCGGGCTGCTTCTCACTACCTGCTCTGCCATCCTCGAATTACCCATGGGCTTCCGCATCACAAACACACCCCCTTACGTGAGGCCCCCACTGCCGCCACTCAGTGTAAACACTGAGCCGTGAGGCAAGTGACTTCATTCTAGTAGGCTCCGCCCTCGATTCTCCCCCAGGCTGGCTTTTGCCCCCCCTAGTGTCAGGGGTCAGCACGACAAAAGCTTTGGGTCTTTTTGGTGGCCCTTATTGTCAGGCGAATGCATCGATTTTGGTATGGACAGTAGCGGCATGTCCCTACCGATATTCTGGGCACACCATGTGTGTTTAGGGGTGCAGGAGTTTCGAGGCTGATTTGGTCCACAACAATATTAAAACCAAATTTACGCCGGGTATTGGGATGGTGGAGAACTGGTGAGGAGGGCAGTGCAGTGCCAGATTGGGAGGTGGGCATGTGGACACATGGGGAGGCCCCAGTATGGAAGGAGGATGAGGAGGGGTGTGCTCTTCAGCACCAGATGGGAGGGAGTTTACTCACGTATTCTAGATGTGTGATTTAATGAACAGTCACCCCAAAATAACGCTTAGAATAATTATAAGAAAGGCTGAGTCATTGGACTTTATTACCAGGCTTGGTTACAAACTCTGAGTTATTTGAACACACAAATCTCTGTTATACCCCTGTTGAAACTTGCCATTGTAATAATGATATTAGACAATGTAGCAGTGTCTGCCAAAAAAGTTTCAGAATGGTAATTTTCTTTTTTTATCGTTTTAGATGCCTTGGCGCGTAATGATCACAGGACCTTCATCCAGCACTGCAAAATCAGTCTTACCTAATCAGTCTGTTAAGTGACTGACCACCTTTCTCATGTTTAACTCCCGTAATCCCCATCTCCCGCCTTTTGAGACAGAAACATTAGTTTTTTCATACCGATATCAATTCTGCTTCATGAACATCATTTTTTCTGCCTGTGTGCACTAAATGCATTTGAGACTCACTGCTTGGGACTCACAGCATCTAATAGGGCCGATACCTACCAATTAAAACTGTCACCCAACCGTGAATCTGAAATGAAAGAGTTCAAGATTTACTTTGGGTGTAGCGGCACTCGGCAAAACTTGGCCGTGAATTGGCGAGCGGGGCCGGCTCTCAGATCCCGGGCGGTTCCCTGTACGCCGGCTTCCACGTCGTCAATGAAACGCCATGGACGAAAACGAGTTGACAGCCGGCACTGGTGCCGGATACCTGGAGTCTTTGCTTTCCACCGCTGTCTTTATTTTCTGTGAGGAGGAGTGAGGCACCGTCAGCTGTGATTTGTAAACACGGGGCTGTCCACCAGCTGGTGACCATAGCTGGGGGCTGCTGGAGAAAGGAGGGCGGCCGGGAGGGAGGGGAGCGGCTGGGGGTGTGGGTAATGCCGTGATTGTTCTCTAATTATGGGCCATCCCCACCCATTTTCACCAGGCCATTAAGAGGCAGCCGCCACACGCCACACGCTCGCCTGAGCACATGACACGGATCGTTATAACCACGCCCACTTCCGGGCGGCCGGGCCGCCTGCCAGGAGATCAGTAATTGAATTTTGAGTTGTACTAGGAGACAGACACGGCAGTGGGGGGGATACATGTTCTATTCTAACACGCAACACAGACATGCTTAAGCTGTAAATCACTGCACTTAATGCCAAAGACATGCCAACACATTTTGGTATGAAAGACAATTACACAAATTCTCGATCTTTATTTGTTTGGTAAACTTTAAAAATGAATGAGACCTTTAATAGAATATGGAGAGCTCTGATACACAAGGTATTTAAATAGGTGGTCATATAAGTGTACACATATTTTGCCCTGCCAAAGTAAAAGGCATTCAAGATATAACTCGCTGGATCTGCTCAAGCTAGGCTCAGGAGTTTAGGGTACAACAGTAGGACATGTCGTAAGTCCGGGCGCTTATCCATCAAGCTACCCACTGCTCTATTTACCCCCCACCCCCCGACCCCCACCAAAGGTCTGTAAGAGAAAACAGAAGGCGCAGCACTTTTTTATTGGATGCAGAAAGCGATAGTGATTTTGGGGGTGGGGGGACCAGTGTATGTCCGTGCAGAGGCCAGATGGTTTGCTGATGTGGGACGACTCCAGAGCCTGGCTGAGGGTCCAGCCTCCCTCCTTCTGCTCCACGTGTCCACCTGTTCTTCACGTACGCACCGCCTTTTCCTTCCGGGATGCGTCTACGAGGGACTGCTGTGCCATTGTTATTCTGGGGAGGGGCGGACGTGTCATATATTCCCAAAGAAGACTCCAGTTTACAAGAATGTGTACTGTTTTTTTTTGCCCCTCCAGTTTCCTTATCCCAGTCTGTCAATCACTCACCATGACAGGTTATGAAGGAGACTAACCCACTGCACCGAAGAGCCTGTTTATTGTTTTTTTATTTACCATCTGAAAAAAAATAATATACAATTTCTTCATTTTAATTCAATGTCTCTGTGTCGTTGCCCTCCACGTATTCTACTGATCTTAATTATGAATCTTATCATGCCTGCATGGTACCAAAACGGCACAGAGAACAGGCATCCATTTCCTGCCACCGGCACTTCAGGTAGGAGAAACGCGTACTGATTTTATCAAGCAGTTCATTTATGGTTTTAAAAACATTACTGTCGCCATTAGTGCGAGGACCCCTCCTGCTGCTCCCGGGCCCTCGCAGAGTGTGCCCTGCAAAAGTGCCTGTGCAAATATTTACCTAATTATCCATTTTAATATTGTTTTATACCCACCCTTTTCCGAAGGTCCGGTACATGCCATTAAATATCACCCCATAGATATACAGTTATGACATGTAATAACTACTCGAATATAAAAGAGATTAATAATTTAAAGCCGGCTAACAAATTAGAGCCATCATTAAAAAAAAAAAATCAAGGCTTCAAACCATTTTGCATAAAACTCAGTCCAAGGTAATGCGCAGCCCTCGCAATAAAGGATTACTGCATTAAACCTGCAAAGTGAACTTATTGCTCCTATTCGTTTCAGGAATCCCCAGAGCATTTTGAGACAGGAGCAGCAGAATGATAACCGCCTTCACGGGCACAATGCTCCTTATATTACCCTCCCCATGACCGAGTCCCTCTTGCTTAAATGGGGCTATCACACCTTCCTCTTCTTGCTATCTCATTTTTTTTTACCCTTTCCCTGGAAGCTGCTACTGCCAGGGACAGATAGAAGAACCCCTCGAGTTTTAGCATTGGCTGTTCTCCCAGAGGTAAAAGACATTTAGCCATTACGGTTCCATGTTGTAAACTCGGCGACCTCTCATTGTATAGCTGTCCCGGCTACATTATGGGCATTACTTTGATGAACGGGTTTGCATTAGCTTATTGCTAATATCCCCGAACCCTTAAACACAGCGAGAATTTTATTACAGGTAGTAGCATAACAGGTCTTTATTTTTGTATTCTACTTAAAACTTTTTTTTAATCATGCAGGCATTGTTTTCCCCTCTTTTTTTGCCATGCAAGTTTGTATTGTCATGCTTTGTCTACATCTTCAACATTACGTCTTTATCAAATAAGTAGACTAAATGGTGGAAAGATGTGTAATTAGCTGTTTACTCCTTACCGATATGTCCCTGGATCAAGATCTAATTTGGTGTTGAGCAAATGAAGCTGTGCTTCACCGGCACTGTGCCTCACTGGCACTGTGCTTCGCCGGCACTGAGCTTCACTGGCTCAGTGTTAATGGCCAGACAACACAGTTCTCAGAGCGTTGACTTTAATATGCAAAGTACAGCCAGCTACCTGTAAAGCATTAGAAATTGCATTAGCATACTGACTGAGGCTTGTCTTGAGCCTGTAATGGCGAAGACCGGAACGCCACGCCTCTACATAACCTCTCATACATCACCGCCCCAGCCAGAGGACCTGTGATTTAGCGTTCAATATGTGGCAGATTTGGGCTTCTTTGTAAGCGAAGCGCATGGGGACAGATTTGAGACGGGCAGACCCTACAGGGCAGCTCTCGCTGTCAGGGCAGGTCTCTGGCACTTAAAGGAATGTATCTTGTAAACTTGTGGGGGAAGATCTTTGCAAACGCATCTCTACAGATTTTATGTCAGCTTTCAGAAACAACAAAGCCGCTTGCAGAGGTAGCCCGGGGATACGGCCGTGTTGTTTAAACAGCATATGCACGCAGTGTGAGAGTTCTATGCCTCATCAGTGTATCTCGCAACATTGCTCTCTCTCGGGGAAAACAAATGAACAGAAATAAAGATAAAGTGCACGTGTGTCAAATTATTTCTTTAAGACTGATTGCCGACCTGAAGATGCACAGCAGTGGAATGCCGCAAAACGCAGTGCTGTAAAAAAATAAGATCAACCGGACCGCTGATTGTTTCATTAACAGCATCTTAAGTTGATGTTAATGCTAATTTAATGAAAACAGATACACAAAGATTTCTTAAGCTCTACCTTTTTAATGCTGTATTATTTTGAAGAAACTCAACAAAATATCGGTATAGATGGGCACAATGTCAACATCTGATTGGTCGGTGTTGCCTCCTCTAGTTGCTTGGATGCAGCCGCTCTGCAATCTGATTGGATATCTCTCTGAACCAATCATTTTTCATTCTGCCTTAAGAACATTTTTGTGCCAGTAAAACTACCACAGACTCAAACACACTTCTGTTCTGCATGTTCACTCAGGGTTGGGTGAGTTTCTTTGCACAGTCCAAAGAAATTCAGTTAGGATAATAGTTGTCTTTAAGTTAAAGTACATGTACAATGTAATGGGTTGGCATCCCGTCCAGGCCAGACCCCAGTCTTGTGTCCTAAGTTGCCTGCAATAGGCTCCAAGCCCCACTGTGACCTTAGACAGGATATGCAGTAAGGTAGTGTTTCCTAATCCAGTCCTCAGGAACCTGCAGACAGTCCACACTTTTAGCTGGGAGGGAGCAAAAACATGGACCATCTGTGGGTCCCTAGTTGGGAAACACTGCAGTAAGGAAAAAGATGAATGATGTCAACCTAGATGTTTATATGTGGTTAATTAACAGCGATAACATTATTGGTCGATGTGAAAGTTCCAGTCCGGAAAGTACTAATCCAGCCCGAAATTTTGTTTCTACCAAACATTTGAGCAAAAAGAGTCACATTCACAGAGTACTCAACTGATCGGTTAAAACAAACTCTTGGTCTGGATTTGTACTGTCTAGGCCTGAACATTCCACCTCTGATTATTGGCATGTCATCCAGGACGTCCCCAGCTTTGTGCTCTAGGTTTTCTGGGTTAAGTTCTAGGCTCAAAGGAACCTTGTACCACATAAGAACTCATGGAAGAAAGATTAACAGAGCCATGTTGTAGTTTTTTTACTTGAAAGCACTTGGATTTATTTGCTGATGCAAATATTCCATGTAAAAATTCAAAATGTCTTTAATGTCCTCAGAACCTCCACGTTGATCTTAGATGGCAACCTTAAAACATGACGTGAAAGTGGCAATATCATAGTTAACACCAGCTTGTCTCATGTTTAATCTTTAATATGGTTACTCTAGCAACTCACACCGTTCGGGGGAGGATCTGGCTGCATATCTGTCAACGGCAGTTCCTCTAAGATGAGAACAGGCAAAGCTGGACTGTCATTTGAATTGCCTGGATCCTTGAACATAAACACGGAAGTCATCGGAGAAGTATTGAGCTCATAATCGCAGCCACAGGTTCTGCTTCCTTTCCTGTTTCCTTTCCTTCCCCCCCCCCCCCCACACACACACACACACACACACACACACACACAAAAACAACAAACAGGTACTTATTCGGAAAAACACAAGGTCATCACTATTAGTATTTTTTTGCTCTCGGCCACCAAAGACGGAACTTCTTGTTTTAGCAGAATGCCCATCAAATAAGCATAATTACCATCAGGATTCTTACGGCGTTCAGAAATTCCTGAAGGCAATCTGCGCCACTCAAATTAGCAACTCCGATAAATCACCATTAATTAGCTAATAAAAGCCAGCAGGTGGTTGGCGGCCCAGACACATTCCCCCGTTGTTTAAATTATGCATATTACACCGCTGCCGTGATAAAGTAAATGGGGGGGGGGGGGGCGCTGCACGGTACAAAGGAAGGCGCGCGACTACACGTGAATCGGCTAGAACCGCGTGCGTGCGTGCGCGGGCGCGCGGGGATAAAGCCCCGATCAGATCCCCTGCATCCTCGAGAATCCCACCCAAAGGAATAAAAGCCGTAATGACCGCCCCTGCTAAAACCCACGGATTTTATTTAAACCCCGATTATGAATGCAGATAGCTACGTTTGCACTGCGCCCCCTCCCCTTATTCCGGCTGCTCTGCTTGTTTGTTTATATCCTGAAAAAAAAAATCTTAATTACATCTGGGACCGGGCTTGATAAAGGACCTTTGAAGATGTATATGCATATACAGGATAATTCAATAAAAAGTGGTATTTAAATGGGATTAAAAGCCCTTTGTAGAATGTGACAGTAATTAAGTAAATGAAAACAGCTGTTAGGTCACCGGGTGTGTCCGATGTGCCAACCACAGCCAGGCTTGGCGTTTCTGGGCAATTCGGCGGTTTTAAATGGCAGCCGCTGAATGTATTCGTGCCATGACATGGAAATATGTACAATATTATAACGCGCAGGTGTTCTGTGTTGGTTGGTAGGGCGACATAGAAGTATTTGAAATCATTATGAAGTGTTGCATTTATTGCCATTTAAATGAAGGATTTTTAACGCCCGAAGTCTTCGGGTTGGGTTCGGTATGATACAAATGTCATGGGCGATCTTAGGGGGACAGGGAAAGCTTCTCGTTCTTAATTGAATTATTAAAATTGTTATATATGAACTTACTCAGTATTTAAATATTTCATGTGTCACTCTTTTGCTAATCTACTCCATTGACGATACCATACAATGACTGCGTTCACCTTAATACAGCTTAATTAGTCTTAACGACTGAATAGAAAACCCGGATGTGAACCAGCACTCCGTCATACATCCAAGCACCTTGGCCATACACTCTTATCACTCTAAACAAAATGAGGAGTATTCACTTGTGGTGCCGTAGTACATATATAATCATACAAGTATATTTGTCATCTTATTATTCCTATACATAGAATGTGATTTGCGGTAATACAATACAGGCGTCTGTTTAAAAATCAGAGTTTGTCCCTTTAATTTGGTCAAATGCGTTTTTTTCCGCAGCAAGGATTTCAAAGCCTAGTTTGTGTCTTTGCACTTCTCAAAATGAGTTCTGTTCTCCGGGTTAGATGTCCTTAGGCAGTTATTTGGCAATGTTTAAAAGAAATGGCAAAATACATCTAAACAAGTGGGACATATGAACAGATGGGGGACGGATCGCTCTGTTGTTTACCGCGCATGGTGTCGCTTTCCGCCACTCTCGGAGCTGACTTAGAGCGAGCCTGCCGCATTCTAAGACGCTTCCCCATTATAAATGCTGTTTGGCACGGCAACCAGGCTAACAAGTTGCAATATAGTTTAATAACTTCCTGTGGATATATTTAGCTTTTACTTAGCTTTCTACTGTAACACGTTTTTAGGTATTATGGGTATAATTTTATGTAATTGTGTCTTGATGACGTCAGAATACACTTCGCTCTCATCATACAAGTGTTTGGTATATTTATATAAATGCAGTTAAGGGTCTCTAAACATACCTCCCCCCCCCGAATTAAAACTTTTTAATGCATGCAAAGTTGCTACAAGCTTTGGGACTAAATGTTTCATCTTCAAGTTTTTGTATTTTTGTCCTCTGTCGTGGAACCCGCAAAACGTGCATTCACACTTACTCTGGCTGACTTACGTACACACTACTCACGCAGAGTCACGGCACCGGCGTGTTACGTAACGGCTGCTGGGATGGCATCAGGCTGCCCTGACATCAGTGGTCACATGGGGCGCCCTGACAGCATCGCTGACAAAAGATGGATGGATCTATTCCCTTTCCCTTCCCACCCGCCGCTGTGCCGATTGCATCCCTGCCTTCCTGATCTCTCCCTCCCGGTCTTTCTTGCATGATTAGCCAGTCGGCCGCAGAGTGGAGGCCAGCCCTCCCCCCCCCCCACACACCTCTGCATGTGCCAGGGACCAACACATGGGCCTGTGGGGTGGGGGTGGGTACAAAGCCTGTGGGGCTTCAATTGCTGAGCCACAAATCCATCTGTTACCTCACAGCTTTTCCTTGGCTTTCACCTAATGGGCTTTGTGGATCCAACAATTCATTATCCCTCACTGAACTTACATATAAACACATGCTCAGAAGTTCTACTTCACATGACACAATATTACATCTATTTTCTTGTTATTGAGTCTAAAACCTATAGCATGTTTGCCCGACACCCAACCCCTTAGAAAAGAATATTCTAGAAAGCATAGGACTACAATGAAGTAATTCTGAGGCAGTTTGGGTTTGTGTGCAGTACTGAGTGACCCGTCCAGCATCAGGCCTGTTGATCCATGTTCACAGCTGTTTTTGCCATACGGGTCATTAGACCCAAACACCTCCTTCGTTGTTTAGATGTCCTGCTTATTTTAGGCCACAATCCAAATATTTCGAGACGCGACCCTCAAAACCGCCCCGTTCTGTGTGTTAAAACGGCTTGTAATTGGATCTGGCGCGCTTCCAGGTGATACAAATAATTAAAGAGCAAGCAGATAAAAAACGGGGATGAAATCCCACAGTGCTCTATTACAAGCCGGATCGGCGGGATTGGCAGGATCACGCGTAACGCTTGCTCCAGGAGCTGCTCCGGCCGCTTGTTATTCCACTCATCTTCATTGCATGGAGGACTTTCTAAGAGCATAACGGTGTGGAAGTCAGGTCTGCTGCAACATAAAGGGAGATTCTGATGGTCGAGGCATGTTTCCCACAGACGGGGTTTCGTGGGAGCTGGGCAAAAGGGCAGGGGCTTCGCATTTTGGCGATCGGTTTATCAAATCAGACGCAGTGGTCGGCTCTCTTTTGGGGGTGCTGCACTGCGTAGCGTGTGAATGATGACCTTAGGGTGTCACATGGTTGGAACAATGCTAATTCACTAGGCCGGGTCTTTGCTCTTACAGCCCCCGCCCTTTATGGCCAAAGCTGGGGGAGCACACTTGGTTTGTGTCACCCTAGATCGCAGGAACATCACTCTGTCTCCAGTTCTCTGTGTACCACCAAACACTGGGCACCAGGCAGTGCGGCCCTTTGAAATCCAAAAGTCGCATTTCAGGCCTTATTTTTGACTGCATAGATCGCATCTTTATTGCATCACCACAACCTGCAGCGGCTGACTGAATTAAATATGATTGTACTCAACTTCAGCAAAGACACTTCAGAAGTAATTTCTGTAGCCTTCAACTGCGACGTGCAATTCAATGAGTCTACTGGCATGTTTTTGCTGAGGAGGTATTTTCCTTATGTTTGTGCCCAGTGTTTGTGCAGGAGATGTATGGCGATGAACCGGTTAATACCCGCACTCAGGCTTTTAGGGCTGTGCAATGGATTCATATTTTCAGCTTACTGGGAGCCTGAGCAGTTCGGTCTATTCAATATAGTCAAGTGCTGAACTGGATATGAGCTCTGGGTGGATTTAAGTGGATTTAAAGCAGTATTCTGGCAAATGACAAGGCTTCTTATGTTATTTCAGACAATCTTACTGAAGCACCACAGATGAAGTCGGAAGTTAAATCAATATGAAACCTTAGGCAGTATTACTTTTTATTGTTGATTGCCATTTTTTTTGAGTATGTTTGTACCACAAAACAACGCCAACCAAAGTTTATTGATTTTAACTAGCAATCCTAGCTACGGATGTGGTATTTTTGATTTAATCACGCTCCACGTCGTTACCTGTGTAATATGTCTTCTGTAACCCTACAACTGTGGGCTCCTAGGCTAACACTCTGGTTACCGGTAACCTTTCCGGCAAGGTTAGTTGGTTAGTGGGTTCAGGAGAGAGGCAAGGCAAACAAAAGCTGAGCTTGTTACGTGACATAAAGGGCACATTTTATGTTTTTGTGAGCAATGTTACAAACATCAATCTTACGTGCTCCCCCCCCCCCCGCTTCTGATGAGGGAACATGAGTTATGGGCCGCTGTAAGTGTTCTTGGACGATTCAATCACTTTTTTCGCTTTGTCCTGAGGGGATTCATCACTTTAACGGGAACGTTCTTTCGGACTGAACTCGCCCGCATGTTACCCGCCCCCTCTCCCCAGCCCCGTCCCTAAATTCCCACGGCAACCTGCATGACAAACAGGACGAGACCCTGTCGATTCGGGCCAAAAGATGAAGCCATCTTGGTTGGATTGCTCGGAACTCGTCCAAATGGCCTGCTGCAGTACAGCATCCCCCTGAATGGATGAAAAGCCCTCAGCTGACATATCACCGGGGCGTTAGACAGTTAATCACTGCTAGTCAGGCCAGAGCAGCCGATACAGAGCTGAAGAACTCCTTTTTCCTTTGAATGAACTTAATGTTTTATATAGGATGCATTATCTGACCATTTCTACCTATGTGTGTATATATCAGTGTACAGATATATTGTGCACTAAAGTTATGAAAAACATTTCCTTTTTTGAAGTTCCAAACTGTCTGATTTCATGTTCAGTGTGTATCAATATATATATTTTCTCACCAATAGGATATGATTTCCTCAATATTCAGTATAATCACAATGTAATTGTGTTGCCATTATTGCAACTGCTTATCTTTCTATTACTTCATGAGAATCCAAGTCGATATGTCAGTGATGTAAGTACCAATTTGTATCTTTGAGGTGATTTTTATTTTTTTGCAGGAGGTGGACTATAAAGAAGGAAGAGAAAGACCCCTTTCCCCCCCGAGCCTCTCATAAGGACCAAAACCCGAGTCTGTCTCACACTGCCCCTGACTGCTCGCCTGTCACCTTCCTCTTGTACCTGGTTTATGGGTCTTTAAATGTTGCAGAGAAAACACAGCTTAATGGACATGGATTATGACCAATTAGGGCACTCATATAACTGAAGAGAGCATGTTCTCATTTGATATCCATGTTTGTTTTGCACCAAAACGATTAACCTCTAAATAGTGTATTCTACTTGATGCAGAATATATTTCTTAAAAAAGTATCTCTTAAAAAAAAAAAGAATATCCTTTTTCAAGTAATTCTTGTATTTTTTTAATGTAATTTATTTATCTATCTATCGTCCAAGGACAAGCCATTAGGTTAACTGGTATCTCTAAATTTCTCATAGTGAATGTGTGCATGTATGTGGACTGGTTCCCTGTCCAGGGTGTCCCCTGCTTTGTACCGCAGTGCTCCCCAACCCAGTCCTCGGGGAACCCCTGACAGTCCACATTTTTGCTACCTCCCAGCTCCCAGCCAATCAGAAACACCGAATACTTGGTACAGGTGTGCTGGGAGCTGAGAGGAAGCAAAAATGTGGACTGTCCGGGTTCCCCGAGGACTAGGTTGAGAAACACTGTTGTACCGTGTGCTACATGGGATAAGCTGTACACTCTAACAAAAAAGTACCAATTTGTACCTTTGAGGGCACAATTTCTTGTCACTGGGGCTGTACCCACAAGGGTCTGCCAATTATACCCTATAGCTGTAGGCAAATGTAATGTTTAAGGTACAGAAATGGACTCTGAGGAACATTTTTGTACCATTGGGGTACATTATTGTTGTTTGTACCTTGGGGAATAAAACTGTATCAGGGCTGTACCTTATTTCTGACAGTGTAGGCGACCCTAACTGGGACAGTCAGCCCATAACATAGGTGATCGCCTAGGGGGCGCAAAAGAGTGAATGGAAAAATTTTAGACAAAATTTCTGGTCTGCTTCCGTGGTTTTAGTCATTTGCACTACTTTTAATATTTTTATATTTAGCAGATACTCTGTGCTACTGTAATGGTTTTAATATAAATGAGTTGGCAGAAATTGCTTTCTGTTGCT
>JAODLD010000039.1:241459-285319 GCA_026781065.1 Mormyrops boulengeri
CCCCCCCCCCCCCCCCCCCCCCCCCCCCCCCCCCCCCCCCCCCCCCCCCCAAGCCCACCCCTAGGGTGCCCGAACACCCAGGACTGGCCCTGGTTAAAAAATTGATGGGTGTCAGATTTTGCTTCTATTTTTTTTTCTCCTCAGTTGTTTGCTTTCTAGATTATTATTTAAGCAAAGGCAGTGTTGGGCAGTTCAGGTCCAGAAGCCACAAATCCAGACCAAGATTTTGTTTGTACCAAACAGTGACGCATAAAGAGTCACAGTCACAGAGTACTGCACTGGATGGTAGAAACAAAATCGTGGTCTGGATTTGTAGCTTCTGGACCCGAAATGCCCAACATTGTGGAACGGCAATTAAAAGCAGACCTGCCAGATTTTTGACTGTGCACCAAAACCGCTCCTATAGGCGGCCTTGTTTAGGCCAGGGACTGTAAGCCGCACAGAGATCGCTCAGTGTGTGATTTAACAACCTGGATTAAAAAGAAATGTCAGCATTCTCTTCATTGTTCTTTCTGCTGTCATATATTTATGGAAATCTGCTTCTGCAGCATATTAATGGCCCATAATTTAACTCAGGGTTATGCTTGGTCCTTGGTCCTTTGCCATAAATGTATTGAAAGAGACACTTGAGTCGGGGTAAGGAGCCTTTTACCTTGCTGTATATTTGAACATCCTGAGCGGAAGAGTCTCCATGGCGCCCCCCTTTCCCATTCGCTGGGACTGCAGTTTCAATGCCGCCAACCAGACATTAAAGTGACAGAACAAAGGGGAAGGTGGCAGACTTTGAGATCTGTCTCGGCCTGGAATAAATGCGAGCGTGGACGCTGGGTTTCTTCAGGGTGGATAACGATTATGAGATTGCATCAGATCTGTATCTGGGGCAACTGGGCAGTAAGCAAAGGGGCAACTGTTTGAGTTACCAAGTGAGAAAGGTCTTTGTGATACGTATCACCGGAAGCAGGATGGGCAATCGGGTGAACTGCACTGTGTTTCCCTGATAAATTCACCCTCCTGCAAAAACAGCGTGATCCAGCCAGAACTTCTGCCCTAATTCAAGTTACATTTTTTGTTCTTTTGTCTTATATTTCCTCCTGAAAACAGCATGAACCAAATCGATTATTGAAAAAGTTGATTTTTTTGTAAATAATTGAATAACATTTAAACATATGAATTAAAAAGTTTATTGGTCGATGGTAAGCGCTGCTACAACATCTTCATTTGGCCAATTAAAATGATATTAATACAATTTAATGTCCTTCCCTGCAATGGACTTGCATTTCATCTGGGGCATTTCTGCCTTGTGCCTTGGAAGATGGAAAAATAATATGTATAATATGTAGGGATCATATTTAAATTCAATTGAAATACACACACACACAGGTTTGTAATTATATCTTTGTGGGGACTCTCCATTCACTTCTATGGGGGAAAACTCTAACCCCAACATGAAGACCTTCACCCCTACCCAGCCCTAACCGTAACCATAAGTAACTAAATAAATTAGGAGACTTTTGGCATTTTTAGTTTTTTGATTGCATTCACAGATCTTTGTGGGGACCTGAAAAATTGGTTCCCACATCATCAAAATAACAGGTTTTTATTACATAGTGGCGAACATTTGGTCCCCACAATGTAATATAAACATAATCCACACACATACACTGCACTGGCGTTTTCTCGACCAACAATATGACCGCAGTGTTTTCTCACACCTGTAAACGAAACCTGGGAAATGATTCATTTTCAATATCTATTAACCCACTAAAGCACAATATACAGATGAATTACTCTCGTTTTTACTTTTCAATTAAATGAATAATGATTATTTTAAAAACAGTGACATCTTTTGGCACGTCATTTACAATAACAGGGCAGCATTTGATTATGGCGGCCATATATACATTTCATTCACTTTTAAAAGCTTGTACGCATGCGTGGAGGTAGTATTTTGGATTTTTTTAATGACTTATAAAAAAAATTACGAAAACCTCGAACAGGCCTACTGCATGTAATTATACATTTTCATGTAATAAAACAATGAACTAAAACATCCGAAGATCAGATTTAATTCTAATATTGTGTTTTCTGTTTAATACCCCTGCGTCCGTGTTTTGTCTCACGAAATTCGCTTTCTGGCTAATTTAGCCAATTGCACCGGTACTTTGTCGTACTTTAGCCCGAGGCCTCTGGCACCGACAACCGTGTCATTTGCTACCAACTGGGCTTTTTGATGAGTGTCTGACCCAGGCGCCTCATCCTTCACCACTGTCTCATTCTTTTTATTTACATCTGTCTTTAGCATTCTAATTACTCTCTTTATTACTTTAGCCCGAAGGAATCAGCAGAAAAAATAAGGACACTGGGTTTTAACCAATAATAAAATTATAACTCCCACCCACTGGCGCTAAACGCGTGCTTCCTAATTATAGGCTACAGATGATGATCAGTAACTTATGACCTTTTCAGTAATAAAGCGGTCTATGACGGACCATACGCTGTCTTGCTTACGTTTTTCAGTGCTTATTGTTGCTGTTTCGGGCCTGAAAACAAAAAATGTTTAACGCCTTAAAAGTTTTGTGGCGAACCAATTTATATGCGCTGCAAAAAAAAGGGTAGGCCCAACACAATTATTTATTTCGTTTTCAATTTTCGCCATAGTCACCGCAGTCTTGAGAGACCCATACACCGTTGTTCACCTTGTGGAACCATAATTACCAATGCATGGAAGCTTTAACTCGTGCTATTTAACTTTATTCTCTCTTAATCTTCCTACACAAAGCGCTAATTTTGAAATCGGTGCATTTCGGAATTCTGGTTGATTTTATTACCGAGCGCCTATGGTACTGCAAAACGTTTGATTCGGTACAGGATGTATACAGATTATTTTTCGCCTTGTTACACAACGTGAAATTCAGTAGCGTCGTGTTTTCACTGAACAATTTTACATTTGGAAAAGAGGAAAAAGTCCCTTTAATGCTTGGTCCCCTACTGATTTTTTTTTTTTGTATAAAATAGCATCAATAACAGGGCACACAGTCTTTAATGAGCTCTCAACTTTAAAGACTTGAAGGATATTATAACTAGCTGCTTGACAAATGGCGCTTAGAAGCACATTAAAGACGCTGCTAATGGAACGCATAATGACGGCTAATTTTCGATCAGATATAAATTAGAGCCCCCAACAGTTATTTGCCTTAAGGACTTTATGTAAATGATTCTGTTCTGTATAAACTGAAAGCTGAAGAGAGCCCCGCGATGCTGGCACTCTTTGTGGGTATGATTAATAGATTCGCAGCGGAGCGGGGTTGTCAACTGCGTGAACATATATACCGAGACAGTGCCAGCGCCTCCCTATTTGGCTACCTGATGCCCGGTCTTCAGTACATCTCACTCATTTGCTGTACACCCTGTGCATCCGGATGTGTGCCAACCCGGTCCCACCGGAGCACGAGAGTGACCCGTGGCGTGAAATGTCTTCACCTTTTCGGGAGCTTAGGTTTTGATCTAAAGACCGCAGTTGCAATTGCGTGCTATACCGGCGGCATAAAGCTGCCTTCGAGGCTTTTGTGAGATTTAACCAGCGTTAATCGCATTCATTCTTTGTATCGTCACGTGTTCGGTGGTGTTCAGAGCCCAGTAGTGAACCACGCGCTCTGAGGCTTAAAGCGAGATCCCAGAATCACTTATGGTCCGTTTTAAACAGTCGACTGTCGCTCCAGTACATCTTGCTATGCCCTTAACGCCCATAATTTATTAATTTTAGAACGTGTAGGCAATTTGTTGCGCGCATGAATTCGAACTACGATTACCATCATTAAGGATTATTAGGCTATACTTAAGCCGTTAAGGTACCTGGCTTGGATGCATAACGGCATAATCTGTTTTAAATAGATTAAAATTAAACCGATAATCAAGTGCTATCTTTATCAGAATCGCAGGGAGTGCTGTTTTATTATGAAGCTGTCTTCATGTGAGTCCTTATATGAAAAGTACTTTTGGGAACCAGTTGGACATACATTTATGACGTGAAATCAAAATGAGTAAATTATGTGGAAATACCGGAATATCATCCAGAAAATCATAAAAGACGTTAAGTGTAACGCACCTCCAGGCAAGCTGAATTTACTTACGTTTAATGGCTGCTACAAATATTTTAATTATGTGTTAACAAAATATCAAAACATTACTTCACCTGTTGGTGCAATTTTAGTAATTCGCTAGCAGTCATTACGTCAATAATTCTGAGAACAAACAGTCTCCTCTTGCTTGTCTCGCGTACGGCTTTGCTTTTTGTTCAAAATTAATACTTTCGACCATGACGATAAAGGTAACGAAGACGACGATGATGATGACGTCGATGATGAGTATACTGGCGGTATAACTAACCGATGTCATTACTGGGCATGATTAAACCACCAGGCCGGCCCCAACAACTCTGGTTAGCCTTTCGACATCAGTGGCAGATCAAATCAAAGTTCCTGCCAACATCAAGCACTCACGGAGAACGCTCGCTCCCCAGTCAGCCAAGTAGGACATAACTTGTCTCGTTGATGTTAATGCTCCTAAACATCTGTCTTTCCACACTGATGCAGTAAAATGGCTCGTTTTATTATTTAGTGTACTGTGACAGAGACACAAAGTCACAGATGCAAACATGTACACCACTAATTTGCGCGACCCCTTGTAGGCTACCATTCCAAATTCATAATTTTATTTTATACAGCATTTATTATATATTTTCCTCTTTTAGAATAAAGACGAAGTATTTGTCAGTGGCACGAAAAGTTTAGCGAAACTATAAACCTTTTTCCAGGCGGAAATGTTATGATAACGAAAAGACGTGACGTTATAGGCCTACGGGTGTTTGACCGCCATAATGTAATGAACTGTCGCATTAATCCCTTAAACTTGATTATAATAAAATAATACTTATGTCAACAATTAATATTCCTTACCACACAATGGGCTTTACGTTGTGCATTGTAGGCTTTCATATTTCACGGGACTTGCTAGATTGAGTGCTTCAGAATTTTAACCTTGTCAAGAAATATTGAACGGGGTATATGTGTTACGTCAGTTACATTTCCGGTCCAACATGACGTTTTTGAATTAAATCTAGGCCTGCCTGTGTGATTTATTTTTATTGGAATCATCATTTTTAATATTTAGCGTGGAAATCTACCCTTGCTATAAATGGTTACTTATTTTGTGATCTTGGCAAATGTAGTGTTTTTTTCCCAAAGGGACATTAAACTGAAACGGAATAATTCAATATTACGTAACATCAAAAGGCCTTCAGACGTTGGCAAAATTTAAACGGTGAAGTTACGTCGTTCTTAGGTTATGGCCATGTTAACCACGTTTTTGCAAGATTGTAAATGAAAATATTTTCGTTATATATTTATTATAAATTTTTATTAATATACAATTTCATACTCAAATTCTGCTAATTTCACGATGTCAGACTTGTTTTTTTTTTTATTTGTGTGTGCTTTTTATTTTTAATAGAGAATATATATATTATTTTATTTACTTTCAGTGCTACTGATCCATATTCATACAAAACCAGTATCTTTATTTATATCACCTTATACATGTTAGCCCAACCTATGGATTTGTCTTTTGGCGCCTGCTCAGGAGTAGTATTGTAACTTATCTCTATTCTCCGTTGGTAGTTAACAGATGAATATCGCTTGGGTATCTTGTGTCAAAACTGCATTCCCCAATCGCTCAGTGAATCCAGTGCAATCGCACAGTGAATCCAAGCACGCTGTGTATAAAATAAAGGAAATGTCTGCTCCATGGTGAATCTGTGTAACTGACTGCTCAGCGATGCTTTTGGTAAACCAGCCCCAGCCGGTGGGCAAACGCAAGGTATAACGAATTCTCCCTGCTCACAGACCAATTGGAAAAATGTAATAAATTGTTCCTGATCAACTGCCACGGGGAAATTAGTTCAGTATTAAATGTACCGTGGTATAGACCTTAAATATAGGAAATTATTCCTTCGAGGGAGTTAAGCTTTGCAGTACAACCTGTTTCATAGTGTTACTAAAATATCTGAGCACAATAAAACTTATTAACTTGAAGGTTTACCTCCGCGCGCTTGAATCCTCTCGTTGCCCATGATTTTTAGGAATAATTATGTGTTGGGTACTCCAGAGCATACAGTCGGAGAGATAATTCAGAGCTGTAGAATTTAAATAGACGTTATTAATAAAATACATTTCTCGCCACAAATTTCCCCTTTGTCATTTAGGAATAGAGAACAGTTGGTAATCCAATGTCAATAAAATATATTCCCTCAATGAGCGTGAAATGCCGAAATATTACCACGTGTGCGCCTCGGCGCGTGAGCGCGTGAGTGGCTGAGCGAGTGCGTGCAATGTGTGATATGGCCATATCGAGAGAAAGAGCAGGACGCGCGCTGCCTTTCCCGTCTTCCGACGAATAGCATTTGCAAATTTCCACGCACGCAAAGGAGCAGAGAAAAAAAACTAACAAATAGCAGAAAAGAACTACACCACGTATGTTGTACTCACCGGTGCACTGTAAAGAAATACTGCCCGCCCATTTCTCTTATCGCTGCTGTCTCGGCTCCATCGATCAGTTTCTGTAAAACACTTCACATTTTTATAACAACGGGTGGTAATTAATATTGAATCGACTCTATTAAAAACATCAGAATCACCCAACTATGGAAATCTGCTAGCCAAATTTACAAACAAAAAAATAAATAAGCAAAATCAAGGGCACTTTAACAGGTAATACCGTGGTGGCATTCAAAATAATAATAATAATACAAGATAAATAAAGGTTTGTAGTGTCTCGAATTCAATTTTTGGCCCGTGGTTCTTCTAATTTGAGAGCAGTCACGTCTTTGAAGGCAGACACTTGGTGTAAATGTACAGTTAAAATATTCTATTCTCTGGTCCCCAGGCGGAGCTCCGACAGTCCCAGGCTTCATTAAATTTTCATCAGCATCCCAGTGAAAGGGGAAAATGTTAAGGGAAAAGAGGAAAATAAAACAGAGGGTCTAATTATAACAAAGGGGAGTGACGCTGGCCTTCCCTTTACCAACCACACGACAACGGTGTTTCTTTACAACTTAAAACGAAATCAACAAAGATGAAATATAAGCGTTTCACTCTTAACAAATTGAGAGTATTATACGTGTTAGTAGCTTTTAAGTCCTTACTTATCAAATCTCTAAAACAGAAATTAATAATATTCTTTTTAAATATATATTTTAAATATGCGTATAGGCCGATCCATGTTTGTGTTTATGCTTAAACATAGAATTAATATTTAAGAAGCTAAATTGATTTTTTTTTCTCAGCTCCTATCAGAATTAAATAAAGAGCAGTATCGCTAGGGAACTGGCGTAATCTCGCGCAGAGTATGGATGTCAAGCAGGGAGACTCAGCGCACAAAGTTAATTTCAATTCCCGCGGAGAATTTCACATCTCAGCTCTCCCTGACCGACAGTAATTAACAGAGATAACTAATGATTACTTACTTACTCCCCGTAATTATCTGGTTTTCATAATTCGCTGTGTAATTTAATAATTCGCTCATATTAGCGCATTAAGTGAATGGCTCATTTAGGAGATGTGCAAAAATTACTACCAGTCACTGGAAGGATGATGATTGTATCTGATAAAACATTGGATTTTTACGGCAATAAGTAATTCTGAGTAATTCCTATATTCTTTCGCTATCTTGGTAACCTTTCGCCAAAACCAGATATGAAAATTCTTTTGTGATATTAAAATACTATTCTCCATTCGCCTTTAAGTATATCACAGTTTAACTTGTTTTTGAAAAACAATGATTCAGTGAGCATACAAATTATATTTAAAACGATGTTCGGTAACGTATCATATATAGTCCATACGGCCAGAATTTTCTAGAGGCCTGTTATTGTATTTGCCGATGTCATTGTTTATCCTTTTGAGCATAAATGATTCATGGTCGCTATTATATTCATATAAAGATTTCTGAATGTATAGATTAATATTTCCATCCGATATTTTCGTCGTAGGTCCCGATGTCTTTAAGAAATCTTTGTTTGGGATGTTTTTTGACAGATTTTTAGCAGTTTTATATTTTTAAGACGTAATAAGTGAAGAGAACGCTGACATAAATATAAATATTGACTTTTTACGAATAGGTTAATAAGGTTTGGCAGAAGAGACTACTTAAGCAACAAATTACTGCCGAATTATAGTGTTCCTTTGCCTATATATAAACCATTGCGTTTATAATACACAAAAATATAACCAGCAGTGTTTGAACAGGATGACAGAAGCGGCAAACCCAAAGACCTCAGGTGTGGTCGCTTTCTGTTTGAATATAGCTGTCCGTGGTGCTGAACTGATGTTTAAAACGTATTTTTTTTGTGATGCGTCCTGAATCGTATTTATTCCCGAAGTGGACGGTTAATAAAAAAATCAGTGCTTAAATCCACATATACATACATTTTTTTTCGGGGGGTTGCTATTAACTACCAGAAAGAGGCAGAATTCAGAACGCTTGCTCATGCTATTATTGGAAGGGAATGCTGGCTGTGTATTTATATAAAGATCATCACGTTGGCAGGCGAAGGTGCTTTTGTGGGGCTCTGACATCTGGCAGCGTTACGCTCCGGGGACTTATCGAGATCTCTATAGACTCTCTGATTGGACTCTAATAGAATATTAGCATTTGCTCTCAGGTAAGACACCAGAAGCTGCCAGAATCTCTCTCACTCTCTCTCTCTCTCTCTCTCCCTCAAAAAAAAACATCAGTTTTATACGGGTTGGGCCGTAAATGAACTACTCAAAATCAATGCAGATCAAAAATTAGATCAAAGTTGGTGATTTTATGGAAAATACACACACATTAATACAAAACTCAATTCTTCGGCTTCATTAAAAACATCATATTCTCTTAGCAACACCTTTATCCGAAGAAAAGTGCCCCATAAATTATTTAAATTAAAATATTTTTCAGGCGACTACAACTCGATTCAAATACTTCCAGTTTTTCCGTAGATTAATAATGCTAATGATTTTGCAGATGCGAAAGCTCTTAAAATGCCATTTGATAATTACACCTGGAAATTAAACTCAGTGAAAACTTTATTCCAATAAAATGTTAAAATTATTTCTTTAATGAAACACATATTGCAATTCAATACTCAAATAACTCAAAATACATAAATGTACTAAATAAATGTAATTCGACAAATAACTAAAAGCATCAGACAATACAGAATGTAATCCGTCAAATTATCTCTGCTAAAACAGTAATACAGCAAAATCTGTACGCATATATTTATGTGCATCGACTGGTTCAATGAAATATTTACATAATACAAGTATACGTCCATGAAAACCGTTTTCTTTTTCCATCAAGAAAACATTACTAAACAAAGTGATTTAACAACCAACGACGTAATGATGATACGCGGATATTTTATACAAATAAATACCAAGAAACATACATTAAAAATAATTTTAAAAGAGTAAGCTATCTAATATATATCTTAATCGTCCCATTTCATACCTTATGAGAAACGACAAAATATTTTGACACGTTTTTCGCTGTACTTTCCCTGTCGAATACACCATGTTTTGCTTGCTGTCAGAATTTGATTTTCTCAAGCAAAACCGGATAGTAGGGAATCCCAATAAATATGTAATGAAGTAAACATTACCTCACTTAATAAATAGTTTATAAGAATGAGACCCACGCAGTAGTGCAGTAGTATTGCAACCAATAAAAGTCATATTTGGCCAAATAAACCGATTATTTTCAAACATTTGATTCGCTCTTTACATATCTACACAATATGATCGAATAATGACGTAAAAATACTCCTACGCACAAACTGTGTTATTTTATAGCAAATAAATTTCTAATAATATTCCAAGCATTTTTGTAAATCTTTCAGCGATTCCTTAGTCATCATCACCCCTTAGACCAAATACATGGAATTAATTACAGGGAACTCAAAAATTAAGTAGATGGCAGTTATTTTAATAATTTACAGGGTGTGTTTGGCAGAAATCTATTGATGCCGGAAGTGCATTTTCTGTTGTTGCCCTGCGGTTGTTGGCATCGTCACTTCAAACTACATCAGATCTTAATATTCGGGTGCAATAGATGCAATAATAATAATAATAATAATAATAATAATAATAATAATAATGATGATGCCTAACTGCCCGCGAAGAATTTCAGCTGAAATTACACCAAGTTCGTCAAGTTCAACAATAATATTATTGTTATTATTTGTGTTACCACTCTATCTAGCTACTATAGTATCATACCTGAAATCATCAGATTCCGTAAATCAACATTTTTACGGTTATTTAAGCGTAACAAGTTGAATTTTACTGACAAAACGGTGTAGCATAGTAAGTGGGGAAAACAAACGTTCTTACTTGTTCTGTCAAACGATCTTCTACAATGATTCCACATCCTTTCTGGGTAAAGAGGAGAACGTTTTTTTTTTTATTCTCAGTCACTTCGAACATAATGAAAAGTTCTGTTTGTCACGGATGATTGAAAAAACGGTGAGCTAAGAAATATTTTACAAATCGTCTTAAGACAGTATGTTTTTTTCAGCCTTCATTGTTCGTTTTAACGCCAGTGCTCGCGTTAGACGCATGCGGAGTATTTCATTCGTTTTTGTTTCTGTCGCTGGTTGCAGAACCAGACCCGAACCACATTCTTTTTGAGGTCCAGCTTTTCTGCGATCGCTGCAATTTTCTCAGAGGAAGGACGGGGCTGAATGGCAAAGTAAGCTTCTAATGACCTTTTCTCGGGCGCCGCTATTGAAGTACGCTTTCTCTTCTTCTCTGCCCCGTTGAAGAGCTCGGGTTTGTTCAGTTTCTCTCGGTGTGATTTCTCCGCCTCTTCCAGCCACGCTTGTAGAATCGGCTTCAAAGCGATCATGTTATTGTGGGACAGCGTAAGCGACTCGAATCGGCAGATGGTGCTTTGGCTGAGAGAGCCAACACCTGGAATCTTCAGGTTGGCTAGCGCCGAACCCACATCCGCTTGGGTTACCCCGAGTTTGATACGTCTCTGCTTAAACCTTTCGGCAAACGCTTCCAAGTCTCTGGGATCGGCGTCCACGTCGCTCATGCAGCCCATGTGGGAAGGGAGCCCGTGGGCATGAGCCATGTTGATCGCTGCCTGGTGCATGTGGTTCATGCCCGCCATGTGGGCGGGATGAGCCGGTGTGGAAACAACCGATCCATCAGGCCCCGCCATTGCCCCGAGTGCCAGTCCTGGGGTGATGTGATCCAGAAGGTCTCCCTCCAAAGCCTGGTGTGGTTGATGATGGTGATGGTGGTGATGATGGTGGTGGTGGCCGGCCAGAGCGGAAGGGTGAGAAATAGGCACGGAGGAGGAAGAAGAAGACGAGGAGGTGCAAGGGAGAGTGTTCATGGTGTGGTAAGTTGCGTCCGGCTTGAAAGGACTGTGATGTGGAGGGTGATGGTGACTCTTGGTCTGAGAGACTATATCCACCGCCGCGAGAGCTTCTGCGCGGGCCAACAAACTCTCATCCAGACCTCCGAATATATTGCTCTGCAATTGCAAATAGAATGCACACATTACTGTCAGCAGGGAATTCTCTCTCCACTCTTCGGATTAAAACATTTCCAGAATGTAAAAAAAGAAATCCTAAAAAAGAACGCACAAAACAAGACACATGCAACATCCCAGGTCATAAAAATTAATACGAAAGGCAAACCCGACTGAATACATAAGTTGGGAGGAAAAAATGGAGGTGTTGGGTGATTTGCTGTGCAGACATGAAAAAAACATCAAGCAAAAAAGTGGGCTGTCAAAATGTGCCTTTAAGCGGTGATTATGCAGAATACGTACCGGTGGGGTTGGGAGACACGCTCGACGCATCGCCTCTGAGCTGCTGCTGCTGATCGTGCTACTGTGTCTAGAAGAACAGGAAGACGACGGCACATTCGAAGTCGAAGATGAAGAAGAATGTAAACTGGAATACTTGGGTTCGGGCAGGGTGGTATGTGGCATGGTGAACGCCTGCTTGCTGTTCAGAGACATCATCATCATATTTGCAGGCGATCGGGCAAAGACAAGTTCCTTTTAATAAGTTAAGGCTCCGCCTCTTCGACTGGAGCTGGAGAGCAGTTGCTTGCCGAAGTCTCGACTAACTGTGCAATAACTATTGCAGTAAAGAATCAAGGCGAGCAATGGTCTGTCTTATCTGTGTTTAGCACAGCTTTAATTATCTACAGGTCTCGGGGACTCCAAAAAGAGTCGTTGTTTTTGCCGGGGTGATGTCGCGTGCAAAGGCGGAGCAACCAAGCGGCTCTAACGCTACGGCTGTGGCATGCGACGACCCCCCCTCCAAATATGCTCACCTCCTATCTTATTTCCTTTCAGTTTTTTTCCTATTCTGTTGAGCGTCTTTATTGCTTTAATTTTTTTTTTCGCCGGCGATGTTTTTGTTAGCTCTTCATGGATGACGACATGAAAAATAAGTGGCATGAAAAGTTTTCTTCTTTTTTCCCCTCCTTTGTATCTCCTAAACATTGGTTTGCAAAATCCCGGTCTTTGACATTTTCTGTTTTCGGTTCAACTATAATTTTAATTAAATGATTAGGTGAGAGTATCGAGACTTCGACTTTAATGCGGCGGGGACTCGTTCTGCTTCTTCTCTGAGGCGAAGGGCAGACTGTTTCTCTCTCTCTCTCTTCCTCTTTCTCACCCTCCCTCTCTCTCTTTCAGTCTCTTTCTCTCTCCCTCTCTCTGTCTCTCTCCCTCTCTCTCTCTCTCGACTCTACCTGAAAAACCTTTCATGATTTATTGTTCTTCATTAGCCACAAGGGCCACTGGGGACTCTGCGCATGGGCAGTCCTCGACAAGACATTCATTTCAAATGGCTAAAGCAAGTATTGTTTCGCTGCGATTAAATTATTAGGATTATATACCAAAACTAAGCGTATGCCATTTATTATTATTATTATTATTATTATTATTATTATTATTACAACAGAGGATTTGGAGAGGCAATTACTAAAAAAATGTACGCATAATTACCAATAGGTTTATCTAGCGATTGACCGACATAAATCAAAGTTAAAAGCCGAAGTAGAATTTCATTATGACACAAAAAGCAATTGAAAGGGGTGGAACAACAATCTTTAAGTAAATTATGTCCTTGCCAGGGATGTATTATTAGACTGAAATTTCATTTAATATTGTGAAACAGCTTTTCAATAAGTAATCTGCTA
Source organism: Mormyrops boulengeri (assembly GCA_026781065.1). Taxonomy (NCBI): domain Eukaryota; kingdom Metazoa; phylum Chordata; class Actinopteri; order Osteoglossiformes; family Mormyridae; genus Mormyrops; species Mormyrops boulengeri. Next base: position 254,728 of record JAODLD010000039.1, read on the forward strand.
CGCCTTATCTTTTTTTATGTGATTAATTCATCTTGACGAATTTATTAGTTTTTATAATGAATATATAAAGAAATTTGGTTATGTCGATTTACTTACGGCTACGTATTATGAAATATATGTTACTGTAAAAGGGCTTTGTATGGGATTTTTAAATTAATGACAACGGGAAGTGGATTTTTAAAAGTCTTTGATTTGATTGCAAACCCAATGAAATGACATACTTGTCGCAGCGGGCTATTATCATATCTTGGCTCTAATTAGGGCATTTAATCAGTGATATAATTAAAAACCTTTAATCATATTGTAATTAACGTGGTTATCTAATTTTCTATAATCTGTTTGAATCTTTTGGATCAGCTAATTGATTTTAAAAACTGTTGATTAAGTACCATTACTGACACCAGCATAAAACTGTAAAACATACGTTTATATAACACTTTTAATGTATAGATGTATGTATTTTGTATGTATCACCTAGTATATTAAAGAAAAAAACAAAGGTTAGATTTAGTTAAAGATATTGCTATACCATGTCGGTGTATTCTGATAAAACCGGTAACAGTATAATCGGAAAACAACGCCAGTTCCAGAGGCATCGTTTATGATATCTATATTTCTGTTATTATTCACAGATGAGTTTACACTGTGTCGTTAACTCTTAATGAGATTATCGATGTTAAGAATTAAGCACAGGGTAATTTTCGCGCAAACCGACCATGCCATCTTACACACACACACACACACACACATATATATTGTATATATATTAACGTATATATATATATATATATGTTTATATCTGCACACGCAAGCATAAAACTATGAGCTACATCTGCCCAATACCAGACAATTATTGGGTTGAAAATTGCACATGTAAAAAACGCAGTGTTCCGGAGTTATCCAGACGTCTATTTTATGAAGGTCGCTGGAAAACTCAATGTGTCTTGCAAGGGGGCTGGTCGCACTTGATCTGCTCTTACGACACACTACAGTTCTATGTCTGTTAAGAACGTGGGTCTGAGACTTGGTTTTCATGCTTGAAGGCGGCAGGAACAAGACCATCAGTACACCGTTAGCACATCTAATTTCTCAGTGATACGTGCCAGCGGGATGATTTACCTCTCAAGCGGAATTAACCGCTTTTTGAAGACATACAAGGGGGGCATCGATGTCTTCTCGCATACAGGCTACCCGACAGACTGATTTATGATCAAACTTTAACGAAATCATTCATATTTCAATACCCCTAAATCGGTGTATGAAAATTTCATTCACAATGAAACACGCAAAAAGTGTATCTTAAGTAAAATAAATCAATCGGCTTGCCTACCTCTCACGGAACTGGTCTTTGAAGTGCATTTCTGCGCTACGTCAGTATCATTCAATTATATTCATCCAGAGCGGACTTTGGGTAACGCATTATCCCAAGGTAATAACTATACCGATTTTGCTGCCACATGAAATAATGGTCTATAACATTGTATTTTTGTAGAATGGTAATGTAGTGAGAATAATTAATTATATCTAAAGGGAAGATATGAACGGATGCTAAAAATGCGTTTATTGCAATAATAATAGGCCCGCTACTATTTCCTATTTATTTCGGACAGCGTACTGGTTTGATACTATAATTACGATCCGTGCCGTTATGGAAGCACGATGTTCCACATGGCTGAGCGTGTCATTGGTCTGTTTAACCCGAATCTTCCGCACTGTTGCGCCCCATTATTCCTTATTAGAAGGTTCTGCTGGTGTTACAATCGATGCAGCGGCATAGCAGTTAACGACAATGATAACACGATGTTGAGAGAAATTCGCATTATTTGTTCAATTTGAATTATAGTTCTCAGCGTCTTCAGTTATTTTAATGTTTTTTTTACTTTCTTGGAATGGTAAATGTGAAAATCCATAGATTACAGATAATTGAAAAACTACTACATAGGAAGAAGCACGGAAACTTTCCAACCATATTATTTCAGAATATATCAATCATTTATCAAATTGCAAAGATGTGTTTCTCATGTCGCCAGTTTCGAGATCTTTCATTCGTGTTTATTCATAAGAACGGGACCCGGTCAACCCTATAGGTGACATAGGCAGCCGCCTACAGGATGCCAGCGTCTGGGGCGCACCAACTTCCCAGCTAATTTCGCTTTGTCTCGAACGGAGGGCGCTGGCGGTGATGCTCGCCTAGGGCGCCACCTTAGCTAGGAGCGGTACTGCGTAAGAATTAAAGAGAAATAAGAAAAACACATTAATGTGATATCAGTGCGGGCTTCCCTTCAGCACTCAACAGAATGAGGTACGAACAATCAAAATAACCACAATATGAAGATTATGGATGTATGATAATACCCTCAGACCGGAATGCAGGCCTAATGTGACAGCCTTTCCTATATTTCTTCCCCTTAGTTGTAGATATTTACATTTTTTCCAGTATATCAAAATTTTGTCCCCTTCTGTGTAAACATGTGCCCTTTCTGATTTCTATCCACGTGTTTTTAACACTCTGGGGCATTCTGAAGATTCTCTCAAGAGCTTTCAGACGATGAAAATTGTTTCTAAACTCAATTGTATGTTTACACAGCGCACCATAATGCAAAAAAAAGTTGAATTAAACACCACTTGATTTCATGCAGGTGACTTCTTTGTGTTTGGCTTACGAAAGCTGGAAGGTGCGATTCTGAACTGCATATGTACTTTACACCAAAAGAAGAGCATGTCTCCCCTAGGATCTCCTCCACGTTAACAATCCCAATTATGGTGCAAAGACCACCAGAGACAGTCTGTAATTCTGACACATTTCCTTTGTGCAGCGAACAAGGTAACTGCCGGTAGCTTTTTCAAAAAACACACGCACACAGACACACACAGATGCACGCACCCACACACACAGGCACGCACACACACACACAGGCACGCACACACAGACACACAGGCACGCACACACACACAGACACACAAGCACGCGCACACACACACCAACACCCAGACACACAAAAAATGATATGCACATGAGGACTGTAGCATTTTTGCTTCTTGATGAAGGAATTTTTGTATTCATTCATTCATTCATTCATTCATTCATTCAGTGGTTGCTTACCAGCTGATCCTGGAAGCTCTGTCATAGCACTGGAAATAACAGGAATTGCTTTTCAGATGGCTGATGTACATGAATATGTCTGTGCTTTTTGTCTTTTTGGTGCTTGTTCATACTATGTGATTCATACTGGGTGAATGCAAACAGAAATGTAAATACCAGAACCAGGTCCTATACTGACTCAACAGTGTTAATTAGACAACACTGTCAACATAAAACAATGGATATTACTTCAAATGGTTGAAACATGGTAACAAATTTGAAGAGTTTAAATAATTTTACATTAAATTGTTCAATGTTTAATGATCTATTGTTTTCGTTTAAAATTAAAATGACGATTTCGACAGCATTAGCTGAGATTATACTATGATTTTATTTCTAAAACTCCTTTTAGAACAAATATATCAGCTCTGAAGCAATTGGAGCATCATCAAGATCTGCATCTCTGGTGCATAACTAATCGAGGAACGTGGTAACAGTGGAGATATATGGAGCATTAGTGATTTTTTTCCATCAATGGGTAGTGAATTGACCAGGTCTCAGGACCAGGCGCAGGACAGAAGGTGTAGGGTTCACACATGGGTGTGGGACTTGTTTGAAAAGCTCACCAGTCTCTAAGATGTGTCAGTTTCAGAGGCCTCACCCGGTGCTGTATGGAGTATCTTGTAAAGTAGACAGAAAGCTGAGAATCTGAAAAAAGCACATCACCGTGGCTTTCTTTAACTGTAGACCTTAGTATTGTCAGTCACCTTGAATCATCAGCTCACTTGCTAGTATATTATGTTGTTGAGTCACTGCAGAGTCTCTCAGGAGTCCACGCTGTTCACCTGCTGACATTAACGAGGAGAAAGACTCAAAGACCCAGGCACAAAAAGATTATCGTCATATATGTATGTGAATCAGCGTACAACCAAAAGAAATGTAAAATAAGAACAGAAAATGTTTTGAGAAAATTAATACTGTTTCCTGCTTGCCGCTGATACACAACTTCTTGGTCAAAAATATTCACTTGATGCAGCCAGTTATCCAAAAAGGAAATATATTAATGCACAGTATTAATGCACAGTATACTGGATCATGCACACAGTGCGGGACACGGTCCTGAACTAATTATTGTAGCACAATTAGTGAGTATTGAAATATATATCAATTCGCCAATACTGCTGGCCTCCGCCTAGGTGCATCATCAACTTGCGCATAATTAACATGCACGTCATTATCCACATGCGCAGGCTGACTTACGATTATACCGCGGCAACTCTGCGTTGTCCAGTTGCAGAGTCTAAAACTGTGCAGAAATGCCCCCCACCCAGCCCAACCCGTCTGCCTGGCTGAAAAAAAAGGCGCAAAACTGGTGAGACTGATTAGAAAGGAAGAAAGAGAGGTGAGATATGAGGTCAGCAAAACAAATAATACATACCAATTTCCAGATGACAGACTACCGCTGATGTCCGTTGGGGGGGGGGGGGTTGGGGAGCATTAGACTCCACGAGCCTGAATAGCGCACCGAAGCTGCGGGGCAGTGGATGATAAGGTCAATCCTTATAATGATGTCACATACCTCTAGGTCCTCAAAATCAATATAGAAGGCCCAATGCACCTGTCAGCAAGTAAAATAAGGCACCAGTGAGAAAGTCATTCGCTTAAAATTGTCTCCGCTATTGATAATATAAGAGATTCAAGCCCCCTTTCGGCATTGTTAATCTTGCCCCGAATCAAAGCATACCGCCCGATCGTATGAACTCGACCAACGCTTCAAGGCACGAGTGTCAAAATGTTAATGGTTACGCTTCGGTCGTCAGTGATCTGCATTTTAATCTACATCCATGTAAAACAAAACCTTTCATGGAGGTCCAAATAACATACTGATGACACTGTAAAGCCGTGACTTTCCAAAGTTTGGGAATATCATTTTCCCAATTCTAATTAGGGAATATAGCCCTGTATTGAGTTTCTGCAGAGCTCAAGTCAGTAAATATGCATCAGTTCCACCCAGATATGCAGAATTATTTAAACAAACAGGGAATCGGATTAAAAACTAAAATGCTTCTTCAAATTATTTAATATATTTAAAAAATATATATATTAATATATATTTGTTTGACAGCATACTATCCTAGGTGCCAGAGTAATATTTAAAGCGATTAAATGTGATATGATTGGCAATGTGCCTGGTTGGTGATTAAAAGAGAATCTCAAACATGGCCTGAACAAACTATTATAAATGCAGGAACAGGAAAATACGCTTTCATCAGGAATGATGGCCTCATATAGATTCCTGGAGTTGTTTAGTCACGGAGCAACACGCATAGATGCAAAAGGAGGACGTCAAGTTCAAGGCTACCTAAGTGGGTAACTGCGCATGTTCCAGAGGAAGAGTTAATGACAGATATCAATGTGCTTTTAAAGAATAACTGTTATAGGTTCGTCGGTGTGTAGACTGGTAACCAAATAAATAACAGTATTACGTCCCAGCAAACTTAAGAGTGGATGAACAATAATAAGCCAAGATGCTCTGTAGGAGTTGCAGCAGTTCCCTGCAGTTTAGTAATTGCAAACTGCAATAAAATAAGCAGCTTCGTAATTTTCGTACATAAACTAAACGAACTTACCTATAATAATTAAAATAATGCACCGGTTGAAGTATACGGAATCATAATACCGGTATGAGCTGAGCAGCTTTCATTTGTTAATTCTACACAGGTCAGACGTGAAGGATGTCTTGGATTCTCGAACTATTGGTGAGCCCATAAAACCTCAAATATACGCGCAAAACATGACTCATATGACAAAATGCAAACGCACAATAGCTACATTACAATAAATGATATTGACCGTAGAGCTCTCTTTTTTTTTTTTTTTTACATCTGCGAACATTTTAAATGGTCACTCGTACTTATTCTATCATTTTTTTAGGAAAATGGAAATCACCACGGGTGACAGCGGGGATGTGCGCAAATTTAGATATTTTACGGTTGTTTCAGGCATGTTCAGTTTGCTGCGACGTTCTTGTAACGTAGTTTTTTCCTGATTTATTGGGACAGTGGGTGACTTTTTAAATACGGTTTTATTAACGGAAACTAAAGCCAACATATCAAACTGGCATAGCCTCTGGAGGAAGTTCTTGAGAAGTTTATGAGAAAGAATGACCGCTCCAGTTGAGATAAAGGTAGGTCATCTTAGATAACACGTAACGCTAATACATCTGTTTTCTTTAAAGTAGGCTGCTCTCCAAGGTGTTTTCGAAATAGTCAATGTGTAACGAAAAACGTGTTATTTTAGGTTCCATATTTGTCAAAACGGACATTTTTATTCGGTCATTTTGTGACACGAAAGGAATTATGCTAAACAAAATAAAATCTTATAATGTCATTTTGATAATTAACAATTTTTCGTTGCCCGCTGTGGAAACCAGCGCGTGAAAATATCAGATATTACTTTACGTTAGTGTCATAACTCAAGAAATTCGCGTACTCCAATCGAATTCATATAGCTTTTTATTATGGACAAAAAGCTACAGTGGAAGTAAATTTAGTGACTTATTTTTTTCAAAGGTTTCTTTCTGACAGAAAACCCAACAAAAATAATGTGAAAACGGCTCGAGCTTCAGTTTTTTTCCGCGCGCCGCGCGTTGTCTGGAGAGGCGCGTGGGATCCGCATTGTCGCCTCGGGCGCTTCTGCTTTGCTAAAGTTTCGTGTCACTGACATAAACGTGTGCAGTAATATCAAAACATTTCATAAATTGGTTATTCTGGTACATTTAAATCCATTTTTTACCCTCTGGCATTTCTTTCAGGTGCTTACACATGCATAGTAAGGCAGATCATTGTAATAGTATGTGCGTATTATAAATACTGCCATTGTCAGCATAAGAACATTAAAACGAGGCTGAACTTGATTTCAGCATCCTACCAACTGTAGATTTCCATATTTAGGATTGTACAGAATTTCTTCTGCAAAAATACCTTATCAATCGCCTTACTCGTTTGTGTTGTAGTGTGTTGCCTAAATATCTCCTGATGAGAATAATGCAGTATTCACGTATCGCGTGAATATATGGTAAAAGGGGGTGATAATCTGTATCGTTTACATTTTGACCTATACAGTCCACTAAAGCAAGCAGAAGCTTCTGTTTATAAATAAAGCATTTCTGCATGGACTTTTCAGTCTGTCTGATTGCCAAAGCATCAACAAGACAGCATGTCTTAAGCTGAAAGGTTGCCTGAAACAGTAAATATCACAATTTCCCCCACAGTTTATAGTTAAACTTCAAAATCTTTTGCAGGAAAGTTAGTTACAATGTGCTTCAGGCTATCAATGACCACATTTTCTGGAAAGAGTTTTGAGAAATCCCTAACTCCTTATCACGAACAATTTAAAACATCTTATCAGTAGATCGGTTGTTAAAAATAAATTGCTATTGAAAATTTGACCTGTGATGCCACTCTCTCATACAGGTATTAAAATGAGGTCCATTTTACCTTTGACCTCAATTAATTTGAAATATAGAAACGTTTCGTTTAGTTTGGGTCAGATGAGGTTTACCTTTGATCTCAATTAACTAAGAAACCACATACTTTTTTCTCTTCATGTACGCTACAAATTGCGTGTCTTTCTTTTTGAAACTTTAGCATCAAATGCTTTGTGCTCGTTGCATCAATCTAACCAATAAGTGTTGGGAAATTGTGCCAGATTGCTAAAAAATCTCATCAGACAGTATACCAGTTAGCAGTAGCACAACTACTGGGTTCTATCCTCTGTAGTGTAACGCCTTCTCATTAGTTTGGTTGCCCCTCATAATAATGCAAGAAAATGTCATTGGTTGTCTAATGGTTGATGCTAATTGACCTCCTTCCCTCTTTTCTTCTAAAAAGAAAAGGTTTCACCTGTTCTCTGATGGTGCTTGTCACCATCTGATCCTACAAATTGAAAAGCTCCTTCCTGTCAGGCTGTCATTGTGCCGTGACTGCTCCTTGTCAGCTATAATGATCACTCTTCTTCATTGAAACAGGTGCGTGTCATGCCAGCCAGTGCGTAGTGCGCTGCGTCGTGCACGTGACCCCGCAACATCAGCCACCGTGCTGTGTAGGGATATGACACATCACGTAGATGTGAATGCCGTGTATAGTACATCGCATACACTCAGTGGCCTGGTGCACTTTACATATACCTGCTTACTAATGAACACTTTGCATCCCAACAAAGTGAATCATGTAACTGAACACAGTCCTCATTTGTCTTGGGACAAATTTATTGATTTCATAACAAAAGTCCATTAACAGGCAATGTTTAACGTATCTGCAGACATTTTCTTTTTAGTTTGTGTCAGAAATTTTTTGACTCATTCAGTTCTGTTCTTGCCATGTATTAATTGCAGTTGTAGTCACTGGCTCCCAAAGGGAAACTAAACACTGATGTTTGGTGTTTTATGTTATTGCAAAGGTGTTATTGATTAAAAAAAAGCCCCCCGATGAAACTGCTTGTCAATGAATTTGTAACTCAGAAGCTCATTTAAAACTATAATTTGGGTTTCAGTTTATTACTACTTGAAAGGGATGTTTTACTTAAAACTACTGGTTGTTTCTAATGTGAGATGTAATGTAAACGAATAAAGTAACATTTTTTTTATGAAATCAATACATTTGCAACATTTTGACTAAATTAAGCATTGCCAAGATTTTCTGTGAACACTGTACAGTACACTGTACACTGTATATCGTCTCTGTGCAATGAAAACCACTTATGTCCACTTTTTACGATTGTGACTTTTTACTATAGATGGAATATGCCGAATGTCATCTTTCTACTGATAATGCTTGATATCTAGTTGACCAATGAAAAGATGCTTTTTGTATTTCTGATGGTTGTATGAACGACCTTATATTGTTCATTTTAACAACATTGATAGATAGCTAACTAACATCACTGTTTATTGTTAATACAAACAAGTTTGTATCTTGTTGACACTGACATGTTTGAATTGCGGACAACAATCTAGTCCATTTCAAATATTAAACCACTCACGGATTGCTGGGTAAACATATGTTTCTGTTTGTGGTGTCTCATTGCATTGTTTTGGGTTTATTTTGTGAAGTAGTTTATATATTTATTCAAGCTGTTGGATTTTTGGATATATCTGCTTTTCATTAGACAGCGACAATATACAGTACGAAAAAAACAGCTAACATGTCTGATTTAAGCAGGTTTTTCAGTGTGGTGTGATTTAGTGCCATGTGTCGTGATTGCAGCATCTCAGAAACCACCACCCTCGTTTGAGGAACAAAGTGAGTAAATTGGCTCAAATAACCAGTTACTCAAGTGTTGTATTTCTCGAGACAGCCAACCACCTACCCTATATGATATAACTTATACTCGCAATGGTGATAACAAGCTTAAAACGAAAGTTAATCGCGAACTGTCTGGCACATTCAGGCGTTTGCCTGCCCGCATTCTTACGTTTTCACGCTTCTTGGTAGCGATGGAAGATGATTAGGTGGTCAGAGACAGGAGTGTTGTTATGGGCCCTCTTTTCTTAACCTAGCAGCTCAGAAGTGATGTTATAGGTCTGCCGTGTTGCCTCATCTCCACTGAGGTCCGTCTCATCTGAATCCTGGCGGCCGGAGCTCTGAATGTTGTGTAAGTGTATAAAGAGCTGGATTTCTGTGAGGCCCGTAACATGCGGAGGTCATCTGTGAGTTCAAAGCTGTGATGGACTGTGGGATGGTTTGTCCCCCCCACCAGTCAGGCTGACCTGATGAGGTAATATGGGCCAGCAACTGCTGCAATGGTCTCCTCCAGCAGTGAAATACATAAAGTTAAATATATTTATGGATGTTTGTTGTTTTTTTATATTTATTCAGTTCAATATTTTAATGGGAACATTCCAGATCAGATGGCTAGCTTAATGGTACAGCAGCTGAACTCTCCTCACAGATGCGATCGGTCAACATCTTTGCTGCCACTGACACGGTGATAGATGTGACGTAGGGATGGTGGAGATTGGGGGTGGGCTTTACCCAGAGGGAAGCAGTGCTGTGCCCTGCTTAGCAGACCCCAGGGGACCTGGTGCTCGCGCTGTTCGTTAATCCCCACTTTGCATCTCCACTGTATGTAATATGTATGGGTCACTGGAGCCATGTGTTTCGAGACGGGGAACACCAAGGGGCGGGAAAGACGATGCCACCATCAATGGCCCCGAGTACTGTTCTGCGTGTCCTCCGGCTCCTTTAGTCTGCGCGGAACACCCTCCCAGTGATCCCTCAAAACGCCACCGCGTCGGGGGCTGCTGCAGCTGACGCTTCCTTTCAGCAGGCTACAGTGACCGGTGCCAGTCTGATTGTTAGAACACGCCCGATTTTTAGCTTATTCAGCTCTAGGTCGACTTGCCCATCTAGAGATGTGTGTGTGTGTGTGTGTTTATCGAAAAAGCTGGCAAACCGCTCGCATGAATCTGTGGTGGCATTACGTGCCTCGTTCGGGCATCCAGTCACCCCTGGTGACCCACCAGAGAAGTTGTTTTCCCATCAAGGAGGCTTTTTGAAGAGTTAACTGTAGTGTGGATCCTCACCATGGTCATCTGCTGCTGTGTGTGTCACAGCATGATTGTTTTTCATATTACGTTTAGTAGCCCTTTTATTCAGTTACTTTATGGCATATATAGCTATGGAGATTACGAGGTAATGAGTGGAACTCCCCAGCTCAGGCTCCTGCAGACGTCTTCCTGTGGAGCAGGAAGGACAGCCTCTGTGCCGGCCGACGGCTCCATGATAGAGCCTGTTTAAGTCTCTGCTTCTAGTTGCCGGGGCTTAGGAAACCCCAATGGAGGGTGGCCCGCCGGACCCCTATGGAGATTTGAGGACCACTTTGGAACTCTAATCCACTCAAAATGTGCTGATAATTTCCCTTGCCAGGACACTCTCTGCCTGGTGTCGCGAGAGTGGCCTCCAGGGACCGGATCAGCCAATGGTAACAAAGTAGCCAGATGTCTGGTTCTGGCAAAGTCCCAGAAGCCAAGCAGCGGCACGCCACAGCCTCTGCCGTGGGCTGGAGATCAAAGGTACCTGAGATTTACTTACGGGCACAAAATATGTGTTGCTTATTCCACGGCTCCCATTAATAACAATCTGGGAGAATTTGTATTTCTAATTAACTCTTTCTTTTGGCGTAGAAGCGCTGCAGGATTTCTTAAGCCACAGCGGAACCCGCGGCAGCCGGGGTGAGCAAACGGATGTGTGATGCAGCAGCAGTCGATGCAAAAAAAGAAGGGGGAAAAAGAAACTCCTAATGCGTGTTTTCTTTGCCGTCGTAAACATATTTTTGCTCTCAGAAAATATGCACGGACGGTAGAGTTGTGATATCAGGAAAACTGGCTTGAGGATGAACCTGGTCCTTTGGTCCAGAGGCATCTCTGATACAGTTGAAGCATCACACAACGCTTTAATATTACTGTACTGCCCTGGGTGGGTCGATTGTGTAACGGCCTCAATGTGTCTTTGCCTTTCTTATGATGAAAGAGCCCCAAAATGCACATTGATAGCTGTCTAAGCATGTCGGGCTAATGCGGGTGCGGGGCCAGTGAGCTCAGGTTCAGGAGTGATCGTGGGTTTGGGGGGGTGTCTCTCTGAGCCAGCAAATGTTGAGGACCTTTTTGAGACCTGAGATCCAAGGGGGAGACCCACAGTGGCAGCAGGACTCTGTTATGGATTCATCAGACCGTCCACACGGGCTGAGTCGAGTGGGTCACTGAGGCTTTCTGGGAAATCCGGCTTCTTGGCCCCTTCGCAAGACATTTTCGAAGGTGCTAAAACGCTAAGGGCTTATGTGGTTGAGCTGCAGGACGTATATAATTTAAAAGATCGTTTGGAGGAGGATTTATGAACTTTATTTTCAAACTTTTAAGGTGATCCGGGAATATTTTACACCGCAATACAGATGGATGTTATGGGGGGATCCGCCGTGCTGTCCCCTGGGGGGCCCGCATCACTTTTAAGAGTGGCCCATTAATTCTATCTTGAGCGTTTTTTTTTATCTTAATATACAAATATTTAGAATAGGTGCCTGGCTTTGAAGTAGCAGAAACAACAAGAATCGCACAGCTCTGTTCGGTGCCTTGGGAAGGTGCTCGCTTCGGGTTGTTGTTATGGGAGGCCGGTCTGTTTTCATCTCACGTGGCACCGTCGCATGTTTTCCACGCATTCAGCCTTCCACAGATGCGATCTGAAGCTGCACTGGATGGGCTCGCACCGCGCATTTGGAGTACACGCTGGCACTTCGGTGGACCAAGCTGGAACACAGGCACCATGGATGGGTGTAAGAAGTTAAGAAGAATGCTGAAAAAGAAAAGGGGCATTGCTGGTAGAAGGGTAATGTGCATTTGGCTCATGGGAGCTTAACTGAAAATGTTCTGAGGGCTGAAGGGAAAATTATTGGTTCAGAGAGATAGCCAATCACATTGTGGAGGAGGTGGGTTCAAGCAACTATAGCAGCACCAAAACAACTGATTGGTTGGTATCACCTCCTCTAGTTGCTTGGATGTTCCTGTGACAAAAATGCAGCTTAGTTTTAGTCATATTTTAGTCATCTGTTTTTTTTTGTTATAGTCTAGTTTTAGTTGACTAAAATTGCAGGATATTTAGTTAATTAAATCTACAGTACATGCAGTCAAATGAAACTAACAAGTTTAGTCATAGTCTACCCTGGTATGTACACACGCACCTGCACAGATTAGTCTACCTCTCTCCACTCTAGATTCCTGAAGGAAACATCTGTGAAGCTGCCATTATAGTGTGCCATTAGGTTTGAACATGCATTCTTTAAAGACATAGTTTTAACTATTGTAATGTGAATCATTGCAATTCTAAAATAGTTTTATTTGAACTTTATCATTAAATAAGATATAAGTAAAACCAAAATGCAGTCTCAAACTAAATACTAAAGTGTCCACTTTTGCATTTATCAGACTGTCATGCAATAAGGGACAAAGGATGTGGGACTGGGAGATGGGGCAAACAAACGGGGGTTTATTCAACTATTAGAGCAAAACAGAAAGGAACAGGATCATGGCTGGATTGTCAACTTTGGTCAGCTGAGATTTTCAATTCCAGACAAGTCTGCACACGCATTTACACGTTTGCACCTTGTAACTAGTCAGTAGTGTTTGCAAACTACTTCAAAGCTTTTGATATAGTTTATTTTAGGCTTAGATTGGAATCATATAGATTTGCCGCAAGATTTCTTGTGTGAGAGTCAGAAAGCGTGAGTGTCACACCAGATGCGTGAGAGTTGACTCCCATGAGTGTGCATTTGAGACTGCTCCTTGCTTAGAGGGCATTTCTGACAGTGTGGTGAAATCCTGTTTATTCATATGCAGATATGTAAAGCGGCCTGATAGAAGAGAACCAAGAAACGTCACTCTCCGCTGTAACACTTGTGTTCCACGTGGTTCCATTTTTTTTCTTTTTAAATGACTTTGAGGCAGTTGAGGGTAAAAAATCCTTTCTTGAGGTTTGTAAAATAGGTCATTTTTTATTTTCCATGGAATTTAACTTTGGCAGAAGTTTTAGAATTAAGAAAAAACATGCCCTGTCTCCCAGATTCATCAGCTCGCCATTCTTAGAATAGCCTCCTCCTTCGGTTTGACTGCCGCTCTTACAAATGACTCCTGAATAATTAATCAGTGTGAAACGATTGTGGCCTTTTCTTTTTCCTTAGGTTTTTGCCCACACAATTAAAGAATATTATTGTGATTCCAGCTGAACCTGAATTACTGCTCCTTTTTTCTTTGTGTCTCAGCGTACTGTATTTTACAGCCCTTCCATGACCTGAACTCTGAATGTATCGCAGACTGAAAGCAGGCTGTACGCCCCCAATGTATAATGCTTTGTAGCTCTTTGTTTTTTTTATAAGTGAAATGGCATGTCAGGTTTGAAACCTTATTGTTGTTTCCTCTGAATCGGAAGCAGCCTACATGTGTTTGCTTTGCGTTTTATTTATTTGGGTGATGAACCACTTGCAGGTAGTTCCTAGGTAAGGTGCAGTGTTGTGTGAGATGGCCTGTGATGAATGCTGATGTGCATCCCCGGTCACACGATGATGTCAGGGAGATCACCCCGGTTCCTTACAGAGGCGAATTTTACCAGTCTCTCAACCGTATTCCTAGTGGACAACTGTCCACATCTCAACAACCATCCTCACAATTGGCAGTAATTGGCGCGTTGCCTGGGAATTCCTCGGAGAGATCTGAGAGTGAAACGGGCACAGGGCTGGCTGCCCTTTCCACCAATTAGAAAGCCCCCTCACCCACCCCTCTCCCAAGCTCCTCCACCTTCCCGGGGGGGCTGGGGTGGGGGGAGCTGGCGGAGGCCTACCGCATGACTTGATCAGGCGACTTGTGGAGATGCTTCCTTCATGGAGCTGGATGTTTGGCCGCAGTGGGACAAGAGCACTGGGCCGGCCCGGGCCCCGCTCCTTGACTGCCAGCTCCACCCCTTCCCCCCGCCCCCCTCCCCTGCTCTTTGAAGCTCCACACCTTCTGCCTTGACCACTGGAAAAAAAAATCACTTTTCTGTGCCATCCATCTGTTAAAAAATATTTAAGTAATAAAATGAAATCCTCACTGCCGCACCGTACGTTTCCGTCCTTGCATTGTTATGGAGATGTGACAAAGGGAGTATTCCCTGTCACACAATGCAAAAATAAATAAATAAATAAAAAAGTGACTGGGGACCAGCTGAGGAACAAAGGCTTCCAGGCTCGGAGCTCCCAATGAGCATTCCCGAGCAAGGGGAAAGCTCCAGAGATCGTTTATGCCATCGCAGTCAAAGCCAGTGCTGCCGCTATGCTTTCGTGACTTTGGTAAATAAGAGTGGAAGAGGATATGGGGTGGAAGAATGGGGGCTTTTGGGGGGGGGGGCTTCCTTTGCTGACAGAGTGTTGTCTGTGATTGTCCCCCGAACTGCACAGCAACCCCCTGAAAGGTGCGGGGGCCTTGCGGCACTGTGGATATTTGAAGTTCAAATTGGCTGTCATTCATGGCCCGATGCGCGATGTGGCTTTACTGGCTAACAGAACGGAGCGGCTGCAGCAAAGGAAATAGTCATTAGCTTTGTGTAAGTATATTCAGTTGTGTGGAGTGCTTTAATTCTGTCTTTGTTTTTGTGTTCGCTATGGTTTTTAAGATCTGTAAATAACTGCAGCCTTGAGCAGTTGATATACTTACCTTTTTTCATTACTGGGCCGTCGTGTAATACACGTTTTAATGCACTATATGTGGTTGTGCTGGCAGGGAGTGCTACAGGTTGACAGGCAAGTGATAAGGCAGCTTGCACGAGGACCCTCACAGGGGGCCTACCTAATATGCTGTCTGCCCCGAGGGCCTATGGGAGCACTGTTGGATTATTATGTTAATGCATGAGCCTGCTGCCCTCTCGGTATCCCAGCTGGCCTTCCTGTCGCCAGGAACTGCTTTGCTCATACGGCGCAGTAATATGGTCCGTGATTGAAAGGCTAAAAAGACCAAGCAGTAGAACGAGAAAGTCCGGGCTGATAAGCATGTAATGAAAACCTGCCATTGTATGAGAGCCTTGGAGAAATGGACACGTCGAGCGCTTCCTGTGGATGTCAGCGAAATCACCTGCAATAAGGATGCGTGACACTAGTTCTAGTTACATGTTGTACTCGCTCCTGCTCCTAGTCAGTACATGTCTTTTTATATTGGTGGATTCATGTGTGTCTGTCTACCCTTGATTTCAAACTGGAGCAGAAAGTCTGACTGAACAGCAAGGGAGTGGCAGTATATTTTGTCTAGCGTCTACCGTCACGGCATGGCCGTACAACCGTTTTATCATGTGCTTAACTGGAATTGGTGGACCATCCTGGTGGAGTACCTCAATCTGGTTTGATATTGCTCAGTTTGAGGAGCTTAATAAGTCGGTCGTTCTTATTTTAATGTTATTTTGATGCACCGCTCATTCCAACAGCGGTTTTTTTCAGTACCTTAATGGTGCTGGCAGCTGATAGTATTGAAGAATCGACGATGACTCTGTCCACCCCAATCCGAGACGGTCCGTTCACCCGCTGCTTTTGGAGTTTTGCCCTCCTTAGCGCGAAAATAGTAGTGCCAGGGCTTTTGTTTAATGCTGGGGGGGGGGTGGCTCAGCTTGGGAGCTTGGTGATACCTCGGTGATAATGTTAACGGTGCAAATGTGTCAGAAGGCACCTGGCAGTGGAGCTGTCATCATCCACCCAAATAAGACTCGCTTTTAATCCCCCTGTCTCTTTGCTGGCAAATATCCACTGATTACAGTTTCCATTACCATTATAAGCTCGTGGAGTGTTTTTCTCTACGTCTCTTTCTCTCTGTCTCTCTCTCTCTCTCTCTCCGGCTGATGTACGCAAGGCCCGCTCGCTCCGTCGTCTCTTGTCGTCTTGGCGGTGAAGCGCCACGCTGCTCGTGTCATTAGATTTGGGCCCTCCCGTTAACGAGATGAAGAGAAGGAGTGGGTAATTGCTGGGTAAATGCTTTGCTGAGACTAAACGTCAATAAAAAGACAGGGACTGCAGCTCAAGCAAGTTGTTTTGCTCGGAGCAGCAGATCTGAATGAGGCGGAGCCGGAGGAACCTGCGTGGTTTGTAATTGACTTCTTCTCGTTTTTACCTGCAACTGTGGATCACTCACTGACTGCTTTTCTCACTTTACAGTCGGCATTTCTTTCCCATGGCCAAGAATGAACAAACTGATAAAATTTGAACCGATTTATCGTGCCCTTTCCTGGCTAATGCTAATAGCTAAACTAAGGTCCACAGAGGCACACTCTTTGTTTCTTTCTTTGTTCTGCTGATTTTGCCATTATCCCTTGAGCATGTCTCATATCTCAAAGATATGAGTAGGGCACTGAGTGAGTAACATCACCATGTAGGGAGAGTGCTACATGAATGACATCACTATATAGGCAAAGCACTGTGAAAATGACATTATCACATAAGCAGGGTGCTGTATGAATGTCATCACCATGCAAGCAGGGTACTACGTGAACGACATCACCATATAGACAGGGAGCAGGGTGAGTGACATCTCCAGCGTATAGGTAGAGTGTAGCATGAATGACATCACCACCGTATAGGGGGACACAGTGTGAATGACATCACCACTGTTTAGACAGGGAGCTATGTAAATGACATCACCATATAGACAGGGAGCAGCTTGAAGGACATCACCACTGTATAGGTGGGGCACAGCATGAATGACATCACCACTGTATAGGTGGGGCACAGCATGAATGACATCACCACTGTATAGATGGGGAGCGATGCAAATGACATCACCATATAGACAGGGAGCAGCATCAATGACATTACCATATAGGCGGGGTACCATTTAAATGACATAACCATATAGGTGGGGCTAGATCGCTGCGATATTACCAACCTGAGAAATAGGAATTGTACTTGTAGCCTGCTTTAGAGATAAGAGTCTCCTGAATAACCAACTCTAAGTGTTTTTCTCCTGTTTTGTTTGAGGCATTGAGGTTTCTGTAGCAAAGCTCTTTATGAACTCAAACTCACTTTAAACTTAATCTTAAAATATTGGATCCTGAAAGATGACACTGTTGGGAAACTGACATGAAAACATCACGTGCGGTCCTCACACACACCTGGGTGTATTTCAAGTCATTTACTCCCAGTTGAAACAATACTGCCTCCCCCCTCCCCCCGCCCAGTGCTGAAACGTCCTGACAGCTTGGCGCTGCCGTCCCAGTTGGATTGAAGGATGGCACAGGTAGAAAGAGCTCCTGGTGAGGCGGATGCCGCTGCTGGATCTGCCGGTCTCTTCAGGCTGCTGTTTGGTTCCCCATGCCTGCCCACTCTTCCTCCCCAAGCCCAAATCCACACCACTGCTCTGATTCAAACCCTTTGCATTTTTCACATGCTCCCCTGATACGGCGAAAAATTCCCCTGGGGAGGCTGGTGCCTAAGTTCTGGGACCGATATCGGAAATGGAGGAATCATTATGTTTGACACCTGTGTTTAGCGGAACCCCCCCCCACTCCCCCCCAATAAGGTCCATTGGCTGCCTAATGAATCAGTAAAGGGAACATGGTACCCCGGCTCTGAGCAGGACCCGGCAGGTGATGTGGAACAGAGGCTGTCTGGCAGAGTGGCTCGCACTCCTCTGTACAGCGCAAGGTTCTGGGAAGGTGTCCACAGCTGGGCAGACTGACTGCGGAGTGTTCACTGTTCTGTTATTTCAAACTCGAATAAACTCTAGAAGAGCCTCTGTAAGCAGCCACCCCCCACCCCCCAATACAGGTGAGGCTGGTCTTCACAGCTGGCCAGCTGGAGACTGGAGCCTGAACTGGGGCCTCTCCTGCAAAACATGGGGCCGCGGTGTGCAGGCGGGTGGGCCCGCATAGCTCAGGCCATTAAAGATGGAGCGCAGCTGCCTGGCCGGGCAGCAGCTGGGGCAGAGCAAGCCTGACACTTCCTCAGTAATGAGCCGGCTCCGGCCGGCTGGGTCAATAATTCATACGGAGCTGGAGTCGACACGGCATGGGTCGCTCCCGCCTCGGTGGCTCCATGGGCAGGCCGTCGCCGCACGGCCTTGGTGCCATGGGCTGGCGCTTCGCCGGCCTTCACTCTTAATAGTCATCGCCGCGGCTACCGTGACGTGTGGCTAGCTGCCATGGCTGGTTTTATTGGCCCCTTTCGGAGCGGTGCGTCACGCGGGTGGTAGCTCGCGGGCGTCTCGCGCCGCACCGGAATACGGTAAATGGAAAGCTCCTGTGTGCTGCTTAAGTAGCATCAGCGTTTCCCAGCCTGCTTCAGCGAGCACTGAATCATGGTGACAGGGGTCAGACCCCTGGGAACGACGGCCGTGTGGACCCCTCCAGCTCCTGCACTCCGCTCGAAAGGCAGACCCCGTCACTAATGCCCCCGTCAAGGCTCCCGAACGCCGCCGTCTGTCAGGAAACAAATTAGGGCGTGCTGGCGGAGATCGGGAGGGGCACAGGGGTCAACGTTTATAAAGCTCAGAGTGCCCCTCCCTTCATATTTATCGCAAGGCTGCACTGATGCATGGGGTGGGGCGGCAAGGCATGCCGGCTGGTTTCTGCCACACTAAGGGTCAGAGTTCATCTTAGCTGCCTCGGACATAGTCACATGGGCCTTCAAAACCTGCCACGTGACCAACTGCTGATGATGTCTTCTACATGTTAAGTGTATATGTATACATCTAAATATATACACACAGAATAACATACAGCGACCACTAACGTTGCACATCTTCACACCTCCCTCTATCGAAATGAACCAATTAGAATATATGTACATATGACAGTACTTGTGTGTGTGTGTTTGATAAGATATACTTTATTGATCCCAGGGGGGAACGTGTTTGCATACAGCAGCAGAAACTTAAAGTGCACAGATACAGATGTGCAAGAGCACAAGACAAAGTTTATGGAAACAGTTGTGCAAACAACATTGTGCAAAGCCATAAATGGAGATGTATGCGTTTTTGAGTGATGTGTATGTTTAATGTTACTGAAATAATGTTGCCTTGTACATGGGGGGATGGGTGTAAATTTATAGGTATATAGGGGCAATAACAGTTCGATTACAGACAAATAATGTAACAATGTCAGCGGTCATGACTCTGGTCACATTATGAATGGAGTCTGGACTCATTTGGACTCAGTGACCGTTCAGCCGAGTCACGTAGAGACTCGGGGTTGTTCCGGATCACCAGGCATCTTTCGCTGTCCTGTGTCTGACACGCGTCACACCACCCGTAAGAATTGTCCCTTCCTCCCTCCCGCCCAGCGTTATTAAATGAAACCGATTTACCGGAAACGGGGCCGACATAAATGCCTCTCGCAGCTAGGTGGTGGTGGTGGTGGGGGGGGACTGTCGCATGCACACTACGGGCAACAGCAGGATGATAAATCAGCATGCGGTAATGACCGTAATCAGGGAGAATATGTAAAAATATAGCTTGCATGAAAGATCCGCCTTATGAGCTGCCACCGTCCATGCGATATATGTTCAAATAAATGTTTAGCAATAACCATGCTGGAGATGAATGCACCCCTTTACTCCATCACGGAGGGGGCCGGGGGGGTGAAAAGTCAGAAGCGAGACCCGGCACAGATATTGTCCTGCTGTAGCTATTGTCCACCCCATCCGTCACTGTCGGCCAGCCTGCCTCTCATTAAAGACCCCCCTCTTGCAGAACCACTTAATTTCCTTAAGAGGACCAGACACCTGATTCAATTTCGCACCCATTACACGGAATCCAGATTTGTTTTTCCGCCCTGGCAGTATTGAGACAAACGATCATGCAAGGTTAAGCAAAAGAAGATTCCTTAAAATTAAATGTTGTCGACACAATTTCTGTGGCCTCTATGGCCCGGTCTTAGACATCCCGTAGTTCTCCGATCTCATTTTATATCCCTCTGCACACATTGGTGAACCGCCCTGATAATCCGTTTACTGTCCCAGGCTGGATCTGGCTCGTAAAGTGTCTGGCACAATGTGAGAGCGAATTTATTTTCTATTCCTGCTTGCGATTCCTCAGCCGTTGTGCCCTTCGCACTTGTATGGGGTTTGTCTAAGTAGCTTGAGTTCAGGGATTACATAGGTATAAAGTTCTTTCTGCGAGGCCTGTTCTAGGTTGAGTATCTCTGGCATTCGTGTGAGGCTCGTTAAAGGAGTTCGTAAGGTTTCCCTCCTCTGGGTCATGGTACTTATGAGAGACCTCTGTCAGTGTGACCTCCTGCCTACTCCGACTGGGCTGAGTCAGACCCAGGAGGGGGAAGTCTCTCTCTTTTTGTCTTTATTTATCTGCCAGAGCTTTCATCTGCAGCGTGTATGTGTGTTTGATCTCACACTCTCCCAAGTGACATGAAAATGGCATGCATGCATTTTTTTTGTTTAATTTATTTCCTGTCGTGTACAGCACGTCAGTTGCCGGGGAACTCGCCGTCGTCGAGCTGGGGAGACATGTAGCTTCCGGAAGCTGGGAGCTCTGAGACCGGACGTGGAGAAGCCAGGTCCTCCAGGACGACTTCCCAGAGGCTCCTGAACGCTCCACTCTGCTCAGCCACCAGAAGAGGGCTTGTCACCTGCTCTGACTGCCGGCTGGCTGGATTTGCATAGGCACACTTCTGACGGGTTGCTCCCAAGAAGGCCTGCCTCCCCGCTCCTCCAAGGATCAAACGCTGTAGGACACACACAGGACTTCTTCAAGAGCACCAAGTGGTGGCCCTTAGGGTGGGGAACCAGCAGATGCTCAAACTGAAGAATTATATCAAGGGCGGAGAACCGTTCTCTCCTGCTTTCTGTGGCGGCGCTGTCAGGTATCTGAAAGATTGTGCGGGGAGCCAAGTAAAAATATCTTCTTTTTGTCTCTGAATGTTACAAAGCAACCATGAATTTTTCTATGACTATAGTAAGCCTATGGAATGCCTGCTGCCTCTGGCAATTTTACTATTTTATTGTGTTTTGGGCCAATTTGGCAGGAGAGTGTGGTTGAAAATGGAGTAAGAATACCCAGGAAAAATCCTAAGGTGTTCTGGCTGGGTTTCGTTTGGGCTGCGTTGATGTAGCGCTGGGTCTGATTGGTCGGGCCCCCAGCATTCTGCCAGCATGGCACAGAGACCGCAGGTGCTCTTTGAGGGCACAGGGTGGAACTCCTCACCTCCAGGCCGCCGCTACTCCGTTGCCTTGGCGACACCTTTCCGTTCTCCCGTTCGAGCCTGTCTTGCAGCCGTAACGCGTTGCGTTCTCTCTCCTTAACTGAACGCAAAAGGCATTCGACCGACCATTAAAAGGCATTAAATGTGTCGTTTTCGAGGAGAATATGGCTTTTGATTTGCTCCTTTTGCATTTTTATTACGATACTATGAAGCACAGCACAGGCCTTAATTAATCATCAGTCTGTACGTGGGGACGAGCGCGCTGTTATGTGTCGTTCTGTTTGTTATTGTAATTATTTTTTCATTATGCTGAGGCGGGTTGTTTTGAAGGGCGGACACAGATATTGTTCATGCTGTGGATTATGTATGTGATAAGCATACATAACCTGATAAGATTAGGCCTCTCTCAGGCTTCTCGTCATCAGCCGGCGCGTAGAATGGCGATGTCGCAGGGATAAGGACAAAGGAGCCAGCTGTTGAAAGGTGGCGTTGGAGGGCGTAAATGCTGGTTAGCTACCAGAGGATGGGCAAGAAACCGAGCAGGTGCGGCTCTATGTATGTGCAGCTGAATGCTAAGGTAAGACTGCTCTGTATGTGTCGGGGCTGGGGGGGGGGGGGCTTCCTGCTATGCAAGGCTGTGAAATGCGTAACGGCATTTGATCTCTTGATCAAATAATCAAAAGGGGTTTGTGTGCTCATGTAGTGGGGGCTGGCCCAGAGAAGTAGGCGAGATGGTCTCTACACATGTAATTCTTGTCATTAAATTCAAGCAATCTTTTTTTTTATTATTAATGAATATTTCAGTAGTTATTGCAAGGGGGCTTCTCATTTGATTCCACTGCCTTTCCTCACTGGTGAATTATTATTCCTGGAATCTCTTAATTAATAGCATTGTGCGATTGGACGAGAAGCCGCCCGCGTGGGCCGGGCCCGGCGGTGTGAACAGGGCTGCGGGGCTCCCCACCGAGGACACCAGCCCAGCGGGGCGCCGTTAATTCAAAGTAAGTAAACAAATGGGTCCCCCTGATGCCATCGCCACTCCTGCCCGGTCCCAGTGAGCCCACTTCCTGGCTTTGTGTGTCTGGTGTGGGGTGGGGGGGATAGCGGCAGGCTTCCCAGTGCTCTGGCCTGCCTGCCAAGAGAGGAATCCTGGAAATATTTGGGAATTTTAGCTGCCAAAGGTGGCGGCATTCTTACCTGAGCCGTCCCTTTCTGCCATATGCTGGGTCCCGCTTGGTTTGCAGGGAAGCCTCAGGGTGTGTGTGTTTGTGTGTGTGTGTGTGTGTGTGTGTGTGTGTGTCTCTGTGTACCCACGTCCTGGTCCAGTACCATTACTTATTGATAAGGCTTGGAAAAACGCAGAATCTAATGAAATTATCAACGTTGCTGAATTAATTATGAACATGAATAAGAGAGGCTGACCCTGTGGAGCCGGGGACCTCATTAGCCATTCAGTCTCATCACATCCTCCTTTGGAGCACAGCACCAGGCACCGGGTCTCGTTCTACCACCACCGCGGCCGGCCAGCGCCTCACCTGTGCCGGCGCTCCCGGCTCGGAGTGGCCCGTAGTGCCTTTTTCCTCTGCCGTGCTCCCTCGGCCCTTTGTGTGCATGTGTGTGTGTGTGTATGTGTATGTGTGTGTGTGTATGCATGCTCCCTCCGACAGCACGGCAAGAAAACAGAACCAACCTTCTGATGGACGGCGCTTCGGATCCGCAGTGAGAGATCATGTCTCCTCACCCCTGTGTGCTCCCACCCATCACCATGGCGTGTCGCCGCACTCTCATCCGGTAAGCAGAAGCCGTAACTGCCCACACCGTCTTGCCGCCCGGTTAATCCCACCCCCACCCCCACCCCTTAGCACTATCGCGGATTTCACGTGCGGGTTTCCATGAATAGTGTCCGAACGAACAAACAGTTATGGGGGTCCGCTGTGCAGTTTAGCGGCGCCTGCTTGCCCATCCCGCCACGATGACTCCCATACCGCACACCGCCGCGGTCTCAGAGGCGACGCTGACCCCCCCCCCAGCACTGGCTGATCCTGCCTTTGTGCGTTTCCTGGTGAGTACCATCGCCGTGTGTCACAGGCCGTGTTAAGTTATTTATGTATGACGGGTCAGATGCTGTCTGATCACTAGACCTCCTTAGTTTCTGCAATCCTCAAATGCCAGAGTGTTTACGTAAACCGGATGTACTCTCACCGTGTTGAAGTCTTTCTACGTGGTTTAGCTTGTAATTTAGAATATAGTGGCACTTTTTAAATGGCATTAGTTTTTCCATATACTTCATTAGATATCGTCTGAAAGCTAAAGGAAAAAGGGAATTTCCGCTCTCAGTGGGTGTATTCTACGAATCGACCAAATTGATCGGCTTACAAATTACGGTAATCCTAAAAGAGGCCCGGTCGACGTATTGATTACTTCTATGAGGATCATCAAATAGCCATTACTTTGACCGGAGGGGGGGGGGCTGGTCTTCTGAGAGGGGCTGACTGATGGTGCTGGGGGAGCAGATATTTGTCGCCGCGTTCCCGTTGCCCTGGCAGCAATTAAATATCTGACCTGCCTTATGTTGCATATCAGCCAGGCTGCGGGTCGTTTTGTCGCTAATATGCGTCTCCGCTGAGAAAACGTCAAAACAGGGCAGCTCAGCAACAACCTCGGTAGTAGCAATTTATCTAGTGACGTCTTAGTTACCCGGTCAGGACCAAGACATATTTCCCGTATTTACAGTATGACTTATTCAAATGGCAGCTAGCTGGAAAGGAGCACAACTAATTAAAGTCTTCTCGGGCTTCTCCTCTTGTTTACGCACTTTCGGAAATGGTGTCAAGATGCATACAAAGGGAGACGGTACCATCAAGCCTCAGACACGGCGAGTGTCAGAAGTTCAAGGTTTTCAATTACACAGCTTAAATGTTCACGTGAGTGTCCCATGGCTGATTTAATATTCAACATTTTAAGGTCTAATTGTTAAAGAAAGCTGTGTTTTTTGTAGCTGCAATGGTAATAACTAATGATAGATGCATAAAATTAACATAAATTTCAGACCAAGGGAGCATGTATCTGATCATTGTACCACTGAGAATTGCTCTAAGTTAGGAAGTTAATTTTATTAGCTACACCCTTCATTTAGACATGCCGCTTTACAATAATTGGAAAACAGAATACAAGATTAGGATTTGCTAGGTGATGGGCGCCCATGAGGTGTGATGTGATGGAAGCACTGAGGTCCACGTGCACATGTCCGGTTGGGCTGCCCGTGACCGCCCTGGGGAGCACAGCGTAAACAAAAGGGTGTGGTGCTAATCTTTCTGTTTGATCCAGATCTCTCAATCAAGTCAGGTCTTCGGTTCCATTGGGAGCCCTGTGACCGGCGTCCCGGTGACAGGGGCTTGAACCCTTTGGTGTCGTCAGGAAAAGCACAAATGTCACACGCTTGGACAGCCGCGGCTGACGACATCGCAGTGCAACACTTCTGTCTAAGCATGCAAAACAAAAAAAATTTACAGCTTTTAGAGCCCTCGGTTCCTAGTTTTCAGGTTCCTCAGTCTCCGTCACCAAGGAGGGGGTATATGGAGAACCTGCCTGAATACGGGGCTAGGCTTCAGTGACACGTGTGTGAGGCTTTTATCACGTCTCCCGGGTCTCCCATGGCGCTTGTGATACATCCACGCACAAACTGGCAGCAGTCACCGAAATTTGGAGGAGGATTCACTAAAATTTGGTCACAATCAATGACCTTTGGTCATATTTAGTGGTCCTTCGCTCTTTTGATGATCTTTGGGCCAAACAGAGTTTTTTGGCCGCATCTTTGGCCCTTTCCACATTCTTTGCGCATATTAAATGATCTTTGGCCCAATCAGAAGTGTTTGGTTGCATTAAATGATCTTCAGCTCACTTGGAGATCTTTGGCCACTATCAGTGATCTTTGGCCCATTGGAAATCTTTGTTCACTTTCGGTGATCTTTGCCCCATTCAACGATCTTTGGTCACGTTTGATGGTCTTTGGCCCGGTCCACAACCTTTGGTCATGTTAGGTGGTCTTTGGACCAGTTGACAATCTTTGGCTGTGTTTGGTGGTCTTTAGCCAGTTAATTGATATTTAGCTGTGTTCGGTGGTCTTTGGCTCCATTAACAATCTTTGGTGGTGTTTGGGGGTCTTAGGGCTATTTGAAGAATTTTGGTTGTGTTCTGTAGTCTTTTATCCATTGATGATCTTCGGTTATGCTCAGTTGTCTTTGCTCACTTTTGGTGATCCTTGGTCCCCATCCTCTGTGAAAATTAATATCTCTGCTTCTTGCAAGTGACAACTTGCAACAGGAAGCCATTATTTCCTCATCTGTTTGTATTAAAGCAAGGCAAAGGAACACAAACGGGGTCACCTGTGCCGTATGTATCTACAATTCAAATCGAGGGTCCGGTCTCAGAGCTGGTCCCCTTGGCGCCGCCCTAACTGCATTAGCGGGGGTGGCTCTTTTTCTCTCACATTTGTCACAGGAATTTAATTACTCGAATGACCACAAAACTAACAAATTTAATTCCGCATGTGCGGACTGACTTGGAGTGACAGTATTCTTTATGCATCCCCCCGTCCCCCTCCTTTGCACTTCATAAAATGCAGATAAAAATCTGCGGAGGAGACGGCTTCCCCTTCGCCTCGCTCATTATTCCTGCGCCGGTGTCTGCCGCCTCTGCCTTGCGCTTGTTGTCGAGCTGGATTTGATGGAGCTGCGTTTAAAGCCGGTGCTGGTGTCAGCAGACGTTAGCGCTGTTAGCGCCGGGCGTGAGTCGCGTTCCGCTCCGTCCCCTCAGCGGCACGATTCTCACTGGCGCTACGCAGGTCCCTTTTGATGTCTGAAGTCTCCTTCCGTTGCCGCTGTCTGTTGTCCTGATCTCTGGGACTCGGTATCCTCAGTTAATCACCTTCTCAGGGGCTGTTGCTTCATATAGCGGCAGGGCCTAGTTCAGCTCATACAAGTCTGGGGTAGCTGGGTGAGTGGCGGCAGTGGCCTCCCTGTGCAGAGGCGCTCTTCGGCCCCCTGTCAGTCAGTAACATATATCCATACGCCGCCAGCCACAGTTTGCATGACCTACTCTCCATCCAGGGACTTTGATTTTATCAAGCTGCCTTTTGTAGATTGGGCCTCACTCTCAACAGAGAGTCCAGAATAAAACCACATTACAAAGCTTCACTTCACCTTATAGTTTGAGGATATGATGCTTGGGGATTTTACCTGTGGTCTGTTTTAAAATTTAATCTTGACATGCTTCCTTATCTTGATAAAATGAGGATAATGTAGTCAGGAAAGTAAGGGTCATTACATCGAAGCTTCTGTGAAACAGGTATGTGAGTAGCTCGCATTCTGCTGGACCCAGGGTCAGAGGTCAAAGGTCAAATAAACAAGAAGGTTGACATGGGGTGCTGGTGTCGTTGAGGCTGTTAGTCATAGATTGCTTTTCAGCCTCAGAAATATTCTGGTATTACATAATTTAAGCGTGTTTACACATTACAGAAGCCATTACAGAATCCATTGAAATGCTAACGATTATTTTTTTTTTCCCCCCACTCTTCGATTGAATAAATTAATGGTTGTTCAGTTCAACCAAAGTAATGAATTATGCATATTGAAAGCATTTTTGTTGTTGTTATTGTTAAGTATTTGTTTAGCACGCAGAATCAAAGGGCCTGTATGTCTTGTTGGTTTCGAAGGAACTTTGAAATGCTCTCACTCTCGTGTAGGGGTAATACCATGGCAATCACCATTCGTGCGGCAAAGAATAATTCAACCCAAGCGGAAGCATGGAACAAGGCCACAATCGGTGATAGGGGGTGGGCGTTTTTAAGAGTAATATCATTATCCTGTGGGTGAAGGCCGGTAACCTGAGTCTGCATGCATGCTGGGGAGCCTTCGCCCCCCCTGTCTCCCTGACAAATGTTTATCTAATGGGGCGGACCACAGGTTAAATCCAGGGCTCATTAAAAGCCAAGCACCAATTACAGGTGATAAGAGGGTGCAAACAATAGCTTTTCAGACCGCCCTGAGGCCCCCCCCCCCCCACACGCGCTCTCTCTGTGCCGAGTCCCGTTATTTTCTGTGAGGCGTTTTCCTCTTTCAGAAAAAAGCCTCATTAAGAGAAAGATATTTATCTAAGTGGGCTTCCCGAGGTTTTTTGGGGTTTCATGAAATGACAGACAAAATAGGCAATTATTGCCAGAATGCTGGCGGTGGCCAGTTTCTTTGGAATGTCACTCGACAAAAGAAAGAAACCAGAAAGCAGGTGAATTTTCGCAGTTGAAGAAGCAGGGCTTAGAATTGTGCGGATTCATATCGACACCTAATATTAACTTTGAGGTAATGGGGGCGGGCGGGGCTTTTTATGAGGACCCGACGTTGTTCATTAGCTGCGTTAGCACGTGTGGTGAAGAGGTGACGTCTGTAGATGCCGAGAAGTGAGGCGGGAACAAAGTGGGGCGTGAAAATGAGGGAGGGACGGCAGTGGCGGGTGGCGCGCTGGGTCAGAGTGCAGTGCTGTTTTACAACAGTGCAGTGACAGGCTCGCGCGCCCTGTGATGTTTTTTCCAGCCGCTATGTGTGTATACCAGTGTGAGTGTATGTGTGTGTTTTTCCCCCTCGCTCTGCTTTTTGATGTTCCTCTGATTTGTAACTTTTCATGTGCTGCCAGCCGGCCGTCATCCGCAAAGAACCGCTTCCTTTCCAGGGCGACTTGCGTATATAAATATTTTCACTTGATGAATAAGATGCAGCCGGCGGGACGGCGGCACCGGAGCTCGCCGGGCTTTGATACACTTCTCGCGGGCCCGCGGTGGTGCCACTGTGCCGTGCCTCGGACCTGCCGCGCAGGAGCGCTGCTCCCCAGACCGCCGGGAAGCCAGCAAAAGCCAGTGCACTTAAATATTGCATTCCCGTTAACTCTGTGTACAGAGGTTAGCCGCAGCATGCTGTTATTTATTTAGGCGGTGTGTTTTTCGGTTAAGAAACGCACAAATTATTGATCAAACTTCTTTCTATAAATGTATTTTTTAAATACTTTCCCACACATGCCCAAGCCAAATGTGCGGATAATCTACTATATGTGGGTGAACAAAAAAAATCCACTCCTCCATCCATCCATCCATCCATCTTTAATATCCTCCAAGGACTGGGTCGAGAGGGACTTGGAGTTTGTCCCAGAAAACACAGGCCTCGAAGCAAGGGACACCTTGACCAGGGTGCCGATCAATAACAGGGCACAAACATTGATGCGTTAAGCCAATATATATCCATCTATCTTCTAACTGCTTATGTTTGTCAGGGCCATCAGAGGAGGCCTAGTGGCCATTCTGCAAAATGCAGGGAACGTGGCAAATAAACCTGGACAAGATAGCAGTCAATAAACGGATACAAATATCTACCCATCCATCAATTTTCCATACCCGCTTGTCCTATACAGGGTCCTGGGGGTCCGCAGCCTTCACCAAAAGCTACAGGTACAAGATAGGGAATAATCAAGGATAGGCCGTTAACCCATCGATAAACATACACAAATGCACACATACCTACAAACAATTTAGCAACTCCAATTCATCTTAGCATGATTTTGGACTGTGGGGTGAAACCAAACCTGGAGGAAACCAGGGTAAAAACGCAGTAAAAACTGCATTAATGTCAATATCCATCCATCCATCCATCTTCTAACTGCTTATTTTGGTCAGCGTTGTAGGGGGCCCTGGTGTATATTATAAAAAACATATAGCACAAGGTGAGTACATCATGGACTGGATACCAGTCAGTAACTGAATACGAACATTGATCTCTTAAACCAAACATATATGATAACGCAACGCATGAAACTTTATTTAAACTTATTTAATTTCATTATACATGTTCACTATTTAAGTGGCTGATTTCACAGAACCTGTTAGTACGATCCATGCTTGGAATAAAACCCTCAGATTTGTGCGCTAAGTTGCGGCTGAAACTCTCCGGTGCTGAGGACGAGTATTAGGAACAGATACGATGCTATTCCAAAGTAATCCCCAACCCCTAGACTCACTGTTTATCCTGCTGAACAGGAAAAGCTTGTAAGCTGTTCCTTGAACAACATAACCCCAGGTCTGGATTTTAAATATAATCAAGACTTAGACTTTTTAATTGCTTGATATATAATGTATATGCATTCAGATGGTGGCTTATTGCTTATTCAGAAATTTTCTGCGGGGAGGGTAGAATTCGAAAGTATGAAATAGGAGGCATAAGCTGAACATGTTTATTTACCCGCTTGTTTTTTTTTTTTGACCGCTCCTTTTCTGATGACTCTCCCGAAAGGAGAAGAGAATGACGTCGCCGGGTTAATGGGAGCAGGGAGGGGGCGAGGGGTGGGCCTCCTGGCTTTTTCCGCAGATAACGATCCCTCGGAACGGTGTTTTTTTTCGGTAAAGATGAAAGGTCGTTCTGGCGTTGCACCGTACCGCACATCTGACTGAAGCAGGTGTTAGAAATGCAGATGAACGGGCCAGACTAAAGACAATACAAATTCGGAGTGAAAATGGTACTGGCACGCCGCCTCTGTTGTTAACGCGGGAAGCCCAGGGAGCGTTAATAATTGACGCGGCGGCGCGCGTGCGCCTGCGCGGAGCCGCTAGTTAGAGGAGAGGTGTCGGCCGCTCTTAAACAGCGAGCCGCGCTTTGTTGTGTACACGTCTGCCGCCACTGCCTCGCCTCGCACACCCGTTCCTGCTGCTGGTTTAATGATCGGCTCAGGACGGCATTCGCTGGCCGAAGTGCAGCTTCAGTTT
>JAODLD010000039.1:285419-295443 GCA_026781065.1 Mormyrops boulengeri
AGTTTTTTTTTGGGGGGGGGGGGTTGGAGGAGGAAGGGGGGGGAAGAGAGGCTTTGTACGCTGGGGTGTTTTTCAAAGAAGCACAGACTTGAAGCCATTGGGAGAGTCCTTTGACTTTAATCTTGAGATCCTTTGAAAATTATGGCCGAGGATCGTGGCGCTTCATTAAAAGACGTGCTGCTCTCCTTCTTCTCATGGAGTTTGGCCAGGATTTTGCTCCATGCCGATTTCAGTGTTCCCCCCCTTGATACGGCCCCTTGCCGTCCGGGGCCACCTCGCATCAGGGACATTCTACATTCAACCCACCATCCAATTAATGGCGCAGAGGTTGTACGTTGGTCGTATCCCCAGTAAGGTTTTAGATATGGTCCCATGAACCCAGAATGTGGACAGCATGTCAGGTTCCCTCGCCCTCCTCCTAAATCTTGAAATTGTTCTGGCTCACAGGTGCACGCAGGGTAACTTTAATGGTGGGGCCCCATGGGCCTGATGTTCAGGGCCTCAAATTTCAAATGAGCAAGCTGAGGCCCTTTGTGAAAAGTGTCAAGGGCACTTGGCAGTCTCCGGCGTGATTAGGTTACCAGGGCTTACTTAGGTCTGTGGTCAGGTCGTCTCACTTGCTGGCAAGGCCTGTCACCAGACGGCAACGGTCCCCAAGACATCACCTCTCCTCACTCCATGCCTGAAATCACAGGTGGGAATTTCAAGTCTAGAAAGCACAAATCCAGACCAAGATTTTGCTTCGACCAACCAGTTGAGTGACTGTGACTTTTTATACTCTACTAAGTTGAAACGTAATCTTGGTCTGGACTTTTACTCTCTTGACCTTAAATTTCCACCTCTGCCTGCAATCCAGGCTCTGAGACTTCGGCAAAACAGCAGGCAGGTGTCAGTCGATACCTCGATGGCACTGGTTGTTCGGATCAGGCCCTGGCAGCTGGTTTTGAGTCACCAGGCCTCCCTTATGATGCTAGAGTTTCGCTCTGTTTTGTTTGTTAAACTGTGAGTGTGTGTATGTGTGTGTGTGCGCGCGCGCATGCCCGTGTGCTTCTGCCTGACAGGATGTTCACAGACAACACACGTTTTTATAAATAGTAAAACTCTGGGACGGGGTAAAACTCCCCCCCAAGCTTTTCTGGGGACGGTTAGATTATAAAACGCCTCTCCGCTCGCGCCGCTAAAAGACGCCGCGTGAAAGAGATGTCATTCCGCCTGGAGATTTTTTAACCCATAAACATGGAACGAGCGCTGACAATGGCAGGCGAGCCGGCATCGGAGGGCGCCTCCGCGTTGCGTTTGTTTACGATCCGCGCCGTCGAGTGGGAGGACTTTGGATAAACGCTACCGGCACTCCGGCGTGCCGGCTGAGCTTCATGGGCTTATTTGTGCTGCTATAATTTTGTCAGCAGCCATGCCATGGCCCTCTGTCGCATGCGGCACCTTTGGTGTCGCCGTTTCGAGCTGCCAGGTGTCGGAAAGGTCTCATGCGTATGGGGTGTTACCATACGGGGGCAGCTGTTACCGTCACAAACGATGATGGCTTCCTGTTCCGTCTGACATCCTGATTCTCAGTTTCTCTGTGGAAAGTATTTCTTCGCTGCTCGTACGGTGACTACTTAAGGAGACCAGCATCCATACAGATTATATTCCAGTCACGCTTTTCTTCGTAGAAACTAGAAGCGGATAAATTGCTTGTTTTCCTCGTAACTGATGAGGTTGAGTATTGATGTTTGGTGTGAAGTCTAATACCGTTCACTATCCCTCTTAGACATGGAGATCTCGGTTCACCAGCTGTAAGGCACTGAAATCGTTCTCCGTTCTTTATGGTTCTTCATGGAGTGAATCATGCGGTGTTGTGGGCACTGTTCAGTTCTGTGTATAATTTAGAGACTGATAAGGGACAGGGGGACAGTGAGGAATAGGGTTACTTGGAAAAGTTTCCTTTTTCGGGGCTATTTGGGAACTGGGAAGGGTTGGGATGGAATTGGGGGGCGGGGCTTACAGATGAGAACTGGGGGGTGGGGACAGTAAGCATGGACTGAGGCACCTGGGACAAGAGAATGCTTGTAGAGAGGATAGGTACTGGTCCTGGGGGCTGGTGTTGACTGGCACTACTGGCAACAAACCTCAACACAAAAATGAATACGTATTGAAGTGAGCTTATCTGAGCCTCCTTCCCAAGACGCTAACGCTAGCCCATGTGACAGGAAGTTTACAAGCATGGAAAACTTCGCAATGAGCTTCTTTCTGAAATACACTGATCTCTTAAAGGCACCAAAACGTGTTACTCCACACTGACGGGCTAGAGCGGGAACTTACTTCTGGCTAATAAAAATCTCAGATTGGCAGACTGGGGCCCATTGGACTGTCTGGAGCCGTAAGGGGAATGCTCGGGGTATCTGCACAGACTCCGTACGTCGTGATCCTGAGCGTTGTTGCCGCAGCAGCAGTGGACCCACAATTCCATGCTGCTACGGGGAGAAAGCAGTGTCCCACTGAATGCTTGTGTGCCTCAAACAACAGAAACAGAAGCAGCCCTTTGATCAATCAGTCTATAAACAAAGGTCTGTTGAGGAACATTGGTTTCGGGCCTGAAAGCACATATTCCAGGAGATCAAACCGTGTCAAATCACAATTCCAGAATAATAAGCTTTAGCTCTGATGGAGGATCATCAATTACGCGGCCCTCTCTCTTTTAACCATAAGACCGTATTGATCTTCAGCCAAGACGTGGTTCCAGACCTCCGAATTGAAGCTGAAGTTTTTCCACGGAATTGCTTTTGAAACCGGTGGTGGAAATGCAGGACTCAATCGATTCCTAGGTGGAATATATTTATTAATTTTTCACCTTCAGCTTGTGTTGTTTTAGGCATCTTTCTGGACAGATTGCGAAGAAATGTGGCCCAATAACATGCTGGAATAAGCAGCACACGACGTTTAGAGCCGTCACTGAACATTTTGAAAGTTCAGTCAGGACTCGCATACGGTGCAATGCTCGATAACAATGAGGGAAGTGCTACTTCCAAGGGCCGGCCGTAACATTTTGGGGTGTTTCAAATTAATTTGGGTTAAAATATTCCGGAGATTTTTGCCAGTGTGCATGATCATGGGACGCGGCCCAAGTCAGCCTCTGGTGGATGTGTTTATATGCACGGCCACACCCCGGAGTCAAGGTCCAGGCCTGAAACGGCACCTCTTTTCATCCGCGCTCCTCGTTAATGCAGTCCAGGCATCTCACTTCTGTTCCAGCCTCAAAAAGTCCAGGGCCTTTGTCTAGTCTCCTCTGTAGGGATGGGTGAGGGGGGATGTTTTTTGGAAGGCAATGAGAGGCTGGGGGGGCGGGGCGGAGGGGATCGATAGTGTTTTCGTCTCTAACTCGATTTAAATGAGGCAACACTGTCGCTGCCGTTCATCGCGGCCTGTTGTTCTTGAAAGAGTGTGTACCTCTGAACCCCCGAATGGTGTATATACTGACTCCTCTCCACCCCATGCATTATTTAACATGGATAATCAGCGCGTATGTGGGTTGCGCTGGAGGTACGCAGCAGTTCAGGGCTGGGGGAAGATGGAGTGGGGTGCTCCACGGGCACTCCTGCAGTCCCGGTCGGGGGGGAGAGGGCGATCCCGCCCCTCGCATTGCCGGCACTCTCGTACTCCGCCGTTTCCATCCCGGGTCCACATGCAAACGCCATGTCGGGTGTCAGAGTGTAATTAGCCGAGCTTTGCTGTGTAAATGGCTCGCTAACGAGCACCCCCCCATCCCCCTTTGCCGCCGCCTTTTAAGTTTTCCGGCAGACCTTAATAAAACCCCAAGCCGGCCTGGCATGTTTTTTGGGGTCGGGGGGAATGTTGCCGGCACACAAACACGGCGCATTAAACACTCCCCCAGCCATCATTACTCCCCGAGTCCCCCAAGACCCCCGCTTATTAATGCCTGCGATTTTCGGGGATTCAGCAAATATTCTCACCATTATCGAAGACGAACTCCTCCTATTTACAGGACATGTATAATGAAGTAGGATGTCTCACGGTGTGCGCCGGGGCTCATTTCCGGCAAGCCGGCAGGAAGCGGGATCCCCGGCGTCACAGTCATGGTGAATGAGATCTTCCACTTTGGTGGGGGTTTATCTGTGTTTATTGATTCAGTGATCATTACCTGTCCAGGAGACACTGATCAACAGTTGGGGTTTGTTTTTATTTTCTATTTTATTTTCTTCTTGTTTGTGTTTTCTTGCTGCATGTGCTGGCACGCACCGCAAGCCTCACGCCCGCCGTCTGCATGCTCACTCTTCCTGATTGCGGATTGCGGCCGTGGTACCCAGGCATCGCCACGGCACTGTGGCGGCGGCCTTGAATAAGACGACAAAGTGCGTAATGAGGCCTTTTATGGGCTGTAATTTGCCCCCTGCCCCCCTGGGGCCTGCTGATGGATGATGCTCCACATGGCCCCGTTGTGACCCCGCCCTCACATGTGTGACCCCACACCTCTCAGCAGATAGGGTGCTGTTTTCCCTTAAACGCTGTGTTAATTAAATTCAACACTCAATCCACCTTTTGTCTATTTTTAAAGCTGAACGCCATTTAAGGGTTTTTAAAAATTAAATGATATCCTTTTGAATAGGAATGGATGATCCTGTATACATATATCTTACGTTGGGCTGTAATAAATATGAGTCTGTCTTGTCTCTGAAAGCTTTACATATGCAAACAATAATTTTAATTTTTGCTGTTTCCTTGAATCCATATTAACTTCAAGTAACTGATTTAATGTGGCCTGAAGCGAAATGCATTTTAAATTTAAATGCTAAGCATGTTAAATGAATCTTGACTTTTTGTGGTCAGCCTTGTTTTGTGGGGGGGCTGGGGGTATCAGTGTGGTCCATCTCCTATCCTTTTATCATCATTATCTTGTTTTTGTTCACCAGTCATTAGTGGTGGGCAGGCTGGGCAGGTAATGAAATGCCGTCCGATGAGCCCTGAAAACCGACCATAACGGCTCTGGCATGTCAAAGGGGAGGAGCATTTAATACAATAATAACAACAACAGCAACAATAATGATACTTTAATAGCAATAATAATAGAGTAACTCCATATCTTCACAGGTGTGCATGTGGTGCCTTCATTAGACGTGTCCACTGTTCACTAAACATGCGGTATTACTCTGAACATTAATCAGTCAATTCTAAATGAAATAGCTGTGTAATGACAAGCGGGTGACTGGTTCATTATTTGGTTTAAGGCAGGGGTACTGATGTAGATGTGGTGCTTGTGGACAGAGTATTTGCCCTGATCTGCTCTGGTACGGCATGCAGCCGACTGAGGCCAGTGCGAGTGTGAGGCCCAGAAAGCCATCCGCCCTCCTGCCTGTGGGTCCTTCTCTCCCTGGTGGGCCCGGCACTGATGCGGTCTGCCGTGAGGCGTGTGCCGTGTGCGTGCCAGACAGGGTGGGGGGGGGGGGGGGCCGTGGTGTGTCGGGCTCTCTTTCGCTTGCGCGGTCTCTTCTCTCTCTCTGGTGTGTGCAGCTTCCTCCCCCTGCCAGGTGTGGCACCTGGGAAAAGATGAAAGGCATTTTATACTCCTTGTCACCTGTTGGCAGCGCTCATTCCTATTCGGAGCCATACGTCGAGCCAGCCGTGAAATGGAGATTAGGCCTTCGTGAGTACATGGGGGGAAAAAAATAAAATATAAAAAATACACACACACACACATGCGCGCACACAGACACACACTGGTTTGTTTTCTCGCCCAGAGATATATCGCCGGCTTCTATTTTGAAACCTTGACTGTGGCTGTACATTTGTTGAAACAGGCAGCTCTAATCCTGCTCACTCCTCTGACCCCAGGGTCGCTGCCGCTTACGTAATCTCCTGCTCGGCCTTGATGGGAGCGTGAGGGCGGGGGAGGGGGGAGAAGCCCAGTCAGGTGCCATGCCGTCATCAGCTCCCGAGCAGAGGCGCCGGGCCTGTGGTTGAACCCAGTCCATGAGGCTCGGGAAGTTGGGGGGGGGGGGTGCTGATGATGTCCCACCATCAACCTGGATCTGGGCCAGAGGGCCGCCCGCTCTCGGAGGCTCTGTGCTCAAATTGTGTCTCTCTGCCTGTTTTACATGGTGTTTGTATGGTGCTGACAAGGACAGTCTGTATAAATAAATATGCTGTCTTTTTGTACAAGTTTTGCGGTCTCCTTTTGGGAAAAATCACTGGAAAACTGTAACACAAGTAATTCCTGAAATACAGGCCCTGGGGACCATCCCACAAAACAGTCGTCCTGTTTGCTTCCGTTTCATGTATAAATGTATGTGGCTCCTGTGATTTCAAGTGTTTGGAAGATGGATGGATGGATGAAAATGGATAGATAGATAGATCGATCAATCGATCGATCGAAGCCCGACAATAACAACCTTAACCCCTGCCCAGCCCTAACCTTAACCATAAGTAACCAATCAAAATACAACACTTTTGGCATTTTTCGTTTTTTGATTGCAGTTACCAATTTTTATGAAATTGAGTTTCCCCTTGTGGGGACTGGAAAAATGTTCCCACAATGTAGTATATACATGCCCACACACACACACACAGAGCAAACAGCATTGAGCTGCAGGAGCGAGCCTTGTAATGAAAACGTCAGCACATGCAGGGGGGTCTCAGCGAGGACGAGAGGCCGGGCCGCCAGCCAGAAACAGCTAGAATTCCTTGGCCCGCTTCTCACGAAACACTACGGCCGTTAAGTCCTGTGGTCGGGACACCGATGACACTCGTCCGTGCCCCCCCACCCCCACCCAAAGCCCAAAGCCTTTAATAAACATTATGTCAAAGGAAACCAAATCAGCACTGGCTGCAAGCAAGTGAGGAAATCAATTAAAACCGAGTCAGGGGCAGGCGACTGGATTGTCTCTGGCATTTATTGGATATAATATAGTTAATATTTCTAGCTGGGTAAATTAACACAATTTTGCCACTGTAGATTTAGAGGGGGGGGCTGTCCCCTGAGGCGGGGGCCGAGTCAGAGTAATAAGTGCTTAAAGTAAACAATAGCTGGGGTCGACCAAGAACCCCCATGGATCCATATTAAGTCGAATTGAAAATAATGAAAACTCTGCCTTTCATGGGGAGGCTCAAAAGGCTTGCCGCACCCCTATCAGCCCCGCCCCCCCGGCCCCGCCCCCCACCTACCAGCTCCGCACGGCAACATGATTCATGTGCGGTCTTGGATCATTTGTACCATGTCACAGCGCTATTGATTTGGAGGAGGGGAGCGGGATGTCCACCGGGCCGTCTGCTGGGAACTGCCTCCGAGCCAGGTGGGGGGTTGGGGGGGGGTCCTCTGGGGTCACGCCGGATCATTCACACGCTGCCCTCAGCCCGGCTGCCGTCTAACGACCCTGAGTGATGGGGGAATGATGAGCATGGGTGCAAGAAGGCTGCCGTCGGTTAAAGCTGAGGCCAGGCGTGACGCGGAGATCGCCGCGCTGCCGTGTACGCGTGTAATTCACAGCACTACTCACCCATCCAATTAATAAGCAGAACCTTTAAGATCGCGGTGCTACTGAGAGCTGACATGTTTACATCCGGAGGAAAATAAAAACAAACGAGGAAATAACATCCATCTATCCATCCATACATCCATCCTTCAGCCTCTATTTCTGGTGGGGAGCTTGAGAACAATGAAACACATGACAGTAATAAATGAGGGGGACAGGATTCTTCTTTTAAAGGTGTTTATCTCTGTTTTATCACTCTTCCTGGAGAAGTCCCACACAGCCACACTTAAACCCTTGGGAAGGGACACTTTGTGTTCCCATAGCTCTGTGTAACCACAGAGGGTTATGTGTATATGTACCAAATGTCCCCACAATGTAATTTAAAAAAAACTATGTTTTCAGTCCCCACAAGGGGAACCTCAATTTTATAAAAATTTGTGAATGCAATCAAAAAACTAAAAAACTCTTGTATTTTGTTTGGTTACTTACAGTTAAGGTTAGGGCTGGGTAGGGGGTTAAGGTTGTCATTGTCAGGATTAGGGTTTATTGTTTGTGTATGTGTGTGTGTCTCTGATTGATGAGGGCTCCTGTTCTCGCTCCTCCTCAGGAGCTCCGTGCCTACCCCCCCCACCCCCCGCCCGACACCCGCTTCCACCATCCAGCACACAAAGGCCACGGTGCCACTGTGGAGCGAACAGTGGCTGCACGGCCATGGCCGAAGCTGATCCAGCTCAGTCGCACACGCCACATGCTACATGCTACATGCCACATGCCACACACCACATGCTACATGCCACATGCTACATGCCACACACCACATGCTACATGCTACATGCCACATGCCACACACCACATGCTACATGCCACACACCACGTGCTACATGCCACGTGCTACATGCCACATGCTACATGCCACATGCCGGAACAGCCCGCGGAGGCCCCTCTCTCACAGGCTCCTTTACAATAGCTGTGAGGACTGCCCCCCCCCCCGAACATCTCACTGCGTGTCTCTCTCAGCAGCTGTCTGAGTCTGAGAGGCATGGCGCATGCCACCAGACAGGGCCGCTAATCATCTCTCTGTGTTTGAGGGTATGCACACACACACACACACACACACCCTCTGGCTCTTGGGTGGGGGCTGCAGTACGGGGCGCTATAATCACTTGGTAGAAGCCTGGCATGGATGCTAAAGACTGGTTCACATCCCGTTCACATTGCCCTCTCCTTTCTTATTTCCCCTTCAGGCCCCTCCAGAATGCCTCCCCCCTCCCCCCCGTTCCCGTGAGCTTAACTTCTCTGCGGAGGGGCGGAGCAATGGAGGGATGGGATCTCACACCTTCCACAAATCAAAAGGTGTGATCAGACAGCACGACTGCCCAGGGAAGGGAGAAGTGGGTAACAGACAAGGATATTTTACACTCACATTTCTGAACCTGCCGTCAGATAATCGCAGTTATGAGACCAGCCTGTAGGGGGAGCAGCCTGGGCCTCACTGATAGCCGTGCTGATATATGGATCTTTAACGACTTCCGGACTGAAACGCTAGCATTTATCGGCATTATCGGATATGGCCACGCTAACTGTACAGGTGATGGCTGAACGCTGACCTGGCAGGTGACGGCCCCACGAGGATGCCACTTTTGTCTAGAGCCTCAGGAATTTAAACCGGACCCTTCACCCAAATGTCCAATCCTATTGTGGCTCCAGTTGTTGTACCCTTGATAGGCACTTGGGTCGAATCGCTTGTAAACATCCTGCCGTGTGAGAACAGCTGGGCCACGCCGGACGACACGAGCGGACGACAACAACATCACCCTGTGAAGGGCACAGCAGAGTCCCTCTTAAAGACTGCGGGTTCCAAAATGAAAAGAAATGAAGAGTGAGAAGAAAAATCCCAATAATAGTGAAACAGGAAGGAGAGCCAGACACGGTGTTTACCGAGGGGCGGAGGGCCGTCCGCTTAATGCGCTGAAGGAGAACAAACGCATGCACGGTTGAGGGCGCATCTCTTGCCATTAGATGTTCTCTTTCGGCTGTCAGCAGACGGCGCATTTGCCTGCCAAGCGGCCTGTGCCTGAGCAGTGCCCACAGCCAGCCCCGCAGCTCCACTTTGACTAAAAGTGTTGATTTCACTTCTCTTGGCCTCATTCGCATGTGGTGCTAAAACCCTGCTCACAGGCTGCCTCTCACAGCACACGCCTGCATGTGTGTGCACGCACGCGCGTTTGTGCATATGTGCGTGTGTGTGTATCGGGTGTGTGTGCCTGTGCGTGTGCGTGCGTGTGTATGTGTGGTGTGTATGTGCGTGTGTGTGTGTGTGTGTGGGGTGTGTGCCTGTGTGTCTTTGTATGTTTGGTGTGTGTGTGCATGTGTGTGTATGTGTGTGTGGGGGGTGTGTGTTTGTGTGTGTGTATGTGTGTGTTTGTGCATGTGTGTGTATGTGTGGTGTGTATGTGCGTGTGTGTTTGTGTGTGTGTGTGTGTGGGGTGTGTGCCTGTGTGTCTTTGTATGTTTGGTGTGTGTGTGCATGTGTGTGTATGTGT
>JAODLD010000039.1:302775-314052 GCA_026781065.1 Mormyrops boulengeri
GGTGCGGGCCATACACTCACCTGCCTCTCATGCTCTACTGGTGTCTACCCCACCTCATCAGAGAGCCTGTGGTGACGTCGTGCGCCTGCCCCCCCCCCCTCTAGTGACCCTTACAGTGAGAGAGAACTTCTGGAACATCTCCAAACCCTGGGCTCATTGGTTAGGGCGAGCCCAGAGTTCACCTGCCAAGGTGTGAAAGGCTGAGTTCTCTAGAGAAACACCTAGTGCAGTGGCCACACCAGCGTGAAGAGCACCACTAGCTTGAGGTACACAGACCTTCCAGCTCACCAGCGCCTTTTGTAGGCCACGTTTTTCATTGCATAACACAAAATCATTTCTTGCTCCCTTCATCCAAGGGAAGACACCATTGCGGACCTGCTGTAACGTGGGTGTCGAGGAAAGGAAGGCTTTCCTCTAGGCTGGCCTCCCAAAAAAAGGCTGATCTGATGTTCTAGCCTGTGGAGATACTTTTTGAGATGCAGCAGGGTTCCTGTCTTGCTGGCCAAACTCATGCAGCTCGTATGGCCTGCACGTAAGGCAGCATGTTCGTAGCATGTGAACACATGTGAGCTGTGGCGTGGCGTGTTCAAGGCATGGTAGCATGCGTACAGTCTGTTCACATGCGTGTGAGCTCTGAGATGGCATGTTTATAGCATGTGAATGGGTGTGCTGTAGCATGTGAGCATGTGTGTAGCCTGCAAGTTATTAGATGAGGTATCGCCGGGCTGGGAGTGTCGGTCTGCTTGAATCCGGCGCCCGTGGGTTCACCGTTCTCCATTTGTTGATGAAGGTGAAATATCCCATCATGCACCATTTTTTGTAGTGAGATGGATAGATTTTGTCAGATGACTCGCTGTGTTACGATATGTAGTGCCGATGCCTTGCAGTGCCTCCTCTGGTTAACGGCAATAACGAGGAACCACCAGAAGCGGGGCAGACAGAAGGATCCGCACGCCTC
Source organism: Mormyrops boulengeri (assembly GCA_026781065.1). Lineage (NCBI taxonomy): Eukaryota > Metazoa > Chordata > Actinopteri > Osteoglossiformes > Mormyridae > Mormyrops > Mormyrops boulengeri. Next base: position 303,734 of record JAODLD010000039.1, read on the forward strand.
TGAGGCAGAAAGTTGTGTGCACACTCATTGATCCGCTGTTGGAGGCTTAAACTCTATAACTTTTGCATGCTGTGAAATGCCCTCAGATTCCCTGGTGTGCCAGCAGAGAAGGACTTGTATGAACTGTCTGAATCTCAGGATGAGTCCAGATTGATTGGTCACGTTCCAGACAGTGACACTCTCTAAACTTAATTTCTCTGTGCAGGAGAGGCAGTTGATTAATTGTGAGTGTATGGTCAGCTAAAAGCACAATGTAAAGATAACTCAGGAATTCGGTCTAGTATTGCGACACAGAGTGTGATGAAACATTGTAGTAATGTAATTGACATCTCCTCTCAAAATGAGGCTATACTCCCATTCAAGTAGCCCATAAAGAACTGAGAGCCACTATTAAATAGAGGTACCCAGTATACTTTCTGCTATTATACTTGTCAATGTTTCTGAACTTTTATATATTTATTTCACATTCAGTTTTAATGGCTGCATATTTGTTACCGAAAGCAAATTACATTAGCATTAGCGTCCTGCTTAATGTCTAGAGCGCTCACTGAGAAAGGGCCACCATACTTGTCCTGAAATTGTATTCGTCTGACCAGACAGGCCCCAGACAGGCAGAATCTGAAGGACGACGCCGCCATCTAGTGGAAAATTTGGTCTGGCAGACTTACGCTCAAGTACGCTACAATACAATAGTGAGTCTTGGCCCCCATTTCAGCCGTGACTTTGTTTAATGTCAAAGTAGGCATCTGGTATACACATCACTAATGTAACAAGGATAAAACATCGGACATTAATAGTAAAATTATCCTTCGTGCAACTTTTCTACAAGGAGCATTAGAATGGATACAGCGTAGACCTGATCTTTGGCAGGGGTGTGTTTGTGAGGGGCTACTTTTATCTACAGTACGATTCAGCAGAAGGATGATACCTCTACTGGGGGTCATCTGCTTGGGCTTCCTTAGGGCCAAAAAACGTCACAGAAAATCCGAAACACCACCCCTGTATTAAAACCACAGATTTGACACCCGTAGCCAGCTGGGCGCGTGTGACCCAGATGCAGTCTCCACTGCACTACTCCACTGGCGGATGGCAGATAACAGGGCCTTTTGCACTGGCAGTAGTGGGCTGGGGTGTTTCATGAAGCAAGGGATGAAAGGAGGGAAAAGGGAGGAGAGGCGTTCGCTTAGCAGCCTCGGGAGCGAAGGATGCATGTGTGTCTGACCACCCGTTCACCGCCTCCCAGACACACTTAATCCACACCTCAGGGTTTCTGATCATCCCACAGTTGATCACAGATGGACGAACCCCAAAAATCATCATAGCCTCCCAAAGAAAGAGACAGAAAACCAGGCTTTGTCAGCCGGGCTTGCGCAGGAGCGCTTTGCAGTCCACGCAGACACGGCCTTCTGGACAAAGAGGGGGAGACGGCTTGATGAAACCCAGATGAAATGCGTTTCGATGAGTGGGGGGAGGGACACTACTTAGGAATTAACAGATGGCAGGCACTCGGAAAACACACCTTCCATATTTTAATAGTTGTCTTTCACTCTGCATACAGAAAAACAACCAGTGTAATATGAGTGGTGTTAATGCTACATGACACAAGTGCTACTTTGATACGCATTAGCATTACCCTGGTTATGTGCTAAATGCAGCTGATAAGATGGAATTGGGAAGGAGATGTAGGGCGCTGTCTGCTTTTAAGTGTGAGGAGGATGTCACGTTGAAATGGCGCTGCCAGCCAGCCGTCGTTTCCCTCCCTTTGTGCTTTTTTCCCCTCAGTCGGCGTCTCGTTCACGGTGGCGTTCTCCGATCTCAGAGGCCTTCCTCGGGTACCCCTCCTTGGGTACCCCTCCCCTGGGTCCTGCTGAGTCGGATAGCATTTGAAAAATGCCTGCTGAAGCACCTCACAAGGTGGCAGGGGGGGGAGGAATATCTCCACCTTTCAGTCTTTGTTGCGTATTTTGTTTTTGAAGTGATATTACAGGGTTGTGTCGAGAGTTGGGAGATCATTACTCTAGCGTGTTGTGTGTGATTTGTGGCAGTCTGTGCTTTTGAGCCACGTGGTCTGGACCTCTGCATGGTCTCTGGTCATTACAGTGCTCTTTTATCCAGGTGGTGGGCAGAATTTTGAAAGTCGCGAGTAGCACTCAGCGTTTGTAGTATGAACTGCTGAGTGTGTCAGTAATGTCGCCTGTCTCTGACTGAGTTGTCTTTACATCTCTGTACAGCTGACCATTTATCTAGTCTGGCCATGGTTTGCAGTACCTATACTTATCTGTCTGACCGCTGTTGTGTAGCTCACAGTTTCTTTTAAATAGTGATTCATATTGTCCTTACTATGGAGTCAAAAGATCATAAATGATGCAATTTCACCCTATCTGTATCCTATTCTCTCTATAGCTTGTGGAATCACTAACCCTGTTTGTGTGAAAACTGCAGTATCTCTAACCCCATTTGCCTAAAGATCATAGAATCACTATCCCTGTTTGCATGAATATCCCAGTATCAGTAACTCCTTTTGCATGAAGAGCACAGAATCACTAATCCCATTTGTGTGAAGATCACGATACCACTAACCCCACATGTGTGTAGACAGCGTTGTCACTAACTCTGTTTGTATGAAGATCAGAGTAGCACCAATCCTCTTTGCTTGGAGATCCCAGTATCACTAACCTTGTCTGTGTAAAGATCACAGAATCACAAACCTTGTTTGTGTGAAGATCGCGGTATCACTTAAAATTAGCGGGAAGATCGCGGTATCACTAACCCCGTATTTCAAAAGATCTCAGTATCATGTTTTCTGTTAGTGTGAAGATTGCAGTATCACTATTCCCGTATTTGTAGAGATGTCGGTATCACTTACCCTGTTAGTGTGAAGATCGCGATATCACTAACCCTGTTTTTGTGGAGATGTCGGTATCACTTACCTCGTTGGTGTGAAGATCGCGGTATCACTAACCCCGTATTTGTGGAGATGTCGGTATCACTTACCTCGTTAGTGTGAAGATCTCAGTATCACTAACCCCGTTTTTATAAAGATCTCGGTATCCCTTACCCTATTAGTGTGAAGATCGCGGTATCGTTAACCCCATTTTTGTGGAGATCTCAGTATCACTTACCCTGTTAGTGTGAAGATTGCGGTATCGCTAACCCCTGTTTGCATGATGCTCACAGTTTCTCTGAGACAGAGCAGCAAGGGAGCAAAGACTATCTCGAGACGTGTGCCTGGGTCTTCAAGCGAAAGCCTTCAGAGAGAGATGCCTGCAGATCTTGATGAAATGCCTGAAACTGTCCCTCAATTTAAAATGGCCACAGAGGAGTAGAAAGAAATAAAAACAGCAGCTGCTTGTGTCCCTGTGGTAAACCAACATTGATTTTCCTGTTGATTCTGTCATTTAATCTGCCATATTGTGATATAACTCACTTAGGGTGCTGTGCGGATGGAGCGCATTCTGTATCTCGTGTGCCATATTAATACCTAATCCATCGATGAATGACTAGAAACATGTTTTCTGCTGCTGAATGTTTTTAGACACCAGCTGTAACTGAAACCTTTATGACACATTTAACCAGTCTTAGTTCTTTTATTTTGGCTAATTCTGGTGTGGTTTTGTGCCTGATTCCAGAAAAGCCATCTGTCTTGAAACCGGGAAATGGTTCTGTTTTTTGCATCGGCTGGTCTGGATTTTGGGCTGCATTTGCAGCCCCTACTCCATGGCATTTATTTATATCCTAGAAGGCTTTTTTTTTTTCAAGCCAGCGTTGCATCGCCCCCCCCTGTCAGCGCCAACAAGCACCCTCGCTTCTCATGCTGAGGCATGGGCGCGTCGGAAAAAGGCGGACTTGGGGAATCAGCAGTACGTAGCCGGCATTGTTGTGGCAACTCAGAGAGAGTATCACTCGGCTGTCATCGCCGGCCTTTTTCGGGCCGTACGCTCAGCTCTGCCTCACGGTTCCGCCTCTGTTGACCTACATAGTCATTCCCGTTCGAGGGCATGCTCAGGATACCAGCCTTTTGCACTCCTCTGTATTACAATGGTTTATTATCAAGGATTTAAGGAATTATTATCAAAGAGTTATTCTTTTAAACACTACAGTAAATGTATAAGATGTACTGGTAACACTACTTGATGGGGCACAAATACTTAGTAATAAGTCAGTTACCATTGAAGTACAAATTATGAACAAAGCATGAACAAATATATTCGCTACTTGAGATAAAGGATACATAGCGATTCATTAATGATGAACAAACATTAGATCAGTATTTTGCTAGTGATATTCATGACTTGTTCCTTCAGTAGTTCACAAAGGTTTACAGAATTAACACATATACAGTATAAACCATTATAGCTGAACAACAGCTAAAAGCGGCCCTGGGGACCAAATTGTTTGTCCGTTATAAGCGAAATTCCGTTATATGCGAATCTGCTATATCCGATGCTTTTTCTGCATGTTTGTAAAGGCGCGCGGCCGGGACCAGCGGACCTCATCCATTATAGACGATATTCTGTTATAAGCGAGACCACTATAACGGGGTTTTACTGTAGTAACAAATATAGTAACTGCTGGAGATAAAACGTATCACAATTCATTAATGTACCAGTATGTTAATCAGTATGTAGCTAAGACTTAGTTTGTGCTTAATTAATACATAAATAATAGTGTAATACTATATTATTTGTGTCCTGTCAAGTGAAGTGTTACTGATGTATTTTTTCAAAGCTTCCAGAATCAAAGTTTCATTCAGCGCCATTGATTTGAGTTACTATTGTGTTGTCGTTGTCTTTGCAGCTGTTGGTTGCAACAGTAATTGCACAGCTGGCTTCCGGATTGTTACCAGAGCCCGGTTGGGTCAAACATCCCTTGCTGCCATTGTGCACCTGCAGAAGGCTGATGGGACCTGCCCCTACAAAAGCGGCTCCTGACCGACTCCACCTCGAGTGTGAGTTACTACAGGATGACTCATTTGGTCCAGTGCTTTCAGTCACTAGCACATAGTACTTTCTAGATGTCACCATTTGCTGTGCATCGGTCCAATCGAGACAAGACCCCTTAGCATTTGAGGGCACTTCTATTAAACAATAGAAGATCTAGACAGTTTTTAATATTGCTGTTCTAGTAAATCTCTTTTTTTTTTGAGTGGGGAAACAAAAGGTCTGTGTGATGAATAAAAGAAAATATGTATAAAGTGGTATTACAGCAATATTCATTTTTGTAGAGGTTATTTTTCCTGCTTTGAGTTTTATGGTACCTTTCTCAGTTTCTCCCGAGGCTAAGACTGCTTTTACATATATTACCTTTTGATTAATGGAGTTATATTCATTATTCTACCCTCCTGCTAATTAAAAAACACAAAGCTAACGAAATGCGTTGGCAGTGCGGCTTGCCCACTAGCCATTGTACTGCACCACGTTTACTCTGTTCCACACTAAACACCTTCCTATGTACCTTCCAATCACAGTTGTGCCTTTGGCGCGGGGTCACACGCCCGGTCCGTTCTGCCATGGGTCATGTTCTTCTTTTTCCGCCTAACGAGTGGTGCCGGGCTACACATTTTTGACGGCCTAGCATGTTTCCTGTTGGATGACTACAGCGCTCCATATATAGTGCTGGCGTGAATGCTTTGGGAATGGAGTGGTTCTTGTTCCCGTGGCGACAGTGCCCTCTGAGTGTGCCCAGTGAGCGTTGCATCAGCCTGGTCCTGGTCCTGATCTTCCCTTGTCATTATGGATTAGTCAGTAGTCAGCCAGCTCCCTGCTCCACCCCACATGTTCTGCCCACGTGGGAGGGCTCTTGGTTGCCTATAGGCCAGCATCAGGCCTTCGTGGCTCCAGTTTCGCACTCAGGACCAGCTGATAAGACGTCTTTTCCATGCCTACAGCTATACTGAATCTTGATGCCCTCCCATTCATCCCATACCTCCAGTACTGCTTCCTTTAGGGTGTGATGTACAATGGACAAGGATAAGCAGAGACAGGAGAGTTTAGTGTCGAGCTTAGCGAGGTTGTGGTCATCTACGGTTTTCTGGGCTTAGACTGTATCTCGCCTTTCCTACCGTCCTGACGATCGAGGTCGTAACGTGGTGTCCAGCGGGGGTCCACCTCTGGTCTACCGGCCTTAGAGAGCTGTGGCTTTGCTCCCACCCCCCATCCTAGCCAAGGTCAGCCGCACATGGGCCATGTTTGTCACTCTGGACCGACGCACACGCTATTCCCTCATCTTCAGCACCCTCCTCCCGCCCTCTGCCTCAGCCTCGGCCACTGTCCGGCACCTTAACGCAGCACGTGCGTGCCCGTCTGACCCCGTCTGACCCCGTCCAATTTCCCAGTCGTAAATTAAGATTCAGCCCAGCGTCTGCGACAGACAGGAAGCCCTCCCCCGAGCTCATCATGTGAGTAAACGCCACCCGTGCCATTTCTCTTTTAATTACACTTTACCGTAGCCATTTTTATCCCAAAGAACTCAGGCAATTAGAAGCGTGTACTTTCCCGTTAGTGAAGAGGCGTTGAGTTTTAAAGACATGCCCTCTTATTGGCACTCATTACGGTTACCCCCCCTAATGATGGCAGAGCCGCGGAGTATTGCTGCAGGCAGCTACGGTAATGAGTCCCTGCCAGCAGGACCTCGAGAGCCTGGGTTCGACCCGAAGGCGACGAGGGTGAGTCGCGTGGCACTGGGGCCTTGTTCCGGGGGGGCCTCCAGTCCAAGGGGCTTAGCGACATGGCAGAAGTGGGGGGGGCACCGCCGACCGCAAGAGTCGGGCCGCTACCCCATCGCCCTGCCGCGTCTCCGCCTTTCTGGACAGCTGATTGATTCTGACAGTCTATATTGGGTGTTTCATATGAAAGAGAATTTTCTGATTAAATGTTAATGAGCGCGAATTTCTCTCTGTGCTTTTATTACAGGCCGCCAGTTTTGAACATTTTTCAAAGTAACACACCCAAATCCACTGTTTGCGATGAATTAATAATACAGACTTGTCACTGCAGTATCATGCATTCTTTAATCAGCGTGCTTGAAACAGAAGCTTTCTGAAAGGTATTTTTATGATCAGAACAATTAGAACTTAGGAGATATCAGACAGAGACTTGTGCATTTGTTTGTGACCCCCTGCTCCTTTTCCTTCCACTGCTTGTTTATAATACAATTAAATTATCATCTAAGAAACGGTAGCAGTATTGGGGTGGTCGAGTGAAGCGTAGCCAAGGGCTTTATGAACTACAAAAGAAGCGCATTGTGCCTTTGTTCTAAGCTCTGGAAGCACTAACCTACTAAAATAAACATTGGCGAGCCACTCTGTTTTTTGTATGTCTTATTTTCTAGCCAGATCAGAGCCCCGCTGATGGTGAGGTGACCCCATGTTGTATTCGATCTCGCTTCTCTGTGTTTCATTTGCGTTTGTGCCTCACATTCATGTGATTCGCTTCCTGTGCGAGTTTCAGTGAGAAGAGCTCTGATGGGAAAACCGTTCAGGTGGCTACCTGCCGTCGCGTGTGTGGCTCGGCAGGTTGGAACGCTGTGCCAGGGATCGGAAGGTCGTCAGTTCCAGTCCCAGTGTCAGAGTTTTTAGTGCTGGGCCCCTGAGCAGGACCTTTAACCCCCAGTTGTTCCAGGGACTGACTGTCCCTGTTTTCTCAAAAAAAAAAAAAACGTATGTTGCTTTGAACAAAAACCATATACTAAGTACATTAATGTTATCCCTTTTTAAAATATATATATATATATATCCTGTCATCGACACATGACTGAAAGTTTATTTCCTGTCTATGAAACCCGCACAAGATGTTCCCAGTGTGGTTAGAAGTAACCGAACAAACACCTGAATGAAAGTCCCTTTGTGGTTGATTACCTGTGAATATTGTTGACAAATAAACATCTGAAATACCCATCAATCTTCCAAACACTAGGAGGATTATGGGGGATGGAGTAGAAAATCACCGTGGATAGGATCCCTCACAGGGTGAACTGCAACCCTGGAGAGGTGAGATAGAAGTGCACCACAGCGGCTGGAGTGTGTGATTTTATTTGAGACAGGATCAGAACATGGCAGGCGGGCCGGGACAGCCTTTGACTGCCGTTCCCATGGGCAGGCGGGCCGGCGCCCTGCCTGGCACGCTTCCCGGACTCTGCGCTCCGTGGACGGAACAGCATGGAGGACACTCTGGCCAAAATTTTTTTTTTTTCTAGTTGAATCTTTATAATTAGTTTTTTATCAAAAAGGGTTTTTGTCTTCAAAAAATCGCCAGAGGGAAATTAAGTGGTCAAGAGGTGAGGTACCTGAAAATGAATAAATTAACAGAAAGTGTAACCTGGAGCAGTAATAGATTCATATACCTGTTATTATTCTGACAGAAACGTGTGGTCGTTTTAATAGACTGTGAGCGGACTCCTCTGGTCTAAAAAAGGTCTCTGTATTTTTAAAATATATATGTAATGATTAATCTCAGTGTTACCATCCTAAATATTTCACACATCTTCATGGATATATCCTTCTGAAGCACATTAATTAGGTGGTTTTATGATAAATATAATAATATAATTAAATCAAATAAGTAATGGTTTCTTGGGCCTCTTTGTCCTCTACCTACATGTGAAACTTTCGGTTGATGATGGATTCATGTGGAGTGGGCTCGATCACATTATTTGGAGGGGTGGGGGGGAGGTGACACAGCTTTGGGAGCTGCGTGCGATCAATCGAGGAGGATCTTCTGAAGCCAGCCCACCTAATTATTTTTTCGACTGCAGGAGTTGCACGGCAGCCGTACGCCGGGTTCGAATGTGAATCCTCGGCCCGGATCTCAGCATCGGCCACTTCCCCCTCCAGCTCCGGCCTCCGCCTGGAAGCTCACACGCGCCTTTGTCTTCGGATTAACAGAAAGACTAGATATGGGCCAGCTGAATAATTTACGCTCCCACAACACACGCACTTCAGATTTTCAGGCATGACTTATAATTTAATTAGAAACTTCTGGTGCGTTGCTGGCTGTTTAAATATTAAAATCTTCCGCTGATCACTTTCGATTAGCCGTCCCTGTGAAATTCCTTAAGATGTCACCAGGCCTGTTTCCCTATCTCCTGGGCCCATGCTCAAAATCGCAGACAGTGTCCTCCAGCTGTTGCCTCCATCCATTAGTGTGGACCGCAGGGTCGAACCCTGACTGGGGGACGTGGACCTGTCTCTTGTGGCCCGTCTTGGAGGTGGGTTCAGTATAATACTAAAGTTAATTTGAGTGCACGAGCGACTTGCTCTTTCCTTTGTGCCGATTCCCTCTTTGTTAACCCTGTTTTTTGTTTTTTCTCTCTTTCCGGATGCATTTGCAGATAATCTTCATCCTTTCATGTTCTTCAGCCCTCGTTCGTATATAATCTGGCTAATTACTCTGCCATGTTTGGATCTCCATGTGAATAATCTGGCCGGTTCCCAGGAGGCAGGTTGCTCAATTCTGCCCTGCCGCTCCCCAGACGTCTCCAGTTAATCACCAGTGGCAAAGATGTACTAGGGAACCCTTGCTATCTGTGCGGCGGCTAATTATACGTCCGCATCTGCTTTAATCTTCTCCAACCATCTATTTGCTGTCCTGCACATTAGGACCAGTCTGTCAGCTCCAGAGGTCACCAGCCTTGGTGGAGGAGAGCCGGGGGGTGAAGCCCCTTCTATTCCCTGCCAAGATAGTTGCATAGATGGTTGGCCGAGGACCTCCGGAATTTTCCAAATTACTTCAGAACCCGCATCCGCGTCTCCTCACACACGGCATGTTGCATAAAGCCAGTAGGGAGCATGTGCAGTGATCACACATGGGTTTCTCTGTCCGTTTCTGGCAGGAGCCCAGGGAAGCGATTTAAAGCTGTTTTAAAGGCGCGCCGTCTAAATCGAGAAATGGGAAATTGCAGACGGATGAAAACTTCACAGAGTCCTGCTAGCAAAATATGTCCAAATACAAACAGTCGAACTTCCACGCACACAGGCAGAAATATTTGTCTGGAGCTTGACTTCATTGTATCGTGGGACGAGACTTTATTTAATGAAGAGCCGCCTTTCTTGCCGCCTGCATCATTCTATTTGAAGACGAGGTTTCGAGCCCCCAGCTAATGAAGGATTAATATTGGGCCCATTCATGTAAAATGCAAACATGTCTACAGATTACATGATACATAACAGGTCCTTTCAAGTCAAACGATCCCTTTTACTCCTCTGCTGAGATTTGGGGGGGGGGGGGGGGGGGCACGGGCGTAGGGGGGGTTTGACGTGTTTGCGGTTAGGGACGGGGTCACGAGGCGAACTCGTCACAGGGCGGGTTTGGGGGGGGGGGTGG
>JAODLD010000040.1:21834-34868 GCA_026781065.1 Mormyrops boulengeri
TAAGAAATAATTTATTTGCCATGAATTAAGTTTATGATATTTGAAGAAATGTGTGATCATGCCCCAGGCAGTGAAAGAGTGTTTTCTACCCTCAGGGCTCAGAGGGTTAAAGCTGACCATGGTTCTTGAGGCTGATTCAGCTGTGAACCACCCAATCTCACTGAGATTGCACGGGTGGTGAATCCACTGGGCGTAGGGACGGCCGCAGGGATCTGTTGTATCCGGGGTGAACTTCTCCAGGCTGATGGTTTGGCTATCTGGAACGGGAAGTGTGATCGCCTGAATTATGGCAACTACAGGGGGATAATACTGCTCTCAGTGCCGGGTAAGGTCCTTGCTAGGGTCATCCTTAACAGGATCTGTGATCACTTGCTTGCCTATCAGCAGCCGGAGCAGTCTGGTTTTGTGCCTAAGAAGTCTACAATCGACCGCATTTTGGCACTGAGGGTTCTCATTGAGTGCAAGCATGAATATTAGCAGAGGTTCTTTGCAGCTGTTGTTGATTTTCGTAAAGCATTTGACTCAGTTGATCGAGTTACCCTCTGAGATATCCTGGGATTGCGAGTGTCCTGGATAAAAACCAAGATCCAGGCCTTTAATGACTTCTTAGGCACAGCCATCAGTAGTGTGTCTGTCTGCGGGCAAGGTTTCAACCTTGTCGAGAGATTCACTTACCTCCGCATCGACATTCATGTCTCTGGTGACTCTTCCTATGAAGTTAGCAGATGGATGGGGAGAGCATGGGGGGTCTTGAGGTAGCTGGAAATGGGTGTGTGGCGATCCAGATATCTTTGCAAAAGGACGAAAGTCTAAATCTTTAGAGTCCTGGTGCTCCCTGTCTTGCTGTATGGCTGTGAGACATGGATGCTATCCAGTGAGCTGGGATGAGGACTGGACTCCTTCGGTACGGTGTCTCTTCGGAGAATCCTTGGTTACCGCTGGTTTGACTTTGTGTCGAACAAGCGGTTGTTAGAGGAGTCCCGAATGAGGCACATTACCTGCATTGTGAGGGCACGTCAGTTACGACACTATGGCCATGTGGCGCATTTCCGTGAGGGTGACCCGGCTCACAGGATCCTCGTTGCTGAGGACCCGAGGTGATGGACCAGGCCGAGGGGATGGCCATGTAACATCTGGCTGTGGCAGATGGATTGTCACTTCCGGAGGGTGGGACTGGACCATGTGTGTGCCTGGGGGGTCGCCAGTCGGGATCCTGAGGAGTTTTGCCATGTGGTGGGTGCGGCAACGCGCTTCATCGGCACATGCTCCGTAACCTGACCTGACCTGACCTGTTTCCTCTTCAGGTGCTGGTGCCTAGCGCTTGTGCCGCTATCATATGCCATCGCACTTTTCAGTGTAAAAGCAACCTTTTGTGATAATTTGAGCTACTCCCATAATTAAGTAGTGATGTTAAAGGAAAACATTTGTAATAATGAACTGAAGCATTTTAGAAATCATAAAGGTAATTTAATTAAAATAATTTTAAAAAGATGCATTGATTTGAAATTTTGATGTTGACCCATTTTCAGCATTGATATCATTGCCTACGCCGACTCATACGGGTAACCTTAGTGTATTCATGCGTGCAAAAAAGATTCTTAGCTAACATAGTCAGTACCCTTGGATGCAAATCTGTTTGGCCGAACAAACCAGTGTTTAAAGTCTAGTAATGTCACGTGCAGCTTTTTCCTTGAGCCCCGATCTCAGGCGCAAGGAGCACAGGGAGGTGCACCTGGACCACAGGCCACAGTCGATGGTTCTGGTGAAGGGTGCCGACACCTTCACGCTCCTCAATTTTTTCATCAACTACAAAGGCTTGGTGGCAGCTTCAGGAGTGCAGGCAGGCCTGCCCCCTACACTGCTAGCCCCCGTGGCATTTCGGGGTGCTACACTGCAGACGCTTAAGGTGATGGACCTTTGACCCCTTCTATCCTGAAGAATGAGTTGTAATATGATTCTCCCGTCAAAGCTGCTCCACGTTGGAAGGCCAGCGTGTAGTTAGAGTATGGGATAGTCTTCCTGCTGGTGTAGTGCAAGCTAAAACCCTGGGTTCCTTTAAAACAGAGCTAGATAAGATTTTAACTCTGAGCTATTAGTTAAGTTCTCCCCAAATGAGCTTGATGGGCCGAATGACCTCCTTGTAGGTAAATTTCTTATGTTCTTATGTTCTGAAGTGCCTGCCTCCTATCACAGGCTCGCAGTGTGACTGTGAAGACCCAGGTGCGAAATGGATACCAGGATATGTTCAGCTTGGAAGTCAGTGGCCCTGTGATGCCTCACACTCTCCATGGCTTGAGTCAGCTGCTGCGCATTGCTCAGAGAGGTCGCTTCTCTGTGGGGCTGTACACCCATGAGCCCACCGCTGTGCTCAACACCTCACTTGGTTCCACCAGGATGGACACACAACAGGTCAAAGTCCAGAGAATGAGCAATAAAGTGCTAGCTATTTTACTGTGATTTAGGTGAAACACCTTTAAAAATGCTGACTAGTCATCTTTAAATCTAAGTAAAAAATTTTTTTTAAAAATCCAGTAACTCCTGACGTACCTGGGAAGGCTATTCAATGTATTACGAGTATGCTCAAGCCAACCAATATTTGTTGTTTGAAATGGACAAAAGAGTATGGAACAAGTACCAAACCGTTGTGCATGTTAACCTTGCAGTCTCCAAAGGTAGTCAAACTTTCTCATGTGAGGCCTTACATGAATGCTCTCTTCTCTTCAGGAGAAGCTTCCTCAGGAGTTGGAAGCATGTGGCCTGGCCCTCAGCACGGTGCAGCAGTTAGCGGAGCCAGCTCGCTTGGGCAGGTCTGTGCTCAGGCAGCTTGACATGGATGACCACTCCTACTCGTGGAGGACCTGATGAAGTCCCACATAGCCTGCTCCTTTCCCTAGGGGCTTGATCCTCTACGATCCCAGCACTGAATCACCTTTGTTGGTCCTAGATTCTAACACTCTGCACTGCTGGTACAGCCTTATGCTCAGCAAGCTCTGTACAAGCAAGTGGAGCAGGACCTGGGCTCCAGCAGTCAGTAGCTCCATCCAAGAGCACGGCCAGCTCTGGATACCAACAAGGCCCTCGGATGCACATAGACCTCCTCAACATGGTGTGTCACTGTTCTTTATCTGCTGTAGGACCTATCAGGTACCCAACAGCTGCTGAAGGACCTTTCTGTAGTGTGACCGACACATCAATTCTTCTGCAGCAGGTGACAGGTTTAGTTGTGAGATACGTATTTCATAAGGCCGTCAGGAGTATGGCTGCTGTTGGAATACAGAATAACCTGCCTGATGGAGGATTTCGTGATTAAATTGATTGTAAAATTCTGCTGCTGGTGTGGTTGAGGGACATTGTCAGTTGCTGGTCTTATTCTTGTTTTAAACTGACAAGAACTGTCCACAATGTAACATTAACTTTTTCTTCCCAAATACATGCATGTTGAGCTATGTATTTTTTGTGCATTAGGCTTAGATAAATGCTAAAGGATTGGGCAGTAAAGGCATACTAGTTAAGAACATTACTATGAACCTGCTAGGTTACATGTGCTGGTGTAGAGGTTCTGCTGTTGCTCCCATTGAACACTGAATACTCAAATTGCTGTAATGAAACATTCACCAGAACCATTCACAGAATCTGAGATGATAATTCAAGATAAGGTTTATTTGGTCAGGAAAACAGCATGCATCCAGCAAATAACTGTCATCCAAAGTTTTTATAAAAAGGGTGGCGACAATGCAGATTCCAGAATGTATTAGTCTTGACCGTTCAGTGAAACCATTAAAAAATTAAAAGCTCCCATTCCCAGCCTTACGACTAAAGATAAAAACAATCCTTCAATGTGATTTACAAACAGTGTTTCAGCATGACCTGAAATGGCAGAAGATAAGCCACACTCACTAAATTCACAGTACTGAAATCTCTCTTCTACGTACATTAGTAAAACCCATCTATGGAAGATGGTTCTGCAGCTAATACAGTGGGTATTAACATAACTGTGTGTGTGTCAGAAGAAAAAACTACTCCACCAATTAGGAGACATTATGTCAGCGCTGACCAGCTAAGGGGGTTCTCGCATGCAGGGTGGCAGTCAGCCAGTGGAGGTGGCAGCAGTGAAGACAGGGCCAGTGTGCATGGTCTCCCCGGACACCTCACCCATGGCCTGCAGGGCCACAGTGGCGGCCATGGCTTTGGCATGCTTCTTGTTAGGACTGGCTGTCTGGGGCTGGTAATCTGTACCGTTGACCACTACCTGTAGAGGTGGCAGCCACAGTGAGGGAGGAAGGCGTTACAGTCGTGTGCTTATGTGCAGAGACAATGTGGAACATGCCTACCTTGAAGAGGAAATTCTTACGATGGTCAGGCCCACTATGATGGACCATGATAAACTCAGGGGGTGCCCACTTCTTCTTGTTACAGATTTCCATGAGAGCAGACACTGGGTGTTTACCTGACAAAGGTACATGGTTAATTAACCGCTCCCTCATAGCAAACCCAGAAACTCAAGTTTTTGCATCAGTACTGACTCACCCAGCAGGTCTTTCATCACAACTAGACTGCCAGACTTTTGCATCTTCTCCCCCTCAGCCACCAGCCCTGTGCAGCATGAATAGAGGTAGTCATGTAATATCTGTGTGTCACTGAAAGGCACGGTTAGCTGCTCGCCTATCCTGCCCAATCTCACCTTTGCGGTCCGTCTTGAAGTCGATGACGATGGGCTCCACGGTGCCTTCCCTATATTTGCCTAGTCCTTCGCCAACACGCCAGCCCATTTTCCTCATCAGGAACTCTCCCACGCCGCCCGAGACAGGTGCAGCACGTAGGAACTGATCCTGGGGGGAGGGTGGGGTGAGTGGGGAGTAGGGTGGGGGGGGGCATACCGGAAGGGCAAGTAAGCTGCTGAGCACTAACACTGCTATGGACAGTATCACGGCAGATACCTGCAAGACAGGGCTTCATGTCACACCAGGGGCTCTGTGCATCCTCTAACAGGAAGTGGAAGTGACACACAGGCCCAGGGCCCCCCGAAGGCCATAGGCCTGCTAGGTTCTCTAGCTGCTGCTTGACTTGCAGACTACTTTTCCAGGCAAGGTGGGGTTGCATATCCAGATAGCAACAGGAAATCCGTAGTGCAGCTGTCAGAGAAGAGGACTGGCGACCCCTGACCTGCAGAGCCAACGGGTGACTCCTCTGAGCTGCAGCCTCTCCCTCTGTCTCAGCAAACCCACACGTTAAGTACCGTGCCTAACGGCAATGCAGTAATGTCCCTCAGTTGAGTGTGGCCGGTAGGCCCTGCTGACTACACACACACACTGCTATGCCGAATGACAGCTGTCAGTCATGCAGGCTGGCACCGCGCCAAGCCCCTAAAGCTAAACTAGCAACAAGACGAGCAAAACATCATTAGTTTATAAAACATGCAAGTAACAGATTAATCTGGAATGTTATTAAAGAAATAACTAATTTGAGTGAGCATTTGACTTATTTAACCAGAGAAGATACACTATGCAAACAAGCACTCAGTGCAATCAGGCCATTGCAGAATGTCTTGTACATACACAGATGCACACAGATATAGATAGGCATAAGGCTGTGGTTGGCGTACGTACCTTGGCCCCTTATCATCGGCCGTGCATCGCTTGTGAATGACAGGGCCTGACAGTGACCATGGCAACAAGGCAGCTACAAGGACTGACCCTGAAACAAGTTTCCATACAGAGGGGTGAAAGTTCACAGGTCAGACTGTGAACCTCCACCTCTCCCCATAGCCCCACACCCCGGAGCGTCCCCACACCAGCTGGCACCCGCCCCTACGTCATGACAGACTTCATTCCATGTCATCATTGTACAGGTGAGAAATTTCCTCCCCCCACACCCCAAGGCCACAAATAAATGTAATTACAAAAAAACTGCAGAGTCCCCTTTAATCTATGCAAAGTTGTCATCTGCATGCCACAGCCAACAGAACAAGTGCAGCAGGTGACGATGGATTAAACCTCATGGGTGTCGTCGTCGCAAGGGAGCATGTAGAGGGGCACTGGGTGCCAGTTGCCCTGGATGAGGCACCGAGGGGGAGGGGTGTTCGTCACAAGGCGTACTTACTTCCATCTCTCATCCTCCTCTTTCTCCCCTTTCTCATTCTCTCTCTGTTTCTGTATCTCTGTGTTTTAGCAAAGGCCCCTTGCAGATAGGAGAGACCCCATCCTGTAATTGCACCTGCTTTGACAGAATGTCACACAAACACACCCGCATCCCTGTGTGTTCACCACTGGTGACCCCACCCTGCACGCACGCTCTACCAAAGGCCTTTCTGGGAGGGGGGGCAGCTGGTTTTCATGCATTGCTTTCTGTGTGAAATGTAATACTGAAAGGATTACATGAATGAATATGTAAGGAAATAAGAATGCGCAGCAGCAACAAACAAGCGCACTCATACAGGAAATAATAAATTAATGGCCAAGTTCCTCTAATTGAACACCAGTATTGAGTGGGGCCTGGAACTCACACCATGCATGAGAACCAGCGCAGACTGTGAGCATGTTGAAATGGGTACAGCCGTGTACAGACGGCACAGTGACACACTAAGGGAAGGGGGTTGGGGGGTTCAGGCTTCACTCTGTGTGTTTGCTTTTAAAGGCATTAAGACAGTGAAACTTCTCAGTGTGTTCATGTGTGCAAGCCATGCTTTAGGCGATTTCCTGAACTGGAGCGGACACTGTAACTGCTATGAAACACAGGTAATGGCTGATCCAAGTTCTAATTTTAAACATTAATCAAAAGACTAAGTTATAAAGAGAAATATTTTGCACCCATTCAAGCTAAGTCACAGCTGTTTATAATAGAAGTATAATCAGTAGTTTAAAGTGAATATGTGCGACTAGCAAGAGTTGCCTGTACCTAGTGCATCACGCTGTATCTGGAGAGCACACAAGGAATCCCCATCAGGGGCTGGGGTGGGGGGCAGGGTAAAGGGGCTTACCTTCTTAATCCATGCCTGTGGGCCACTGTTGGACAGCTCCTCAGAAGACAGCACCTGGGCACCAGTGGAGCCCGTGAAAAGGCCTGGAATGGAATTGGACTGAGCCCAGGCATCCACCTGCCGAGGGGTCAAAGATCACTAATGTTGTACTTAGACATCATAGTGCAAGCTGCAGAAATGTTGCTTATTACCAGGATCCGATTGTCAAAAAGTTTAATCTGGATCAGAACGATCCTGATTTGGAAATCCAATGTTATCTTATCCAGGATCAGGAAATCCATCGTTTTCAAAGCAACAAAAACAAATATAAAAACAAAATATACATTATATGCATATACACTGAATATGTTGAACAGGTTTTAGTTAATAAAAAGGCTAAATGTCTAATAGTTAATAATATGGGATGTAGTCATTAGAAACTACTTCTGACTTACCTCTGAAGATTGTGTCGATATAATTAATGCAGTGATGAATTTTGTTTGATATTGATATTGACAGAAACCCCACACAGGCCCCCTGTGGGCAAGCCCACGCACATACAATCCACATACTCAGTTTTGTATTAAATTTTCAATATATTTTCTTCATTTTTTCTTTTAACCTGCCTGTGAACAGATGTAAGTGTTTGAAACATATTACTTGTAGTTTTTTACTGCTGCTTTCAATAAGTGCAAATATTCTGCATACGTATTAATAATAATGTTGTAGTATACTGGCAGTATAGGACCAAACTAATTTTGTTATTTGTTAAACATCCACATAGCATGCCCATGGGGACACTGGAGCACTGTAGCTTCACAGCTTTCCTCCCTCCCAATGTCCCCACAGTAGGCCCACAGTATGCCCACAGTTTGCCCAATGTGCCCACAGTTTGCCCAAAGTATGCCCAATGTGCCCACAGTACACCCCACAGTATGCCCACAGTTTGCCCACAGTTTGCCCAAAGTATGCCCAGTGTGCCCACAGTACACCCCACAATGTGCCCCTAGAGTATGCCCACAGGGGAGCTTCCAGCAGGCCAAAAATGCAGGGCATGTATGTGTTGGCCAGCCCAAAGTGTGGGTATACTGCGGGCCCACATGTGCCCCACATTTCACGCCGGTAATGGGGCCCACAGCGGGCTGCCCGCAGTGGCCCCACATGGGCCCCAAAGGGGCACGTTTTCTGGGGTGTGTCTTGTTAAACACGGATATCACGTTATTGTAATAATCCCATGTTAACCACAAATTGTAATTTACAAATGCTTAATTTAAACTGTTACTCCAGGAAACTAACAGCAACTCATAAACCAAGGATTAAGATGTGCCGTTTGTAATTTGGAATGTAACTTCAGTAAAACGTATGTAAAAATGTAAATATCTGGTGATGTGTAACAACCACGGGTGCTATGTGTCGATGTGAATAACCAGCACGTAAAATGCATTTTAAATTATGAATTAATTAATGCTGTTCATTCGATGTGTAAACCTCCAGATTGCAATTTCATGTTTGGTACCGAACTGATGGGGAAATTGTCAACCCCTAATTTGATAAGGATTATCATGCACAGTCAGACCTCGGATATTCGCGAGGTTAGGTTCCAGAACCCGTCGCAAATGAACAGGATTCACGGATGTTTGGTAGAGTCACTAAAAATGGTAATATGTGCTTATTTCTATAGATTAAACCCCAAATATGACCCCAGTCATGCTCCCAAAACAAGTTAATTTCATTTAAAAGTTAGCTTAATACGCTACCTTTAAAAAATAACAAATGCTTGATGTAAAAATAGAGTACAGTATTGCTTAACGGATATTTGTCACACTAGCACATTTACAGTACAGTATACTAATGTTACCCCTACTAATTCATAGAATACGGCATTGGCTGCCGTTTTCTTTCGCATTCACAGTAAGGTAAAGTGATTAAACGAACCCTTTCAATGTTTATAGCAAATGCGTCTTGAGGGGGAAACCCGGGACGCATTTGCTATGTACGTAAACATTAGCACCTTTCAAGAAATTTATAATTTGTGTGCGTTGAATATACATTTACGTGTACTTACTATTACAAAATAGCAAATTAACTATTTTCTGATATTTATGTAACCATTAGCATTCCAAAAATAAATAACATCATAATCATAATGACCCAAACCCAGTGTTAAGTAGCGATAAACATCCCTATAGCCATAAACAGCCATAAACTCAATTTCCAGGCCAAGGCGCCATAGATTCCACAGGAAGACAAACTTGCAGAGGCTGTTTCTGCCTTGCTCTGATTGAACTCACTCTTGGATAATATCATATGAAATTAGGATGCATTTCCAGCAGCATATCCAAACTCAATCTAAAAAAGCTGACAGTTTTGGTCTTAGCTGCTCTTTCCAGTACTGGTGTCATTTATTGGGGAATATAAGTGCTCTCAAACAGCCAATTATGATGGACTGTAATCAGTATTAGCTGTAACCAACTCACAGCCACAATTAGCATGTTTTCCATGTTGAACTTCTGAATTTAGTTTTTAACCACACATTAAATGTATTAATTTCCAATAGCCCTACCCCCTAAACTTAAATAAGGAGACAAAGGAAGTGAACAACAGGTCCATGCTGTCAGCCTGATGATGATAAAAACAGGATGCAAGACTGCAGGAGGCCCCATCTGGCAGGGCTTTGAAATGGATCACGCTGTGAGCAGCCAGTGAGTACAATTACACGTACACACGAGCATATGCATGCTGAGGCTGCCTCTGGAGAAACTCACCTGCTCCTGTGCCCGACTTAGCATGCAGATGGCGTTCACATCAAAGGGGTTTTCCGCCAGCCGCTTCTGTGCTGCCGCCCTCTCACTCACAGCTAGTGTGATGTCCACAGGCTGGAGGAAAGAACGCTCTATCAGCTACAGTAGATGCATATACATCTCCCTTCTGTATGGAAGAGAGACCACCCCCCTCATCAGTGACAGCAGATGCATACACATCTCCCTTCCCTATGGAAGAAAGTGTTCTCATTTTTTTCCGTGGCTGCACATTCACCCAAGTTCATTATCTTTTTAAATCAGCCTCCGCAAATCAAATGGCCACCAAGCCAGCGTACAAATACTGAGTGAAGAGCAGAGCATCTTTAGAATTCCTATGTGATGCTGCAAAACCAAAACTATATTTGTGCATACCCATCAGGTACCTGTCGCAATCAGCAAAAACTTTTCAGGAAGCAAAAGTTAAAAAAAATAAATAAAAAATGCCGTACAGTGTAACTAGCGCTGTCACAGCTACGAGATGTCGGATTCTAAAAATGGCCACAAACTGCCTCCCCAAGGTGGGAGACATCATTCGAGGGACCAATAAAGTCATAATCCATCAGATATTACCATCGTGTTACTTGTCTGTTATCGTTGATTACCAATAAAATCATCATATTGTCATATGAAGTGCTATTAGTTTACTTAATGTGACTCTAAAATAGCCCCTCTATATGGTCTGTAATTAAACAAAACTCATTTGCAATGACCCAATCTATAGTATATTGGGACATGTATAGTTTTTGTCCATTAAAATAACATCATATTGATCAGAAATATGGTGTAGAGATTGTTAATGTTGTAAATGACTATCATAGCTGGAAACCGCCATTTTGTTAATGGAATATCTACATAGGTGTACAGAGGCCCATTATCAGCAACAATTATTCCTGTGTTCCATTGGAAGGTTGTGTTTGGTAATGTAAGCTTATCATTTGAAAATGTTAATTGATCATTAGAAAACCCTTCCGCAATAATGTTAGCACAGATGAATATTATTGTGCTGATTAAAGAAGCAATAAAACTGGCCTTTTTGGGCAATTGTGGATTTAATTACAAGCTCAACATGGTCAGAAACAAATAACTTTCTTCTGAAACTTGTCAGCCTATTCTTGTTGTGAGGAATGAAAGATATTCCATGCGAGAAATAGCCGGAAACTGAAGCTCTCATACAATGTTGTATACTACTCCCTTCATGGAGCAGCGCACACTGGCTCTAACCACAAAAGAAAGAGGAGAGGGAGGCCCCGGTGCACAACTGAGCGAGAGTATAAATATATTAGAATGCTGAGTTTGAGAAACAGACGCCTCCTAAGTCTTCAATTGGCAGCTTTAGTAAACAGAAGGGGAGGGCGATGTCGGTACTACCGGGTATCGGTTCATGTCAAATCAAACAGTGCCAAATTTCGGTACATTCACATGCTCATCAGCAGCGGCATGCACGAGCTGAGTGGGACATACGGATCTGGGAGAAAGCTGTTGATTAATTTAAACCTATCTCAGCGTTTCAATGCAATTTCCATTTAAAGTAGTAATAGGATAGACAGATATTTAATGCAGTTAAATTTCAATTTGCTATTTAAGTTATCGTGTTAGTTTTGTTTACCATGACAATGGTTGCCAGGAGAAGAAAGCTCATGCGTGAAGAAACTGCGTTGAAATCTGAAGACATGGCGGCAAGCCGAAAGCATTCGACGGTGTGGATACACTTCACTAAAACTATTGCAGACAGCGCGACATGCAATATTTGCCACGCAAAATGCAGAACTGGGGCTAGCAATACGTCGAACTTGAGGAAACACCTCGGTAAATATACAATATATTTATGGGCGGATGAATGTTCTGCGTTTGATAATTGGAGCGCCACAGTTAAAGCTACAGCCCCAACTACAGCGCCTGCACCGACAATAATCCGACTTTCACCCGAAAAGGTTGACATGCTTGTCTTCCTTAACATTGGAAACGGACGGTAATAATGTATTTTAATTCTACAAGAAGGGACGCTAATACCATATGTTAATATTATTATTTCGGTGTGAAATTCTGAATTTAAAACGGAGCCCCCGAAGTCCCATAGGGTGATTTTCTTAAAATCGTGTGCGTACAAGTTATTTTCTTGTGCTCACAAGATAATTTACTCTGTGTTTGAGGCCAACAGTAATATGAAAACTATATCTTCCAAAACTATGTGTCAGCGTCTAAACAAATCTAATTGGAAAGGCATTCATTTTCAGTCAACAAGCAACACCATGAACTCATTTTCCATTTTTAAAAATACTGCAAACTCTATTTCTTTGGCATTAAGGCTGAATTATACAGTCCATGTGTATGGTCGCGACAGAAGTGAAGCGACATGAACAATATTTTTTTTGTCGGTCATTATAGGTAATCATCATACACTATGATGAACAGGTACAGTAAATAAAAAAATGTTAGTGGACCTCGGGGAGGCGAACAAATCAGCAAACCCATTAAAGTGGCAAACATAATCTGTCTTAATGCAACCGAACAATACATCAGTGTCAATATTAGTATACACAACCCTATACGTATTCTGTCAATTTGCGCATCATATTCGAATAATTTATCAAAAGTACTACATAATAACTTGTATAACTTGGTCCTAAATTATTGCACGCAGGCTATATTTTGTGCATTAATGTCAAAGTAGTGCGCGGCAGCGTTGTATTTACTCCATCCAGTAATATTAATTGCAAGGCTGTTGTATCTTAGTGTACCCTAATACCAGGTCTAGCAAACGTAGCACGGCGTGCTGAAATATACCTCTTACCTCTTTATTGCCTTAGAGATGAGTCGCAGTGCCCATCACTAATTTTTGTTTAAAGTTCATTTTTAATAATTTGCTTTAATAATAATATTATTGTAATAAAAAAAGAGCAACAATCACATTGTTATTCGTTTTATTCATATTTTTTATTCCACTCATTTTTTCTAGACGCTACTCCTACAATTTTTGCGGAAATGCGCCTAGTTAGTTATGCAATTGTTTATATTTTATATTTATATGTTTATATAATAATAAAGCTGTTACTTTTCCAACCCTATGCAACCCAATGTGATGGTCTGGGGCTGCATTTATGGGACTTTTTTAAAAGCACATTGTTGAAAGCACAAGAGGACTTCATACCTATTTCAAGTAAATCTAAATCTAGAAAACTGCAACCAAGGTGGTTTACTAAAGAAATTAAAAATAAAGTAAGGAGGAAAAGGGCTCTGTTCCGCGAATGGAAAATAAATAATGACTTCAAATTAAAGCA
>JAODLD010000040.1:40985-51933 GCA_026781065.1 Mormyrops boulengeri
GTACCGTTGAGTATCGGTACCGAACACCAAGTACCGGTACCGATATCGGTTCAAATGTGAAAGGTACCCAACCCTACACCCGACGGTCATCCATGGTACTGCAGAACCAGGTAACTATGACATCTGCATGCCCCACATGCTGGGCAACTGCACGATACCACCACCCGGCCTCACTGAAACCCACAATGCAACCTCTGTCAAACTCTGTCAAGTGCTGGCAATGCTGTCTAATGCATCCAAGAGGCATCCTCTGTCTGGTGACTAGATGTGCCACCTCCTTGCAAATCAAATCATTTACATACCCATTGCTGGTCTGTAGTGTACCAAATAACATCTAAATCGGACCATTACTTCCGGGTGTTTAACCTTTTTTGTCACTGAGTATATATGCACCGCTGCCTTCATGCAAGGTGCGTGGTAAAAGGCACAACTGCCCAATTAAAAGTAATACTGCCGTTTCCCACGCCTATAAACGCCTTTAACCGCCAAGCAAGACATAATTTGGCTTATGCAGCCCTTTTGTTTGAGCTAATGTGCCATTTGTGTTAATAACAGTAGTGAATCTAACACCCTCAGCCAAAAAGCCGCGAGGTTCTTAGTGTGGCTGCTCTATCCTGAAATCGTAAAGCTTAAAAGTTTTCAAATGCAGTATTTTATAAAATGTTTGATAAATAGATGTAGTTTATTGGTGATTTTATGTTCGTCGACGTTTTTAACATTTTTTAAACAACTATGTTTTTTTATATAAATCAACTTAAAAACGAAAATTTAAAAACATACATTTCAGGGTTGCCAGCTCTCACGCATCTGGTGTGACATGCTCACACAAGAAATCTTACACCAAAAATACATTATTTCATTATAAAGCTAAAATTTGCAACATCAAAAGCACTGGTGTAGTTTGCAAACCCTATAGACTATTTACATGTTACATACATGTAAATGAGTGTGCATGTGTGTGCAGACTTCTCTTGAATTGAAAATCTTACTCCTGCCAGCTGACCAAAGTTAGCAACCCGGCATTTTATTTGAAATGAACTTTAAAATGCACTGTTTTCGGCTGAATCAGCTTGTCATTCCCTTTTGCGTTGTCACTCTGACAATTATAAAACAAAAATGAGACATTACCAATGTCACTTTTTATGTCTTTTTGAAATACGACCACCATACCCGACTGTAATAGCAATTAAAGTGTACTTAAATGCAGGATTGTCAGCTCTCACGCATCTGGCATGCTTTTTGACTCTCATGCTCACCCAAGAAATCTTACAGCAAAAATACATAATTTCATTATAAACCTAAAATTAGCTACATCAAAAGCACTAGGGTAGTTTTCAAACCCTACATACTATTTACAAGGTAATAAAACTGTTACATACATGTAAATGAGTGTGCGTGTGTGTGCAGACTTGTCTCGAATTGAACATCGCATGCCAGCCAACTGACCAAAGTTGACAACCCAGTTAATATATTATGATTTTTGAAAACTTACATAAAGGGACAGGAAATGCTACTCCTCCCAAAACTTGGAAAAACACAGATCAAATGAAAAGATGCTGGAGGAGTGCTTGATGACATCAGTCAAGCATGGTGGAGGCAATGTGATGGTCTGGGGCTGCTTTGGTGATCATATAGTGGGAGATTTGTACAGCGTAAAAGGGATCTTGAAGAAGGAAGGCTATCACTCCATTTTGGAATGCCATGCCATACCCTGTGGACGGTGTTTAACTGGAGCCAATTTCATCCTACAACAGGACAATGACCCAAACACAGCTCTAGACTATGCAGAAACTATTGAGAGAAGAAACAGCATCTGGTATTCTGTGTATAATGGAGTGGCCAGCACAATCACCTGATCTCAACTCTATTGAACCATCTTGACAAAATGGTACGTAAGAAGTGCCCATCAAGCCAATCCAACTTGTGGGAGATGCTTCAGGAAGCACAAGGTGAAATCTCATGAGATTACCTCAACAAACTGACATCAAGAATGCCCAAGGTGTACAAGGTTGTAATTGCTGCAAATGGAGGACTCTTTGATGAAAGCAAAGTTTGAAGAACACAATTTTAATTAAAAAAAATTAATTTCTAACATTTTCATTTTATTTTGGTATATTTCCAATTCAAATTTATTTCATGTATGTTTTCATGGAACACTTCATGGCAATTTCTTAGTGACCCCAAACTTTTGAATGGTAGTGTGTTAGCAAGCAGTGGGGGCCAGAAGGATTAGCCCATGTGAGCAGTGTGCCAGTCTGAGCCATGTCCTACCTGCAGGGGGGCATCAGGGAAGACACTGTTGCTATTCTTGCACTCTTCCTCCCCCGCTGTGCTCCCCGAGATGGACACACTGGCTGCCTTGTCCCTCTCTGCCTTCCTTTCGACGGGCACCCACTCCTGGTAATCTCCCTCACTCTCCTTCTTACGGTGCTGTGACCCCGAAGATACGGGAAACTCCTTGGCAAAGGCCGCCTCTGTCCTCACTGCCGGCTTCGCCGAAGGGTTCTGAATGGGTAGAGGGAAAGGGTACATTTCAGGAGGTGGGTGTAAGAGCGAGAACGGTGGAGGGGGGCTGAGAGGGTTACCGCAAAATTAGGAGAAACTGATGTGCTCAGCTGAGCGAATGGGTAAGAAAGGCCTGCCAATGAAAGGAGCAACAAGGTGAAGAATGATCTGTCCCTGCACCAATATGGAGAAAAGGAATATTACTGTGGGGAATATTCATTGTAAACTCTGGCCAAGTAACAACATCCCTAAGCCGTAGTAAGCTGATCCAGAAAGGTGGTGGGGTGGGGTGGGGTGGGGTGGGGTGTCACCAAAATACCCCCCACAGAGATAGCCTGTTCGCTTAGTCCGTTCATTCATTTGAACCCATCGTACATCAGAGCCATAGATATAATAAAAGGTGCTACAGGCAGCAATAAATTAAGATTAATTGAGTATTTGAATATAAAGGAACTTCATAAAGGAATTATTTTTAAAGCCTTATATATGCCAAGTAATTGAGATATGTGCTCCCCACAAAGAAAGGTAGCGGGCAATACTGGAAAATAAAAATGACATCTGAGGATGCAGCCCAACAGATGAAAACTCATTATGCATAATCCGGAATGTTCTGGGAGATGAAGCATTACACTCAGGCTGAAGGAGATGCCCTTGCTCTCCCGGAAGGCTCCTCCCCCAAATGACTTCTCATCATCCTCATCATCAGACATATGTGGCTGAGCCACAGCCATTTCCTCCTTGCTCTCAGCGATCATCTTGCACTTCTGCAAAACAGGAACAAACAGAGAGAGTGCCATCATTTCCATGCCATGTTTATCATCATAAACATGCCTCTGTTGCCATAAACATCCAACCATCCATCCTTACTGCACAGGAATAAAATTAAGTTTGCTTTAGTAAGTTTACAACAGTGATCAAGAGCCATTTTCAAACCTTGGCAACTTCGAACATGCTTGTTAACTTAAAGCACTTAAGGTCCTACAAAGATTACTTGCTGGGGCTGGGGTGGGCAGAGCCATCCTCTCACCTCTGTCAATTCCTTGATGCTGATGCTGTTAGCCTTCTGTGTAACCTTCCTCTTGACCTCCTGGATATTGGCAGTGTTGGGCATGGCTGTGGGTTTGTTGGTGATGCTAAGCAAATTGGGCATGTTGGCCAGAGCGCTCATGTTGGTCAGGGCAGCAGTCATGGTGGCTGCAGTCATAGTAGCCATTGCTGCATTCATACTAATGTTAGGCATACTCAGGGGCATTCCCATTGACAGATTCAAAGGCAGGGGAAGGTTCAGGGGGGAAGAAACTGAAGCGGGGGTGGCCTTAGGCCTCAGGCTCTCTGGAATGGGCATCCCAGCCTTGGCACACATGGCTGCAGCATTGGCCTTGGCAATTTCCAGAAGCTGCTCTTTGTCTGCCAGGAAGACAGCAGATTGACATTGTTAATATGGCTAATTCAGGTTGTACAAAATTACCCAAAAGTCAGAATTACCTTTATAAAAATCAAATGGTGCATGACAATTACTAATAATTACAAATTACAGTCAACCCTCGTGCATTTGCGCTTCATGATTCGTGAATTCACAGATCCGCGAAAATTTAATTGGAACCGAACTTATTTGCATCAGCGATTTTTTTCGCACATCTGTGAAATCCTCGAAAAACCCTAAAAAAGTGTTTGTTTAATTTTTGGATTAATTTATAAGTTTTCATGCTTTCGTGAAAATACGTGGCTTTCTTATGGAAATGTTCCTTTTTATGTACATACTGTACTATACCTTTACAAGATGCGAATCCCGTTCATAAAGTTTTTCCCCTTTGGAACGCTAATGGTTACATAAATATTAGCAAATAGTTAATTTACTATTTTGTAATAGTAAGTACACATTAACGTAAATTCAACGCACAAAAAGTATAAATTTCTTGAAAGGTGCTATTGTTTACGTACACAGCAAATGCGTCCCGGGTTTCCCTCTCAAGACGCATATGCTATAAACACTGAAAGGGTTCGTTTATCCATTTTACCTTACTGTGAATGCAAAAGAAAACGGCAGCCAATGCCGTGTTCTATGAATTATTAGGGAGTAACATTAGTATACTGTACTGTAAATGTGCTACTGTGACAAATATTCGTTAGGAGATACTGTACTCTATTTTTACATCAAACATTTGATTTTATTTTTAAAAGTAATGTATTAAGCTAACTTTTAAATGAAATTAACGTGTTTTTGGAGCATGACTGGGGCCATATTTGGGGTTTAAACTATAGAAATAAGCACATATTACCATTTTTAGTGACTCTAACCAAACATCTGCGAACCCTCCTCATTCACAACAGGTTCTGGAACCTAACCTTGCAAATGTCCGAGGTCTGACTGTATTGTACTCAATATAAATATGATAAAATGCCGATAATAAATTTATACAATGACTAGTACGCAGGCAAATTAGTTTGATCAGTAATTACACACAGTGCTTCATACCCTTGCTCCACAAGCCATTTCCTGGCTTTGAGGAGAGTAGCTCGTACCTAGCTCAGTAAGGCGTGGAGGAGTTATACTTGTGCTGCGACAAGTCCGTGAAGCAGATCTCTTTTTGCGAAGGATGACAACAGGAGAATGACTAGGTTCACGTCTCCATCTGTCCCTGCGGTCAAATGAGCGACTGCGAAAACTACCCCTCTGTCTGCGGGATACAGAGTGAGACCTTCTAGACCGGGAACGGTGGCTACGATTTGCAGATCGTGAACGCATCCTCCTCTTTCTAGTTTGTGAGAGAGATTTTGAGTGTCTCCTTTTATCTGTAGATCTGGATCTTCTCTGAGCTGCTGACCGGGACCTGGAGTGTTTCCTCCTAGGTGAGCGAGACTTTGAGTGATTTTTTTGAACAGGTGTTCTGGACTTAGACCGCTTCCTTTTGGTGGATTTAGACTTCAATCGTGATTTCTTCAGCTTAGATCTTGATCTCCTCCTCCTTGTGGGAGATTTAGATTTATTCTGACCCCAGTATTGAGGGGGGGACTTTTTTGCTCCAGGAGACCTGGATTTTGATTTCATCCTCCGAGTGGTTGATATTGACTGTGAACGCCTCCTTCGAGGTGACGAATTTGATCTTGAGTGCTTCCGCTGAGTAGACATCGACTTCTTTCTCCTTGAGTGAGATCTTGATTTTGAATGTTTATTTCTTGATGAGTATGGTGACACTGATAAGCGCTCTTTGAAAGGGCTTTTCTTTCTGTTCAAAGGAGATGTG
Source organism: Mormyrops boulengeri (assembly GCA_026781065.1). Lineage (NCBI taxonomy): Eukaryota > Metazoa > Chordata > Actinopteri > Osteoglossiformes > Mormyridae > Mormyrops > Mormyrops boulengeri. The sequence continues at coordinate 46,736 of JAODLD010000040.1, forward strand.
GGTTCAGAATCCATCTTTTCTCTAAGAGGCCCACCTTTTTTTAAAGTTGAGTGTGATATAGAATAATCTGCCTTAGTTTCAATTTTTGAACTGCCATTCTTGCTGGGAGACCCTGACCTTTGTTCATATGAAAATGGCATATCAGACTCAGCCTTTATGTGTGTAAACAGGATAGGACCAGACAATTCAGCCAAACTATTTTTCAACACAAGTGATAATGATTTGGGTGCTTCGTTGGATTGTGGAAAGCTGGTTCTACACCCAAACTCTTTGCCTTCAGCTTCAGATAAACTTGACTTGTTCCTAATCTGAAGATGGTCTTTAGAGGTCTCATGTGACAAGTCCCAAGAAGTCGATGGAGTCAAAGGAGTTTTTTCCATCGTTGGACATTTATATTCTTCAGATGGCTCTGTGAGTGTGACAGAAGCTGAAGTGAAGACACTGAGACTTTCTGTTGCAGAAATAGGCTTAGGCTTTGCATTGCTGTCCACCAGAAAGGGTACTGGCCTCCAAGTTCCAACAGAAGATGCAATTTTATTTCCATTATCAGTGCAAATTTCTTCAAAAACATGTTCCACTTTAAGATCACTGGGATTTGCTGGAGTTTCTTCTTTTAGATGTGATCCCTTTAAATTCATACACTGACCAGTTTTGGCTGTAGATACTGCATTTTCTTCCTCTCTTTTGTCAGCATTACATCCTGAGGCATGAATTTCAGTAAGGGGTATGTCGCTGTCTCCCAGTTCTCTGGTAGGATATCCTGAGACTTTCTTCTCTTCTGTTAGTAGTGGCCTCTTTTCACATGACTGAGTAAATCCTGAAATTGATCTACATTTTGATTTGTATTTAGTTGAAGATCTTGACATTGACTGTGATTTAGAACGTCTTATAGGTGACCTTGACTTCGTACTGCATCGAGGAGATAAAGTTTTAGATCTTCTTTGCCTAGCTCGTGCTGTTGACATAGAATGCCTGGATCTCTGTGGTGAATGAGATTTAGACTGACGTCTTCTTGCAGACCTAGATCTGGAACAAATTTGTCTCAATGATCTGGACCATGACTGTCTATTCCTCCTGAATAATGACCTTGACCTTGAATGCCTATGGATTACAATGGACCTAGACCGAGTTTGCCTGGTCTGCCTGACTGACTGGGAACAAGACTTCCTTGAATGAGATCTTTTATAATATAAGCGAGATCGTGATCTAGAGTGCCTGCCCCTTCTTGGTGGTCGAGATCTCTGGTTGTGCCGAGATCGTGACCTTTTAGATCTTGATCGTGACCCTCTGCACTTAGAAAAAGACCCTGAACTAGACCGACGTCGTTGTACAATAGATGTAGATCGCGAGCGATGTCTGGGTCTTGACCTAGATCTCCTATATCTCATACAGAATCTGGAATTTGAGTGTTCCCTCTTCCTGGACGATAAAGAACTGGATGTCTGTTCAGATCTTTTGACAGATGAAGTCTGAGATTTGCGTCTTCTAGATCGAGACCTGGAATGTTTCTTTCTAGGACTACTCCTTCTTGAGGATGACCTGGAAGAACAACAAACCCTTCGGTAATCAGATTTATCAATGGTTTGCTTTGGGGTCTGGGAACAGCAAGGGCCTTTCTCTTTAGTCACAGATTCGCTGTTCTCTTCTGTGTCTTTTTGGACATAAGAATCCACCCTACCTTCTTCCTTGTGGGCAATTTCAACCTTAGGAAATATATCAGGCAAATCTAGTACTCTGGCAGTATTCACTTGATTATCTATTAGATTAGTTGCCACTTCTACTGTTTTCTGAGACGAAACCACTTCATGAATGCCCACAGCTTCTGAATCCTGCTCAGAGACTTGAACAAACACTTCACACTGGACAGGTGTCATTTCCTCTGAAATCATTTTTGGGGGGCTCCCAAAGGATGAGCTTTCCTGATTTTTCTCCAAAGGGACAACAGGATAAGATATGGGTGGCATCTTTGAAGGAGACTTTGATTCCGATTCTGAACCAGAAGAGCTCTCTGATCTGGAACGAGAGGGAGATTTCTTTTCATGCTTCTCCTCAGCTTTCTTCTTTTTCTTCTTCTTTTTGGTCGCATGTTTATGCCTTTTAGGTCTGCCATCCATTTCTTCCATGGGTTGGTCTAAAAAAATGTAAGATGCAAACAAAATTTATCTCAGCATATGTATAATTTTCTGCTTACACCCACATACGTTGGCTATAAAATACTATATTTGTATTTGTATGTGGTATAATAGCTTTGAAGCAGGATACATGAAAAGAAATACAGCCCTTGATAAAAAAGTATCCATACACTTTACAAGACATGCAATTTGAAAGATATAAGAATTCCACTTTCTGTACATGTTCCATTTGTCTTTAGTTTACCCAGTAAATCTTAAGGTACCACTTTCAATTGAGATAGAGCATGACAGGTCCTTGCCTATTGGTACTCCGACAACAGCAGTCCTGTCATCTTCTGCCGCTCCCTCACGGCCAGGACACTGACCCTTCACACTGCAGACAGAACCACAACACAAAAATGCACTGAAATTCTCTATTACGACTCCCAAGCTGCAAAGACATGAGGGCTACACTATTACCTATTTTCATAGGCCTGAAACGATTACTCAGTTTGATTAATAAAAAATTCAAGGCAACTTCTCTAGCTCAATTATAGAGTATGCTTTATTACTATTATGCTCAGACTACAGCAGTTCATGGACGATATTAACTGGAGCACCAAGACAGAAGCAGGTTGCCGTAGGAATGGTATAAAATGAAAATGGAAGAAAAAACGGCAGAAACTATTCATTCATTGGGAGCATTTCAACTTGAGATTAAAAGAAAATAATTTACAACGCAATCACTGTAGAACTGAACTTGCATTATGCGAGTTCTCAAGTTGAAATTCTCCCAAGCAGTGTGTATTAGCATATATTTTGACACTGTGATTTTAGTTCATTCTGGACTGTTGTGCAGACATCAGAAATGTGCAATAAAATTCAGATTTTAGTCCAAGTAACATGTTTTAATACTACTTTCAAAAAAAAGTTAGCCAACCAGATTTTAATCTGACCACGGCCAATTTTCTGTATTGAAAGAGACATGAAATATGAAATAAAAAATTAATCTTTTTCTCTCTGTCACTGGACAACTTCATGAGAATGACTCAACCAGGTCCACAACTGACAGTATTTTTAACATGCTCATCAAGTGCCATCTATGTGTTCACCATTTATAGTTTGAATTTTTTTGTAAATGTTTACCCTAGCAGTATATACAGATGATATGGCAGTTAATGCATTGGAGTGGAGTGGATTTCACTTTAATAAATGTTTTGTTTTTATTGAATTTGTAGAATTTCTTGACATGACAACCACAGTCATACAAAGACCTGGTTGGCAGAAGTTTTATTTTATTCTCACACTTGAATACAATTCTTATTTTATCTGATTACTCAATCGTAAGAATAATCAGTAGAATACTTGATTATAAAAATAATTGATAGTTGCAGTCCTATTTTTTTTAACATGGTGATAAAACCCATATGGTTTTCAAAAAAGGATGTATTAAATTTGTTCAGTAAACAAGGAATTTACATAAAATTTCACAAGTACCTCTTTCTAAAACTTAGCATAAAAATAACTTATCATGAACAGCAGACTATTCACAATAAGGCAAACACGCCAGACAAGCACACTTTTCAAAATTGAAAACCGACCACTTGAATCTTCTTCTCAACCTGACTGTTTAATTAATCCTTTTCTTACAAAGTCTAGTAATATGTCTACCAACTCTAAATGCAAAGATTTTGCAGTACACAGAAGTAAAATATCCATTATTAGGCTAGTACCATGTCAGCATAAGAACTGTAAGATCCCAAAACCTTTGTCTTTACATGAAGAAACACCGGAGAAATTTGTCCTGGTTGATGCTGAGATGCTTGGCAAAGTCATCTCACAATTGAAATCATCAACCTGCTCTTTAGATTCCATTCCCATATCTGTTTTGAACATTACCAAAGATTTACTTACCATTGTTAATTATTCTCTTCAGATGGGTGTCTTCCCTAATGCCTGTAAAACTGCCATGGTTAAACCCCATCTGAAGAGAAACAATTTAGATGCCACATGTTTTAATAACTACAGACCAGTATCCAATCTGCCATTTTAAGTAAAATTTTTGAGAAACTTACTTTTAATCAGTTAAATGGTTTTATGAATTCTCACAATATTTGTGATCTGATTGTCACACCAAACCACAGTACCAAGACAGCACTAGTTAAGACTGTAAAAGACCTCAGGTCCAATATGGATACAAGAATAAGCTCAGTACCAGTACACTACTTGACTTAAATGCAGCCTTTCATTCAATCGTTTTAGACAGACTTCAAAATATGATTTGCCTCTCTGGTATTGTTTTTAATTTGTTCAAATCACATCTTACTGATAGACAATTTTTCACAAGCATGGATGAATGCTCATCTAAAGGGTAAAAAATGAACTGTGGTTTTCCTCAAGGACCAATTTTAGGTCCTATACTTTTTAATATCTACTGCCACTTGGAGACGCCATCAGGAGACACAGAATCAGTTTCCATAGTTATGCCTATAACAAACAACTTTACATCGCCTTGTCCGCTGATAACCCAAGGCCAAAAGATGTGCTTTTTAACTGCATTTAGATATCAAGCTATGGATGGCCAAAAATGTTCTACAGCTCAATCAGGACAGAGATCTTGGTGAAGCTCAGAGAGACAAACTCTGTGAAACACAAGCACCTCACATCAGAAGCACAACTAAGAGCAGAGATTGCTGAGATTGCTGGGATTGCTGCAGAGATTGCTGGGATTGCTGCACTGTGAGGGAGTGGTGTAGACGCTGTGTGCACTTGTGTTGTGTTGTGCGTCTGTTGAAGCGTTTGACTGGGATTATTTGGAGGTATATTTGAGTGTTTGTGTGCCAGTACGGTTACGTGGGTGGTTGTTGTTACATTTGTTTTGTTTTTTTTCGGTGTGTGTGAGTGCTTGTCTGTCCTTGTTAATAAACAGCGCGAGTGTTACCGATAGCTGCGGATGTTGCGTGAGCGGCGTTTCTGTCCGCGTACCTTCACTACAAATACCCGCGAGGTGATATCTAATATCGGTAATGTTAACTCGGAAAAGGACAGTTGCTCCTGAGCTTTGCTCGGTCGCCAGTCGGGGCCGGG
>JAODLD010000040.1:211790-222530 GCA_026781065.1 Mormyrops boulengeri
CTAATGTTTATCAGTACATTACAGGAAATAATGAACTTTATCACAATATGCTAATTTTTTGAGAAGGACCTGTACACCTCAGCACTAAGTGATACTGTTCTTTTACATTATGTGGTCTGCCACTTTGTGGCTACTTCTTATTCCTACATGCTTCCACTATGCAGTAATATCATTTACAGTCGACTGTGGAATATCTAGCAGGGAAGAAATTTCACAGTACCACACTTGAATTCACAGAGCTCTTCAGAATGACCCATTCTAATGAAACACCTGAATTCAGTGATTAAGAGGCGCGTGTCCCAATACTTTTGTCCATATGATGTATCAAGGGTTATAACATTTGCTTTTGTTGTTTGGTGCCTTGAAGCCATAACAAAAGCAAAGCCGAGTGTTATTTAACTCAGCTGTTGGTTCCATTGTAACATTTCTCATTTCAGTAAATACAATTAAGCACATGTAGCTGTTAAAAAGTTCTTTTTACATACTCCAACTCAGACATTTTCACATGTATTTCAAATGGTGGGCAGCAGAAACCATTTCGTTCAATTGCTAGGTAAGTCTGCTGGCGAATTCATAAGTTCACAAATGATCTGTTAATAATATAAAAAAATAAAATACTGAGTTAATTTAACACAGAAATCAGGCTGCAGATTCAAAGCTGGAATGGACAGAATTTATTTTGAAACAAATACTGTCTTAAGATTGAGTAACATGATCACTGCCTAGCATATAACCCAGAACAGTCTGTTTCTTGTCTCAGACCTCAGTTACACGTAACTTAAATAGTCTATTACATTTTTAAAATAACAAAGGTTGCTGATAGTGTGGATTGCTTTCAGTTGCTCTAGAAACAAAAATACCATCTGATAAACTATATTCCATGATAGAGGAGATCATATTTGGGAATATTTTTAGGATCAATGGGACTTTGGACGATGAGTTTTCCTCGCATGGCTCCCCGATAAATGACCTCAATCAAGTCTATAAAATCTTGCTTAGTCTTGAAACTCCCTACAAACTTTGAGTGATCAGGGGACCTGTAGAAGATTACATGGGAAAAAAACAGACACACCCACATACACATTTTAATGTTAACCACAAAAAGAAAAACAAATATTGCATAAACATGTGAATTCCAGAGTAGTTTAAAAAAGCTAAATTAATTCAGTTACGGGTCATTCCACACCAACTCACGTATAGTCTTGTAGGTCAAGTCGTGGATTTATTAAAAAAATATATAAAATTTGTACATTTTAGCAAAAAAGCTGAGCAAAAACCCAAGTTTTTCTGTGAACATGTTGTTAAAATAAGTCATTTTCACTATTCTGAACTTACATATGTTTAAGCTCACTAATGGCTCAAATCATAATGGATCTAGCTAGGCATATATAAGATCTTTCAGATGTTATTCGCTGATTTTCAATTTGATCTGTGTTCCTGAATTTATGTAGCTGTTAAATTAACTTGAACAGGTCATGTTTCATGTATGCATCCAAACATTAATAATAATAAAAAAAACAACATTTTCTTTGTATTTCTTTCACAGATCTTAAAAAGTTCTTCAGAATAATTCAAAAGCTCCACAGTGCAGGGAAAATGCCACTAGAGTTTAAAAAAAAAAAACAAAAAAAAACCATTTTGACCATATATTTTCTCAAATTGATTAATTTGGTGAGTTAGCATGGAATGGCTCTTAAACTCTTTATTGATATGTGCATCTGGTTAGAGTACACAATTTATAGAAAAATTTAATCTCACAGAAGTACTCAGATATTCAAAAACAAACACCAATGCCACTCTTACCCATAGTCAACCTTCATATGTTGTCCATTAAAGAAAAAAACCGTAGAAGGGATGTAGCTGATGTCAAAATAACGTGCATAAATTTGAACTCTGTCCACATCAACTAGATATATTGATGCCATGTTGCGAAGGTCATGGGTGGTCTTTGCCAGCTGTCCATTGCAAATAAAGAGAAGAGGCTAGCATTAAACCATAATACTGTGTAATGCAAATCAAACCGTTAAATGCAATGGATGACAAACTTTATGGTAAAATTGGCTTTTGCCAATGTTCAGTCTCACTTACTACGTTTTTTACATATGCTACAACTCCCTATTGGCAGAGGGGAGTGATGCGGAGCTGAATTTGCTCCCTTCGATATACTAACGCAAAAATCTTACTATGCTTTACTGCCTACAACATTTTTTTTACTAAAGTGTATTTGCGAAGAAAAACGTGATTTTGCTCAGTTACATTTAATTTCTCGGATTTACATTTAAGTTTATTACTAATTGCTTGGATACCAGTCACACTTCTTACTTTAACTAAACAAAGACTGGTATACCCTTTACCGCAGACCGTTTAGCTCCTCATCACATTACCATCCAATTTCTGACCGCGTATAGTGGGGTCGTGGGGAGCTGTGGTACACCCACGACAAGATGTTAGTCCTTTGCTGGGCACATACACACAATGATACACTAGTCTATGGGCAATTTACAGATGCCAATTAGTTAACTACATGCCTTTAAACTGAGCCACTGCTCAAACACCACTGTCGTAAATCTCAAAGATAGCTTGTTTTAACTTCCCAATGCGACAGTCGTATCTTTGCTACATTAATACTTACTATCTCATCCAACTGGAGACACACCGAATCGTCATCCTTTCCGAACCGTAAAACCAAAACCTTTTCTGCTACGTTCTTTATAACTTCGTCAATTTCTTTCTTTGATGTTAGCTTCGGGAGCAGGAAACTCATTTCGTTCTTCGAAATCAACTGTGTTTTATGTGAAGAATCATGAAACCATCGATTTTGTGATATTCTTCCTGCGAGGGACTCATGACCCGGAATGTGTATAATACGTATGTTGCAGACGCGGAACCATAGATGCGATTTCCAACTCAGTTAACCACGACCCAATTAGTTGTGTGACGAAACCATTCATTGACAAATTTGTCTTATTTGTGTGCCGTCAGGCGTAACTCGGACGCTGTTACTATAAACTGAGGCCAAATTAACAAAACTACCTTGTTTATGTAGTTAATCTACTTTGCAAAACAATCGGACAGTTCATGATCACAGGATCAGTTTTCATTGTCGGGGTTCACAAAGGTCTTGGTTTACTGGACATGAGTTGGAAATCGCGTATATGCATTTAGCTATGCTGGGAGAAATCGCGAAAATATCTTAATTCAAACATGTCTAGAAATACTTAAAATCGTAATTCGTCTCTTCAATCAAACATGCTCTTACATAATTAATAAAGTGAATTGCCTAAATAAAGCTACCTTGCAGTCTTTGGATTTCCCTGTGCCCCATCGGCCCCATATAGCCTTTAATATTTATTTTGAAAATAGTTTTTTAATCTTTATTTATATCCACAATACACTCCAATGTTCGTCTCATCTTAACCACGTCTGGTTAAAACCGACGTCTAATAATCAGCAATCTGTTGCCAATAAATTGCATTTACTTCCTAGCTAATGTTAGTTGACCAAAGAAAACTGCAAATTTCACTTTCATTTATATAATGGGCTGCTTCGTTCCCACAAGTCCGGGAGCGTCGCGGAAGGGGTCACACGGCGGAAACAGGCGGCTTTACGGCTTTATCAGTGATAATGGCGGAGGAAAGGCGTAATGACGAACAGCTCTCCGATGATGGAGGTGAAATTAGTGTTTTTCTTCAAAGCTCCAATTCGCATTCTGACTGTTTTTGGAAAGTAGTTGTATTCATAGAGCTATGATCATTTTAAGACGAGAAATACAGGCTTTTACATAGTGTAACTATTAGGAGTGTATACCCGTCTGGCGACGGACTAATGCTAATGCAATAGCTAGCACGATGTTTTGTTTTAACATTTATGTCGTTAGGCAAATACGATCTTAAAGGGGTTAGATGGCCGTGTGTGTGCGTTTGAGGTACCAAGACGGAAGGTACATTAACCATGTTTTAGTTGATGCCTGACAAGTTATTTAAGTCATTAGATTTGTTTCTGCTAGTTTGTGACGTTTCGGCCGGAGCCTCGCTACTCCGCATGATTAGTTTTTATGACATATTGTTTGATATACCAGATTGCCTTGTGTGTTAGAAACAGGAGAATGACGTTTTTTCGTTGAAACTAACTACGTTGAGATGGCCAGCTCTTCTTGTTTACTGCAACAATTAGCGATCAGCCCAATTGCTGTAAGCTTTAACACAACTATGTCACAACAAGACCATTCTTGGTTATGTTGTAATTTTAATTACGTTATCCTGTGGTATAAGTGTGGTCAATATTCATGTCGAGGTCCCTTAGCTTGGTTAATAACTGCAGTTCTTTACCCGCTGGCCCAGTGTCAGGCTGCAGCTGCTCCCATCTCCCAGGTAAAAAGTAGCTCACCTTGGTAAGTTGTTTCGACTCCAGCAGGACCGGAGGAGAGGGGAGGCAGTGTGAAAACTAAGACTGTCTCTTCCAGCAATGGAGGGGGGGTTGCAGGGAAGCGATCGGCCCGGGAGCCAGTGGGCCACCCAGTGCTGCCCAAAATGTCCAAGAGTGGACATGGGCTAACCAGCCAGTCTGCTAAGAAGCCTACCCCTATCTCCATTAAGCTGGGTGCTAACGTAAGTATCAGTGTCGTGTGTGTCCCGAGTAGCTCTGTGAAGTGTATTAACCGCTGAATAAGCAGAGATCCTCCCTATGCCAGAGCAAGTAGTATTGCTGTTGTAGTTGATCCATACATGGGTCATTCCATGTCAAATCATCACACTTTCAGACCTCATCGTCATGGATTTTAACAAAACTTGGCATGCTGATTTGGTCACATGACTAATTCATGAAACTAAAATTGGGTGTGTCTTATTCAATATTCATGGAGATTTAAGTGAACAAAGTTTTAACATTTTTTGGGGGGTGGGGGGGGACTATGACTTTGACTGGCTATATTTACCTTAACATAAGCTGCACAGAAATGGTCCTTATATTGTTTTAAAGCTATTGTCCAGCTCTATAGATTGAATAAATAATATGCCATCCCCATATGAATAATTACTATGTAATAACTGATTATTAGAAATTCAATAACAAAAAACCTATATTTAAAAATTAATAATTTTTTAACCAAAGCTAGCTCATAATGTCATGAACATCTGGTCTTTGGTTTTTGAGTTGTTGCTGAGATATCATTACTTATGTGTAATGTGTATCAAAACCACAGTTCCTTACAATGCTGTTAGCAGTAGCAAAATAGCAGGTACAGGGTTATTATTTTTCATGACAACAGCTATTGCCAGAACTAGCTGTGGAAATATAATTTAAATTAAAACATTTTAAATTACTATTAAAAATTAATCAAAAGGCAATATTGGCAAAGTAACTTGAAAAAAGACAATTAATGGTACAATCAGAATAGTTTATTTTCTTCTCTAGTTTACACTTTTGACTAGACACTGGCCTACTAAAAAGGGCCTTCATTTGTCAAAAACCTGAAAAACTAACAAAAATAAACAAACTAGATAGGCTTTTAGGCTACTAGGCAACAAGTCTATCAGGATGGCATGGGAATGAATAGGATGGAGATGGTTCATGAGGATGTAAAAATTTCAGTCTCAACTCTCCAGTGCTAGGCATAGTGTCTTCAACACATCCTAGCTACCAGTTATCATATGCAGCCATGACATAACCTTTGATGCTAGCAAAGTCGAGTGATTCCCTCAGTGTGTACTTGCACTAGACCGATTTGCACACCTCACTTCTGATGAATGCAGAGCATTTATTAGCCATATTTACTAGCCATGTGTGCCTTTCACTTACTGCAACAATGTTTATTGTGTTGTAAGGTGTCCTTGAGTGTCTTGAAAGGTACCTTTAAATAAATGTATTTTTTTTCCAATAGTATGGCAAGTTCATGTGTCTGCAATGGCATTAATGAAGCTTTCCTTAAACTTCAGTGTAGCATATTTGTAACCTTAATGTTATTACTTGCACCTGTACTTGTTATATTTCATGTCAGTATGGCTGCCATTAAAAAGGCCCATTTGAAACCATGTGACATTACCTTTAAGTCACAATATGTCAGCAACAACTTAAAAACCAAAGAGCAAATTTTCTGGAGATGTTCATGACATTATGAGCTAGCGTTACTAAAAATTGATCAATTTTGAAATGTAGGTTTTTTTGTTATTGAATTTTTTATATTTTAATCAGTTATTACATATTAATTATTCATATGGGTATGGCATATTATTCAATCTGTACAACTGGACAATAGCTTTAAAACAATATAAGGAGCATTTCTGTGCAGCTTATATTAAGGTAAATATAGCCAGGCCAGTCAAAGTCATAGTCCCCCCCCCCACCGAAAAAGTTAAAACTTTGTTTGCTTAAATCTCCCTCAATATTGATCCAAGACACGCTCAATTTCAGTTTTATGAGTCACTCATGTGACCAAATCAGCATGCCAAGTTTTGTTAAGATCCGTGACAATGAGGTCCGAAAGTGTGATGATTTGACATGGAATGACCCACATCCATTTTATATCCGAAGTTCGGAGATGTCAGTCAGTCTAACTGAATGTGTTTGCACTGTGGGGGAAACCAGATTACCTGAAGGAAACCTGTGAAACACAGTGAGAGGACAAAGTGGAGGCATGCTGTTATATTGTTAAACAAAATTGAGTTTTACTGTATCAGTGGGTTTCATTTTGGAAAATGATACAGGTTTTGTGTAGCTCACACGGATGTCTTTGTGTAACACAGAAACCGAAAGAGCCTGTCCCTGCTCTTCCTGCAAAGAAACCAGCATTGGCCTCTGTGTTTAATGAGGATGAGGATGTAAGCAGATTCTAATCTCCTTACACACATGCACACACATTTGTATTCATATCCTTGTGGGGACTCTACATTCATTTCTATGGGGAAAAACCTCTTATCCCAGTAATAACCTTAACCCATACCCATCCCTAACCTTAACCATAAGTAACCAAATTAAATCAATAATTTAGGCATTTTTAGTTTTTTGATTGCATTCACAGATTTTTACAAAAATTGAGGTTTATATTGTGGGGCCTGAAAAATGTGTCCACAAGCTAAAAAGTAACAGGTTTTACCACATTGTGGGGACATTTGGTCCCTACAGTGTAGTAAATACAAACACATGCACATGTACACACACTTCTTACACTTATTAGTTTTTAGATTTGTTATTGTTCTTGAACCTCTGCCTCTCCTGCCTCTGGCTGCAGAGTGAACCAGAAGAGATGCCTCCAGAGGCCAAAATGAGGATGAAGAACATAGGCAGGTGAGTCGCCATTCAAGTAACACGATTGGGTCTGCCTATCTTGACTAACGTGTCTCTTGTTGTACTAATTAATTTTATTCTACTTTCATTCTGTTTAGTATGATAATTTAGCTAATTGTAGGTACAAACATTTTATGGCCAGTAGGTATAATCCAAGTGTACTTCTTGGTTTATCTCCAGCTGTATTTCCCTCTCTTAAATCCTCTCTGCAGGGACACGCCCACTTCAGCTGGCCCCAACTCTTTCAACAAGGGCAAGCATGGCTTCTCTGACCACCAGAAGCTTTGGGAGCGGAAGCTTAAGTCGCAAATTGATAAATAAATTGATCCGTATTGTTGCTAATTGAAGCATGTTGGAGGGAGTCTGTGGCAGGGCAGAGAGTATGTGTAGTATGTAGAGAAGAGTGTTTTTTTTTTTTTTTTTTACTGTTTCATGTAAAATTAACTTCAATTTGTTTGCGTCTACAGTATAAATTGTATATATTTAACACAATGTTAATGTGCTAAGAGCATTTTATTAATGTTCTGCTGATTATGGCTGTGTAGCATCAAGACTGAACAGTTTACCTGAAAGGACATTTTCACAGCCCACTCAGATACTGCTCAGAGCCTGAAGATTGATACTTCATTAAAACACTGAGTTTCAAAACACTGTGTTATGGCGTTCTGTTTATCAGCATGTCCCCTTTGAAAAGAGTTATGGAATGGGATGAAAGTGAGCTTTTAATGTCTGTCTGTGTATGTGCTAGTGTGCCTCTTCTCTTGTAATATTGTATAATACAGTTAAACGTAACTTAAATGTTAATAGTTTTTGGTGTAAATTCCTTGAAGACGACTGGATTCAGTTATTTTACCTCACTTGTCTTAGTGTGGTATAGCACAGTTATAGCAGTCCATATCTGTGTGAATATTACAATATAAATCAAAATGTGTGGGCAAGTGGAATGATGCGGTAGCTGAAGCTAGGCAGTCACAGATATTAAGAGAGCCCACATCACTCCAAATCGGCCACCTTCATGGTGTTTATGGCTTCAAAGATATTTGGCTCATGGAGTCCTCCAGTTTATCCATGCCTGATAGTATCTCCTGGGCCATCACATAATTAATGACCTTTATGATACTCTGATCAGACAACATGACCTCTGTCAGAACACTGATGGCAAGCTCCAGCCAAGTGCCCTACTTGTGGAGCTGCAGTAAAGCATGATCTTGTCTGGTAAGTGACGTGTGCTTGTGCAAGTGTGAATGGGTATTCTGACTTAGGGAGATTCACCCATGTGCACGTGTTGTTTCAAAGAGTTTGAGTGCCACACAACTCAAATGAGCCACTCAAATGGCTTCATGCCTATGAGGGTTAGTAGGAAAAGATCAGAAGTCTGTCTGCTTCCTCAGATAAAGCTTTCATCCAAAGCAATATACAACTTGTATAAGTACTTTGCTTTAGACTCAAAAAGGTACTGTGATCTTATACACAGCTGTAAAAAGGAAAAAAATCCTAATAAGGGTCTGATTGCTTAGCAATTGAGTAATTGTTTGATTAATACAAAAACACAAGGTAAGAACTAGGGATGGGAATCGTTAAGAAATTATTGATGTTGGTGCCGTCGTCGATTATTCTTATTGATCCGGTTCTTTATAGATTCCCTTATCAATTCCTAATCACTGTAAAATAACATATTAATTTATCACTGATTATAATTTTGTGGACAGCTAATTAGACCTGGTTAGCTACATATTTATTTAAAAAAAGAACACAGAGATTCTTGTCCATCCATCATTCAGCTCTGAAAGTAATTTGCCTTTCTCAACTTCATACCAGGCAGGGACGAGATGACTGGTCAAGAAGTCCCTTGATGGGGGTTTATGTTTTGGGTTAAGTGCCTTGGTCATTTCCCTAAAGAATATTAGTGTAAATAAAATGCTAGATAATCAGTATGCATTTCGACAACACTGATGAAATTTTTGCCATCAGAAAATAATACTGGGCTTTTAAAATCATGCTAAATGTAGCATAACATGAACTAAAGTGGACAACACCCTAGTTTAATATTACACATCTGCTTTACAATGTACTGACATACAAAACTAATGAACACATTTACTAGTACCTACCGAAAAGCGTTTTTGTCTACAGTGGTGATTTTACTGGTGAAAGGATGCAAACCTTTCACCACGAACTTTGTCACAGCCCGGTGGCACTCGTTTACCCACTCCTCATTACATTTCGTTGCCTGGAAAGCTAGCGTGAACGGGTTTCGTTTTTCCGTGCACGACGCGATTGCTGCCCTCAGTTATCGCTGCCACCCTGCATGTCATATTCTAAAATGGATGAAACAAACGTACTACATAATTCGTTTATGTTTCAGAAAACGTGCCTGTAGCTTAAGGCACCGTAGCTAAATTTACCCGCGAATATGGAGACCACGGAGCTTGCACGTGGTGCGAACACATGGCAATGTTTAAATGTAATGCCGTGTTGACAGCTTAAGCATATTACTAGTGTTACCATCCTTAGATGTGAGAACGGCTTTTCATTGGTTGCACACTGCACAATGGTCGTCCTTCTTTGTAAAATGCAGCCATGCCCTGGACCGATTCCTTTTTTATTTTTTTTAATGCTTTATTAGTAATTTTATCAGTAATTTTTTGGAGGTATTGTTGAAATTTGTTTTCAAAGATAATAAACATAGGTGTCCTGTTACAATATTTGCTTTTGCTTTTGTGAAGATTTATAAGATAGTATTCTTCCTGTTTGGGACAACAGATATTGTAAAACAACACGTCCTTAAATGAGAGAGAGAAGTTATCACATATACATTGACATACAAACTGAGATAAGTCTTTCCAAAACATAGTGACAAAAGGGCAGTTCCAAAACAGATGTAAAGCTGTTTCAACATGGATATTACAGAGAGGACAATTTGTCTGAATATCTTTCTTCAACTTCTGCAAATAAAAATTCGTCGGGTAACACCTGTGTAGCAATTTATAACAGACATCTCTACATTTATTAGAAATAACATATTTGGATGATAAAGACCAAACTTTTTCCCCCAAAATATTTGGAACAAACCGTCTTCAATATGAAATGGCTTTTGGTATAGTGACTATGTTTTCTTGGGCCAAAGATCTAATTCTCCTGTTACAAGCTCATGGACTGGACAAAAAAACAAATCTTTCCTACTCTGGTGTCATTTAGGTTCCAGGTATAGGGTACTAAATCTCTAGCCACTCCTTTAAACAGCATAATAACCCCCTTGGGAATCGCATCCATCACAACAGCAAATTCTCTGGGAGTAATAGGGATTGCATGGCAGGACAAAAACTTACTATATGTCATAAGATCAGACCATCAGAATTAAATATTTGCTTCACCAAAATAATGTGGTGAATTGAGGATCGTCCTGGAGTAAAGGGGGCGGGGTCTGATTTAAGGGAAATTAGTTATTGGGTTCACCTG
>JAODLD010000040.1:266415-279238 GCA_026781065.1 Mormyrops boulengeri
TTACGCGAATGAATATATTTGAAAAACCGCGATAGAGTGAAGCCGCGAAAGTCGAAGCGCGAAGTGGCGAGGGACGATTGTAGACGGTTTCTGCTGATTTTAAATCCAGGTTCATAATGTAAATACAGTAGTCCATTTTCCACATTTTACTTTTTGCCAAAATCACTGAGTGCATAACCCCCTCTTCTAGTTTGATGCATTAATTACACTTATTGCATGGCCGTGCCTTATTTTTTGGTTTAAGTGCGATGGGTGTGTCTATGCTGATTGGGGAGAATACGCTTAAGTATGCAATTTTTTAAGAGCTTTTTTGATTTATGGTCTTGCAGGGCTCTCAAATCACAACCATTGACTTGCAGTTTAATGAGTTGACATGCTCACACACCACAACATGTGTTTCTCATGCTAAGAAGTAAGGGATAATGCCCAGCAAGGTACCCCACCATTTAAAATTAATGAACGAGGCACAGGTATACGGAGTGGAGTTTTACGGCAAGTTCATAGGTGCCCTGAGTTATATAGAGTTAATAGCCTCCTACCAGCCAATCAGCATTTGTTGTTTCCAGTTAAATTCCTAAATAAGTTACATGATCCTGCTGCAAACAAGTTATTACATGGATGCACACACGGAGTGCAGACAAGGTAGAAGTGGAAAGCAAGATCCGATTGCTGCGGTAGGCAGGGCTCTCAAGTGTCATGCATTGACCGTGAGACAGTCGCTGTTCCCCTAACAGATGTAATCTTACTCCAAATTTTTGAGGAAACTAAAGTGCCGTGGTCTTCTGAATACATGAATGCCATAGAATGCATTTTTTTACAGCATTTGAAATTGTTCTCTGGTACCTACCTAGAAGATATGGAAACAAAAAATGCCCACAATAAAAGCTGATTCTGATTCTGAGAATTGGTTTTACAGGCCCATTTACAACCCTATTATTTGGCCCTAGAATGGAACAGACTTGTTTCTCTTTTTTGCTGGGCTCATTAATATTGATGAGCTCTGCTTTGATTGGCTGGTTTAAAGTGAGGCACTGTGATGGCTCACACAGAATCAACATCTCTACAGTCATGCGCCGCATAACTACGTTTCAGTCAACGGTGGACCACACGTACATGACAGTTGTCTAAAGATAACAGCGGACAAATTCCTGTTGCCCAGTAATATCGTAGTGCAACACATTACTCACTTATTTGTGGTAATGCTTGTGTAAAGAAACCTATTGTGCTGCCAATTGTGTAGAAGTATAGCACATACAATTATGTGAAATACATAATCTTGATAATAAGGCTAAAATGCCCCAGCAAATGTATACTTGTGCACCAGTTCTGTGCATCCCTGGTAATAAACAACTATGCTACTGGTATACGTATATATTATGTTTGTATTTGTATCATTATTTTAGAGTGTAGTCTTTGTACTTCGACACACATAACTGTAATACTTCCACTTGAGCCTAGGCACAATATTAACATAGTCATTACTTTGTTTTTAGCATTGTAACAAGAACATTGAAATTTTTTATCAATCAATAAGTGATTTTACAATGCTAGCTTCGTCATGCAATTTTTATCAAGAACTCCAAAGAGTAAGCAGAGCGGCTCATAAATTTGTTGTTTGCGATGAATTTGGACTTGAGTATAAAGAACTTAAAAACCTTAAGTATTTATTTGTTTATCTAACCAAAACTAAGCTACTGGCAGTTAAGGCTGTTCGATTATTGGAAAAATCATAATCACGATTGTTTTGGACAATA
The DNA here is from genome assembly GCA_026781065.1 of Mormyrops boulengeri. Classification (NCBI taxonomy): domain Eukaryota; kingdom Metazoa; phylum Chordata; class Actinopteri; order Osteoglossiformes; family Mormyridae; genus Mormyrops; species Mormyrops boulengeri. Next base: position 268,170 of record JAODLD010000040.1, read on the forward strand.
TTGAAGTCATGGTTATGTAACACGATTACTCATCGACTCTGGAAACGCATTTGATTTATTGCACATGAAGAACAGCAAACATGACATTTTCCTTGATACCTTCCTGTTGAACTGTTCTTTAAAATAACAGAAAGTATAATTTTCAAATATTGAGTAAATTAGTAAACGCAGGTAAATAATATCAGCAATGTAGTGCAGTTCCCCAATCTCTTGAAAACAAATAAAATACTAAATTTAAAATTATACAAAATATATAAAATAGGAAAAATATAAAAAATAAATTACAAAATAAATACAATATAAATAAAATACAATCAATCAATAAAAATTAGAAAGGTAATACCAGTTAAGACTAATAATACTAAGAAGAAGAAATAGGACCAAGTTAATTAAACCAAAGTAAGTTTGCTCACATTTTAGTGCACTGCCACAACATACTGAAAGATCCTATTCATGTATTCAAAAATTTTGGCAAACTAAAGTTCTAGTCAGTAACTCAATCCAAGAACAATAATAGTTTTTTGTCGATTTACATTGCTTTTGTGATCGTTTGGAGCAGAAATCAAAATCGAACTAAACATTTGATCAATTGCACAGCCTTACTGGCAGTACAGAAGCCTTTTGTCAATGTCATTATCACAGATTAGTGATGTTGTTTAGTACTCACCTGCTGACTTGGAGTACATTTCTCAAAAGAATTGCTGCTAGCAGTGTTATGAACTTAACATACTGTGTGTGTGTGTGTGTGTGTGTCTGTGTATTTGTATTTGCAGTGTACGTAAACAGCAGGAGGAAGAGAGATTACAGAGGATGGTACAGGAGGAGGCTGTGAAGTTTCTGTGGAAACAGGTGAGTCCTTAAGAATCATACAACCAAGTAGGGCCAGGTATTGCCAACTAGCCCATGGTACATTCCGGATCATGATACCAGTGTCATGATTCAATATGTCACAATGCAACACAATATTACCATTGTATCCAGATGCTTAACATGCCAGTTTTGAATTAATGGAACTACTGAAATTTTAAGACAGGGCAAATTTATTTCACAGTCATTAACACCCTTTTCTCAGCCAAGGATGAGTGCATTAATTTGTGCATACATATGTGCATACACATTTGTTTTTAAAATAGTACATGTGGGAAAAAACATTTAGAATGAAAGATCTGACTTTGTTTCAGAAGTCAACACTTCACTGCATTTTTGCATTGCAGTGCACAAAGCATCCGTTACACAAACAGCATATTTTTAATCAGCAAATGATGGAAAAAGTTGTAAGGTGAAACATTTGACTCTACCAAAGTTAACCAGTACTGCAATCAATTATAGGTGTAAAGGTTCAAAATATCAATGAAAAATCATGACAAATTGAATATATCAATGAACTGCAGTATTGATAAGGCACTACTATCAGTATATTTGCACTTTATTTCTCTGTCTCTTCTGCACATTCATTCACGATTATACACCCCTTCAAAGAGAGGTAGTTACAGGTAGTCAGAATGAGTATATGAAATGTTACTACGTGTGCTTGTCAGTTTGCGTTCCAATGTAAACCCTGAGTAGAATTTGATATTGAATAAATATAAAAATTGATAAGTAAAGAACTATTGTCACTAAATAAGTATACTGACAATTATTGTAACCAAATAAATACCAGTAACTGAAAAGTAAATAAATTAATATAAGTTTATTTATATGCTGTTTAACACTGTATGAGATGTTTATGTTCATAATCGTTACAGAGACTGGAAACATGGCTGGGTAGATGCTGCCAAAGGCCAGCATTGGTAGAAAGTATTGTACAACATATATCTAGCTTAGGAACAGATCAAAATTCAAAGTTAATTACTGAATGTGCATTGCTATCACGCCATCATAATCGAAATAAATAAGTAGAACATCGTAAATGGAGCATCTCTACTTATTCTGTAAGGTCCTTGATAAAGTTGGCACCGTAGTGGATAAAAAAGCATGCCATTTTAACATAGTTTTTTGTTGTGCAACTGGATTAAGTCAAAGATTTTAGGAAGATGTGCTTATTTTTAGCAAACCCATTCCACCACAGGGAGCAGAATAGGGAATGGTGTCATGCTTGGCTATAAATTCATAGACAGACATTGCTGTACTTAATAACAGACTAGTGTCTTCTGTGTGTTTGCAGCTGCAATCTATGCAGGAATGGCAGTGCAGTATGGAGGAGCGTCTGGGTGCTTTGGGGGGCATGCCTGTGCCCACTGCTGTTGAGCACCCTACACCAGAGTGCAGCAGTGCTGCATTCCCTTACCCTGCCCCTGGTCCCTTGTTCCTGCCTGACTCGGGCTTCCAGTCATCAGGGCTGCCACATGGAGTGCTAGATATCCTAAGCAGCGAGCCTGGAGATTTTGTGGAGACTGAGGTCGAGGATCAGGACTGCATTCTTCTGCAGCAATACCTCTGCTCTGTTCAGCAGTGTGAGGATGAGGAGCAGAATAGTGAGGGGGCCAGCGGCATTAGAGGGTTACCCTTATCTCCAGCTCCCCAAGACGAGCAGCCTAATATATAAGTACCTGCAACAAAAAAGCCTGGTATTTCTTCAGACCCCACAACCCTGATGAGGAACCTGATGTGGATTTCATAATTCATATTGACTGTATGAAGTTCTGCAACTGAAACTATACTCTTCTGCAAACAAGACTGAAAAGACCAATCATCTTTAAAGCTGCATTCCATCTTCACGGTGATGGTCTTATGATGTATAATGCATGTAAAAATCACGAATTGTGTCTTAATAACGATACCTCCAGGAATTGCCAGATGCCTGCTGTGTGCAGTAAGTAGCTGGCCCAGAGGTTTATGCAGTATGAAGTATGAAGTGGCCTCAGTAAGGAAGGCGTGTAATCGGAGTAAATGGAGACAACCATTTGTCTGCATGGATTCCCCAGATGTCAGCATGCTGTGGAACACCTTTTGCACAAGCTGTACTCCTATCTTAATAGCACCTCTTTGCATGATGAGCTTATTGTTGTAGCATTTTCTGCATGTTTGGAAATTGTCAGCTTTGATATTCTGAGGAATACTGGGTATCCGTGTTAAGCAGTAGTATTGCACTTAGTCACAGGCTTGTCATTAATCCACACCAAGTTCTGTAGAGACACTAAAGCTGCTCACAATACCTTTTTTATAATAAAACTTTGTTGCTCCATCTGAACAAATGAAGTCTTGTGCTCCACTGTTACTGCTCCCTCTCCTTCAGAGAAGTATGACATTTTACCAGTGAATATTAAGTCAAAAAGTATTTAATGGATCTCATTACAGCTTCACAAAAATGATAAATGGATGAATATCTACACCTGATTTAATTTTGAGCGAAATTACCCCAAAATTTGAACCAGCAGTGTTGTGTGGCAGCAAAGGTAGGAAACGGCAGCTGTAAAAGCCACTTGATTTTATGAACGCAGTAATGCTAAAGGTATTTGACAGATCTTTTTCAAACATATTGTATGGGTGAAGATCGAGAAATGGTCTCATTTTGAGAGAAATTGCACCAAAATTGCATCAGAGCTACCTAGGGATAGCAAAGGGAAGGGCAGCCTCAGACACTTGATCTTGTCAGCATGATAACTCAAAATTATTTTTCAGATCTTTTCCAAACCTTGCAGACACATTGTATGGATGAATATCTGGACCTGTTCATATTTTAAGACAATTTGCACCAAAACTGAAGCAACGGCGCTTAACATACTTAACATAACAATAAAGAGAAGGATGAGATAAGAGTCTTATCCTTGTGAACAGGATAACTCTGTTACTATTACTGTAGCACTTTGGGTTACATTTATTTATGAAAGGTGCTATACAAATAAAACTTACTATGATTCTGTTTCTTACTACTTCACAAAAACATTATATGGATGAAAATCTACATCTGAAATTCATCCCAATGATACTCTAACCAACTGAAAATTGGAATTGCAGGACAGAGGGCAGCAAAGGGTGAAATTTAAACGTATTCTGTGGATCTTTTTGTAAACTTCCCAGGAACATTGTACAGATGATTTTCTGAATATTTTAGAATAATATTTACATTGTTTTTTGTCACCATCCTCCTCACATTATCGGTAGCAGTCCGGTAGCCTTTTGGCAAAATGTACTGGGGGGAATTTATTCGTATCTGGGGAACCAAATAAATATTCTGACCATGCACTCAGACCCCAAGCTCCATTTTCAACTTCATATACACTATATGGACAAAAGCATGGTTACACCTGGCCATTATACCTACCTAAATTTCTGTGACATCCCATTCTAAATCCATAGGTATTAATATGGAGTTAGTCCCCCATTGCAGTTATAACAGCTGCCAATCTTCTGGGAAGCCTTTCCGCAAGATTTTGGAGTTTGTGAAAATTATTGCCTATTCATCCAGACTGGCACTTCAGCCACCAGAAAAAAACTCGCACTGGTCCATTCGGACTAGTGTGGTGCTGAGGTATCACCTGCCGCATGTTCAGGTTCTCATCACTGAGGTGGTTTGTTGTGCGTTGTTTGTGGCAACACACTATAATCAGCACATGCTCATTACCTTACCATTCAGAAGAGCATTTGTGAAGGATGCCATTTGAGAGAAGGCCTGGCTCACAATCTCCATTCTATTTCATCCAAAGGTGTTCAAGGGTTGAGGTCAGGGCTCTGTGCAGGCCAATCAAGTTCTTTCAAACCAAACTCACCCAACACTGTCTTTGTGGACCTGGATTTGGGCACTGGGGTACAGTCATGCTGGAACATTTGTGGCACTTCCACAAATTGTTTCCACAAAGTTGGAAGCATAGAATTGTCCAAATTGTCTTGGTATGCTGAAGCATTAAGTGTTACCTTCACTGTAACTAAGAGGCCTAACCCAGTCCCTGAAAAACAACCTCATACTATTATCCCTCCTCCACCAAACTTTACAGTTGGTACAAAGCAGTCAGGTAGGTAACATTATCCTGGCATCCACCAAATCCAGGACTCACCATCCCTATTTTTATCCTCCCTTTATATACCACCATTTATACTTTTATTTTCTAGTTGCTTGTACTTTTTCTCCTCCATTATTTAACTATGTATCATAACTATCTTTTCCTTTTTATTAATTCACCATTCATAATTTTACTCACTATACTTCAACCTGTCCCTGGCTTTTCCTCATGCAATTTTATAAGATCCACAATAGCATTTCCTCCGTTCCTGTTTTTATTGTTAGATATTTCTCTCCTGGACAAAAAATGTAATAACTCTTTTATCAGAAAGTGCTTTACCGAAAGGATATTTCCTGGATGACGAAATAAAAATAATATAAATTTGACAAAAACACAGTTACTAAATTGAGGTCTATGTATATAAAATTCCCTATACCCCCGAAATCAAAAGAAACACACTTCAAAATTATGAACAATATCTATCCCTCGAAAGAATTACTTAGACTACGCTTTAACACTGAGGATAACAACTGCTCATTTTGTGAGAACGACATTGAGGATACCAACCATCTATTCTTCTCATGTGATGCAATTCAAATGTTCTGGTTGGATGTGCGCAAATGGTTAAAAAATAAATTCTCATCCCTTTTAACTTCTTTCTCAAAAGATAATATAACATTTGGCTTAATATTGGAGAATAAAGAGGATGAACTCTGTATTAATGTTGTTTTATGTTTAGCTAAGTTTTTTATACATAAAAACATGTCAAACATGTCCCCCAACATTGAGTTCAGTATGTACTTACAATCCCTAAAATTTGTTAATGGTTCTAAAGCCCAGAAAATATATATCATGAGTAACTTTCCCAACGAGTAGGAAACTGATTTTACATCATATTCTCTTTGTACTCTATTTCTTTATTCATCTGTTCTTTTTTTTCTTCTTCTTTTAAGGTCTTCCCTTTGTTCTCTCTGAAGCTGCTATTGTTATGCACTGCTAATTGAAACTTCCATGTTTGTCAATTATTTTGTATGTATGCGTACAATTATATAATAAAGCATTAAAAGAAAACTTCCAAGCCAAATTTTACCTTGTTTTGAGGTGACATTTTTGAAAACTCCCTCGACAATTTACGTTTTCTGTTTTGTCGTGTTTATTATTTATCTTCTTTGTTAATCCCTCGTAAATATTTATTTGTAAAGTGCAGTGGTTTACGATCTTTGTACCTTTTTGAAGACAAAGGCAGGGAAAAGTATCTAACGTCAACCAATCAGGGATAGCTTTTTATTTTGTTTCCGGGGTCATGGGAAGGTTACGCCTACACGTCCTGTTTCTAGTGTCTCTGTGTCTGGAGTTCTCTGGAACTTTCTGAGCACCGCTTTTTAGTTGTAGTGAAGGACAGCTTTCCATTCCATGTTTGTGAGTATAAGCACGATTAACAGTGCTATTCTGGAAATAACTATACGCGTGAAATGAAAAAAGTTAATTCCTTGGATGGACTGCGGTTCTTTATGAAAATCCAGCAATAGTTTCCCAGAATGTTTGGATGTATAGTGGCCGGTAGACTGGTGAGTAAAATAAAATATACAAATATTTGCAAAATTTAGATGACGGTTTAAAAAACTCGGCTTAAAATGTCCATGTTGCTTCGCTGATATATGACCGCTGTATGTCTCGGACCAGTCGCTTTGTGTTGAGTTTCAATAGTGTTTATATAAGTTGATTTAGTAAGTATTATGTTGCGTTATTTATGTTCAGCTGTATCTTAGCAGAAGCCTTAATTATATTTTATATCTAGTTCAAATTCAATTTGGGAGCATATTTATAAAGCCTATTATGGAAATTCATGTCTGTTAAAATGAACATTTAAGCTTAGTATCTTAAGTGATAAATGTATTAGAATTTTTTTTTTAATACTTGAGAGAGTAAGATCAAACAACTTAAATTTTGGGTAGCTCTTTGCCTGTCCTCAGGATTGCCGTCAGGGTGTTAATATTAGATATAAGCATGTTTTCCCAGTCATCTTTATTGCAGATGTGAAATTGCAGCAGTCGTCAGTCCAGTGCTTTTTTCAGGTCCAGACAGAGCCACAGCAGGTGGCCAGTGACAAGTTTGTGTTCAGCCTGCCAGACTGTGAGAATGTCAACCATGTGGTAGTCTTCATGCTGGGCACGATGCCCTTCCCCACGGGCACAGGTGGGGCAGTCTACTTCTCCTTCCCGGACCCCAATACCAGCCCAGTGTGGCAGTTGCTTGGCTTCATCACCAATGACAAGCCCAGTGCCATCTTCAAGATTTCAGGCTTGAAGGCAGGTGAGTGTGGCAAGTCCAGGTACAGCTTATATTACACTGATTGATGCTTGCTTCACCTCTCTTGTGCTGCTTAGGTGTGGGCAGAGAACATCCCTTTGGAATGATGTCTGCACCCCACATGCCCTCAGTGGCCCAAGTGGGTGTGTCTGTTGAATCCCTCGAGCAGCTGGCTCAACAGACTCCTGTATCCAGCGCCAGTGTCTCTACTGTGGATTCCTTTACACAGGTGCAAACACCACCACACAAGTACATGCACATTAAGTATGGCTCCTTCACTATCTCGCATACTCAGTCTAAGTTATGTAGGTTATCATTTATTGTTGGTAGCACTGGGTCTTAGGCCAAGCTCAGTGGACATCTGATGAATAAAAATGTCCAACTCTGTTTCTCTTCCCATGCAGTTCACTCAGAAGATGCTGGAGAGCCTTTACAACTTCTCCTCTTCCTTTGCTGTGTCTCAGACTCAAATGACCCCCAACCCTTCAGAGATGTTCATCCCTGCCAGCTCCCTCCGTCGATGGTAGGGCCATTGATGCCAAATGTCTCATGTGGCTTCCCTCTAAAGTTCCTCCTGTTAGAGCCAGAATAATTGCAAGGGAAGTGAAATTAATAATACAAATGTAATGACACTACCTGTGTTGTATTTTTATTTTTTTGTCTGCTACATTTCCCAGCAGTCCTATCTATATTGTGTTGATTTGTGTTTTAGTAGGTCAGGCGTTTCGAGATTGAAAGGTGGGGTTTGGTTTGTTGGTAGTGTCATGGTTTTCCCTTCTGTGCCAATCAAGAGTTAGGAGCTGCATGCGTAATCCTGCAGCATCAGTCTTTTATGCATCCATGGAGGTACAATTAAGTTTGGGCACCATGCAAGTGGTCCCCGAAAACAATTAGTTTGTTTATTTTTTATGCATATCCTTATCCACTACTTTCTAGTACTTCATGGGCCAGTCACAGGGCCTTCCTTTCTTTGACACTTCGCCACTATTATCGGTTGGCTTTACTGATTCTTGGATGCCCATTCTACAAAAAACAAAACACACAACTATCTCTGAAATAACTTGCAAACCGACAAAACTTTATTGGCATCCCTTGTTTATTCCATATTTAACACAAATCTGACTTTGCTTTTGATTATTGATTCAGTTGAATATTTTATATAATTAAACAATTGTAGATGACATGGACAAAAAGATGCTACCCATAATTTAATGTTTTGTGGCACCTCCTTTTCCAGCAATCACTGCCAAAAAGCAATCTCTGTACTTTACAATGAGACGTCTGCATTTGCCAATAGGCAGTTTGGCCCACTCTTCCTGAGCAAACTGCTCAAGACTGTCTCCGGTTTTACAGATCTTTCCATAGACGTTCAGTAGGATTAAGATCTGGGCCATTTAAGAATAGTAAAATGTTTTTTTTTTCTAAGCCATTCTTGAGTGCTTTTAGCTGTATGTTTTGGGTAATTATCCTGTTGGAGGACCTATGACCTGAGGCTGAGTTTTTTTGACACTGGGCAGTATGTTTTGCTCCAGGATGCCTTGGTAGTCTTGACTTCATTGTGCCTGCACAGATTCAAGGTTCCCCATGCCAGCTGCAGCAAAGCAGCCCCAAAATAAAACTCCATGTTTCACAGTAGGTTTGGTGGTCTTTTATTTTAAAGTTTCATGTTTCATTATGTAAACATAGTTTGATGTGACTGGCCAAAAAGTTTCGGTTTTGTCTTATCAGTCAACATGCATTTTGGGAAATTCCACCCTGGATTTTTTTGTTTTTCTGTCTATAGTGGAGCCCTAATGGGTCTTCTTCCATGGAGCCCATTATTGTTCAAAATGCGACAGATGGTGAGATCAGAAAGTGACGTACCTTGACCTTGTAGCTCAACTTGAATGGTTTTGGATGGTTTCCTTAGCTCTTTTTCTACAATGCGCACTATCCTTCTGGTCAACCTGGGGTTGCATTTCCTCTTGCACCCAGGTCCTGGGAGTTTGGCTACAGTCCCATGAACCTTATACTTTTAAATAATATTGGCAATTGTGGTCACAGAAACATGAAGCTGCTTGTAGATGGTCTTACAGCCTTTACCCTTAACATGGTTATCTATAATCTTTGTTCTGGGCTCTTCAGACCGCTCTCTCCTTTTGCATTCTCTGATCCATGTTCAGTGTGGTGCACACAGTGATAACAAACAACATGGTAGCATGTTCTTACTTAATTCATGGCAAATAAATTATTTCTTATATATTTGTTTTGCCATTACACTCATCTTTATTTTAATGTATATTGTAATTTGACATCAGACTATAGACAATGCAGTTTGGAACACTTGCAGAAACATTATAAAAGTACATAGTAAGCAATGGTGGCAGTTTGTTTTGATCCCAGATATCTGATGGTGCGTTCCATTTGCCCTCGGAACTCGGATTCCGAGTCGGATTCTGAGTTTTGAAGCTGGAAGTGACGACATGCGCGCTCCCGTTTCTCGGAGATCTGAGAAATATCTCAGAGCAGCACAGAGGATCCCGAGTTTAGAATCCAAGATGGCTGCACCCATTAGTAACAGAAGTAAAGTTGTAGTTTTATACTGTTTACGTCTCATTTGTGGCTTATTAAATTGGTCGCCGTCCAACTTATCTGTAGACGTGTTGCTATGGAGTGTTTATGTAAAGCACCACGCATAATGTGTTATCAACTGATATTGCGGCTAACAATTAACCGGGATAGAATTGGATTTCATGATTAGTCTGATTATTTGTTAGATTTAAGGTAGTTCGAGCTAATTGTAAGCGAATGAAGATAAAGGCTATTTAAACTGAGGTACTTTAAATCCATCAAGTTGTCTGGCTAAGCAAGAAATCTTGTTTTTTGATACGGGTCCATGGTATTGCTACTACTGTGGCAAACGGAACACATCCAACTCAGTTTTCCCCGAGTTTGTGGAGGATGTGACGCAATCTCGGCAACCGAAACTCGGATCCGAAGGCAATTGGAATGCAGCATGATCACCAAAGTCTTGGCTACATCAAGATGACTAAATTGTGTAGTTGCTACATTCAGTTGGATAAATAAATAAGAAAAAGTTAACTTATGTCACTATTTCTGGTCTCCTTCCATTGAATATGTAGGAGCTCTCGTGTAAGCATGAGCCATTCACACTTGGCCACATCCCTCCCCCACCTTTTATGGTGCCGATGGGGAATTACCTGGATCGTGTTTCACCGCTGCATTGTTCATTAGATTACCATGCAAATGCAATTTGAATATGTGGAAGTGCAGCTATTTAGAATGCAAATAGCGATCTTCACGTCTGGGCGGTACTACACGCCCCCGATGCAGGTAAAACAAAGAAAGATGACATGGTTTACTTTTTTGCCGATTTAACCTAATTTTAAAAACTTTAATAGTTCCGACAATGGGCGTTTTGAAAAGACAGATTACGGATTTAGCCAGCATTTTTTTCATGATTCTACATGAACATTTCAGCGAGATATAAACGGAAATAGATGAGAAAGATATGCGGCATTGCCGACGATGCCATCGTCCCCAGAGGGTTAAAGGAACCCAGGGTTTTAGCTTGCGCTACACTAGCAGGAAAACTATACCATACTCTAACTAAACTCTGTGTAAAGAAGTGCTTCCTCAAATTCATTTTAAATTGTTCTCCTGCTAATTACCACTTATGGCCACGAGTTCTAGTATTTAAACTATTATTGAAATAGCTAAATCTGTACATAAAACTGTACATTCTGTACATAAAACTGTACATTCTGTACATAAAACTGTACATAAAAACTTGGGTGTGTATATACAACTATATTATTC
>JAODLD010000040.1:290462-303338 GCA_026781065.1 Mormyrops boulengeri
CCCCCCGGGCCGCGCGCGCCCGCCGGCGCCCGGCGCGCCCCCCCCCCCCCCCCGCCAAAGGTATGTGAGCAGAGTCGAACGAATAACGTGACAGCAGAAATTTGTGACAGCCTTACCATATACACACACTCACCCAAGGCTTCCTTACATCACAAACACATGCATCTGAAACCTCACCTTTCCATATACCTCCTGCAGTACTGACCATGCTCCAGAAGCAGCAGCAGCTCTCCTGCTATGCTCAAATCCCTCAGCCCACTCTGCAGCATCATGTTCATTAAATGTGTACTTTGTTCTGTAAATTTAGATGTGACCAACAGCAGGTACCTTATTGAGCATGTTCATGCTAAGCTATGATGCATTCAAAATGTTTAAAGTGTCAGCAGGTGGCATTCAGGGTCAACCCACTCTCTATTATTTTCTTGGTTTCCATTTGGTTAAAACCTTCTGGTTTACACCACACTGCACTCCTGCCCACCATGGGTATTAAAGCTGTATTCAAACACAGACAAGCTGCTGTCTATCATTCATTCACCTCATGCCACACTCCAGCTCTTCATTTTACTCTCATGCTGAACTCCAGACTACCAGCTACATGATGCCCAAGAAAGGAAAGTAGCTGTACACTGATTAGATAAGTCTGCAAGTCTGCTCTTTTAGTATTTTAGGCTGGTGTGTCCTGCTAAATTATCCATTCTCCACAGCAGAGAACATTCAACGGGCTTCTCTGGTGTGCCGGTGGGTCTGCATCATGTGCAAACTGCAATGCACTTCATTCACTACAGACCTGATGAGGTGAGGATACTTTGGATCTGTACATAATGAACATATACGCCACAGGGCTAGATTAAGGGCAGTACCAATGCTATTGTTTTAAGACAATTTTAAGATTATTGTACCCTGATGGAGTTCAAGTAGTACTGGTAATGTAATAGTTCTCTACCTTCGAACAATCAGCCAGGCCAGCTAGTCTACTAGTTCTACTGAGCTTCTTTACCAGCACTTATGCTCAATCTGCAGGTAGTGGATCAGGAGTTCATGCCCCATAGTGGTATTGAAGAACAAATTTCCAAAACTCACTCAGTCCACAGGGAACGGTTTTGAGAAAATTTCTTAGTGACTTAACGAGTTTTGTTCCCATTACTGTAACATGATGAAGCAGCCAGACTTTAGGTGATTGGTGGTCTCATCTCAGTAACAAAAAATTGACTGAATTTTGGAAATGTGCTCTTCAACTCCATAAGGGTGGGTGACCCCAGGTCTGTTGACAGATGGGACTGCAAGAATGGCTGAAACAGAACAGAAACATAGCATAGCACATAACATTCTATGTACACACGTACTAAGATACACCAAACACACAAGTTTGTGTGTCGTCTCAACACACACCACATATATCAAATACGATGTCAATGTAAATCAAATACAAGATTCTCATACACAGTGGCTATGATGTGTAATGATCCGTGGAAATACATGGCACTGGTTGATTTGGAAGCGGTGGCATGACATGAGGTTGCAAGTCACCGCTCAGCTCACCATACACAATAATGGAATACCTAACCTAGCACACAGCTTCACACTATCATGTGAAGGCCCCCATTAGAGATTCTTGCATTTTTACACTGAAAGCCACAATGAAAGCTATATCCAAAGACTACAGCTGTACAATGGGCCAATAAGCACAAACACCCAATGGAGTCTGTCCATGGAAGATGCTATCTCTACCACCCTGTTAAAGCTACTAGAGAAAAACCAATAAAGACCAAGTGCCCATTGGATCAAATGGGTCTTCCAAAGGATAGTTAATACTTGGGGATACCAGTGTTTTCATTAAAAACCAGTAAAAATGCTTCATATTGTTGTAATAGAGAACCTAAACTAAGACAACAAAAAGCCATTACTTGTATGCATGATCCTCAAGTTTTTGGTACTGAATTTTACTTTTATTAAAATTAACATATTGAAATTCAAATAACATCTGTGCTTTGAAATGAGAAATGAAACAAGCACAATGATTTTGTGGTGGCTATGGGTTACAACTCAAAATTTGAATGAATAAAGGCTTAAATCAACTCTGGTGTGGCTCTCCTAAATGTTGGTGGACGGAAGCACACACACACACACACACTTGATTATATTACCATGGTTAGGGGCACTGAATTTTAGGTGTCTTTATTCTGTCATATTGCCAGTGTGTAAAACCTGTCTGAGATACTGCGTGTTGAGTCACAGCGGAGGAATATAGCTACATCTTCGCTCAAGACATCTCTCTCTCTGTTGCTTGTCAGATTGAATTCAGGAATTTTGGCAATGGGGAAACAAAACAGAGCAGCATCAGTTTACTATTGTTCAGGTTCTGAACACAGATGCTGATGGCAAGGATCCCACCATGACTGGAGAATATCAAATGAAGACATCTTTGTAAAACAGTGAGGAAGCTCAAACATCCTCTCCAGGCTGTCTCATGCAGCATTTTCCCTGTGATAGGCTGTTTTAGTGTGACATTGCTAGCACTCTCAGCACCCAGGAAAGGCCTAAATGAGAGCAGCTGGTCCACCACCACTCTCATGTACAAACATCAGGAATGACATTACATGGCAGCTTTAAGCCTTGCTCTTGTCAAGAAGTGGAACTTTATACAAAATATAAAAGATCTATTTGGTTTGTTTGTTTTTTTTTTTTTAAATATAATTGTTTGTTTGTATATACATATATAAAACAAACATTGCATGAAAAATATAACCGTATCAAAATAACATTCTGAGTTTACTGACGGTCACCAGTTCTCTGAGTCCTAGGGGGGAGGCTCCAAACTTGCCCTGCCTCACTGGGACTTGAGGCCCAGGGTGCTGTTGCTCAGGGGATAGGAGTATGCCTTGCCCAGCACGATGCGATCTCTCAGCAGCTTGAACAACACATAATAACTGCAGAACAGGACGAGCCCCAGAGACAGGGTGTGGTTCCAGCGGTCAGACCGCAACAGTGAGTATAGCTGGTACAGAACCACACTGCACTCAATCCCAATCAGCAGGTTCAAAATGCGCAGTGGCTTGTGGAACAAAAACTATGAGAAAGACAGCAAGAGAAGGAAAATGTCAAGGCAAAAGCTTCAGACAAAACCTTCCTGTTCTATCCTATGGTTATGAATGCACATTACTGAATAACTACTTTTAAGTGACTTCATAAGACATACTACACACATATTTATCTACATATTATGAGAGTCACCATCTCACTGCTTAATGCAATGACAATTGATATAGATGTGGCATTTTTGTCTGTGATCACCACATATCTTCAAGATTTACTACACCTAGTGGCATCATTTAACCCAAAAATATCCCCACAAAATTATAAAAATGGCTTCAGAATCCTCATACATAGAAAGACTCACATAAAAGCGGGCATGGGAGACATCAGAGGGCAGTGCCACATTGTATGGTCCGACAGCCTTATAGAGGCAGCGGCTGTGTCTCACCAGCACCCCCTGGGGCCAGATGGTACTCTCCGACCAGCTGCGAGAGCAGAGACAGACAGACACACCCAGTCATACATCACTATGAAGGTTACCAGTCTTATCTGTACAATATAAGTGAAAACTTATGTTAAAAGTCTCCCTCATCATTTAAATAATACCAAATAAAGTCACCGTGAGAGAGAACAAGACTAACAGTCTGGATGCTTATTCTAGGAAGGATCAAAAGAAGAGACTGGTGAGTCAAAGGCCTCCTGAAGCACAGGGGTTCATGAAACATGCTGAAGGTTGTCTGGGACATACTGAGCAATAACAGTGGGCCATGCTATCTCATCAGCTTAGGCAATAATGTTCCTGTCCTGATCCGTCCATAAAGCTCTGCTGCATCAAATCTCCAGCCTCCACAATGTTTGTGCAGGAGGAGCGGCTGAATTTAGTTTCAGTGAAATGCATGAGCAACTCAGGATTATTGCACCAATAATGAAAGTCTTTGCAGTTGTGGCTGGTGTTGGTGGAGGCCAGGCTCTGTGTGTGGCACCAAATCTTGTAAATAACCATTGAATAAAAGCAGCAAACAATATAGGGACCTACTACACACAGGACATAACAAATAAGATGCTCTCCAAGGTAATCTTCACAGTAAAGACACAGATTACAAAGGTACATCTGGTTGGACTATAAGCAAGCTGAAAGAGCATGTCTTGGTGTTTGGCAGATACTCACAGATGCTGTGGGGCATTGCCATAAGAACCATGCTCCAGCCTCTGCCACTTGCCCAGGTGAGCGGCCGAGCGGTGCAGCAGGTCGCAGTATCGGGGAGGCAGCAGCTGACTCATGAGCATCACAAATGCGTTGGTCCATACCATGATGAGATGCTCACATGACCAGCGCATGTCGTAATACTGCGTGCTCTAGAAGACAGCACTACCATTATTACTATGGCTTTCGCTACCTTCGTCAAAACAACCATGATCAGCACAGCCACGAACTTACCTGAACAAAGCAGAGAGGCAAGAAGGCCACGTAGTAGGCGCTGAACAAGGAGTTAAAAAGCACTTCCTTGATGCGGCGGTTGAAGTCAGCCTTCAGCCCTTCCACCTCAGTCCGGATGAGCTCAGGTGACAGCAGACAGGTATGGGTAGGGACAGGAGCAGAGCTGGACAGCTGCTCCCGCAGGTTCTCCCGCAGCAGGGCGAAGAAGTCCCTGGGACGAAGAGTTTGCCCATCTGGATCCTGTTCCAGGCATCCACAATCAGCTGCTGGGGCCTGAGCGCGAACCTCCTGGTGGAAACAGCACAGCGGCACGTACACGCCGAACCTGGGAGCAGTGTTACAGAGATATCACCCAAAATACCATAAAGCAGCAGCAGACACAGAGCTACACACTGCAGCACATTTCCTTTGCAACAGCTAAAGTTAATTCAGATTTAAAATGATACTAATTTCCACAGCTGGGATTGCACTCATTTCACCTTAGTTCCGTAACTTCCATCTCAAAAGTGAGTGTGTGAGAAAGCTTCACAAGTACAGATATTTGCAAACACAGCCATATATGTAAGCCATGTATAGTTGCAAATCAGAAAGTGTAAAAGTGTGACGCCTGCATTTAGAGATCTAAATATAAATGTGACAGAGCTGCTTGACTATGGCAAAAATCAAAATCACGATTATTTTGGCCAATATGGGGATCACGATTATTTCCCACAATTACTCTTGACTGCAGAAACATTGTATTTATTGAATCTTAATGTAACATTCAATTCATTTCAATGTAAGTGTAACAAAAATACAAATTTTAAGAAAATAACATGCGTTGAACTTGTACAAATATGTTTTAAATGAATAAATAAAATTACAAATGGTAAATGGACTGCATTTATATAGCACTTTTCTACTCCGAGTACTCAAAGCGCTTTACAATTTATGCCTCATATTCACCCATCCACACACATGCATTCATACACTGGTGGCGGAGGCTGCCATGCAAGGCGCCAACCTGCTCACCGGGAGCAATTTGGGGTTAGTGTCTTGCTCAAGTACACTTGAGCATACGGAGATGAACTGTTCTCTGAGGTTCAAACACACTAAACTTTTCCAGCAATACATGTCCACTGCTTACTCCACTGATATAAAAAGTGCAACTTAAAGATTTTTAGCAAGAAAAACTAGTCTGTTTACATGATCTGGCTTCAGTGATGCACGATGGCAGGAGGCGATATTTCCAGCTGTGCTGAAGACCCTCTTGTTTGCTGAATAACATGTCATGGCATCCGTAATCTCTGTGTTTTTGTGAACTTGACGAATATGCGGTTGCATTATAAAGGGTGTCCTTAACGGATAACTGCGTTGCAGTACAATTTGATGAGCTTGCCTCATTTTTTTTTGTTCATGTACTGTTTGGTCATAGACAACTTTACGATTAAGCTTTAAGTGGGTAAATAAATTGGTTGAGCTGCCCTGTGGTACAGACACAACTTTGAAACATATTCTGCAAATTATTGGTTGTTGTTCTTGGTTCGAAACCAAAATGATTCCAAATAACTGATGTGCGTTTACCTCTTTTGTTGACCAAAGGTACCTGTCCTGCTATTTCGACCGTGAATGCATTTTTATTGCTGTGCTGTAGGGAATTCACTAACAGTGTTTAGGAAGGGGCAAAGCACACCACATATAAATTAGTGTGCCGATCTAAATTTATTGCGCAAGATAAAGTAGGGCATCATTTCAATAGGAGATAAAGACAAATATCGTTTTTCTCGATTATCATTTTTTCCATAATCGTGGGAAGTCATAATTGTAATCATGATTCAAACTGAATTAATTGCACAGCTCTAATGTGACATATTCATATGCAGATGAAAAAGTACATGTATGAGAATTCCTTGCTGTGGCAAAGCTGTACCGAGCACATAGGAAGAACTCACGGGTAGCCCAAGAACAACAAGTTCAGCACTGAGTGTTTGCTGAAGAGGTTGACGAGAGTCCAGCACAGCAGCCAGCCACAGAACGTAAGCAGGGTCAGCCGGACGGCGATCAGAATCATGTACTGGAGCAGGGAGCCAGAGCTTGTGTGGAACGCCTGTCAGAACAGTGAAGTGCCCACATAAATTCATGCACTACTCCAGACGACACCCATCTATGCAACCCAAAGGACTGAATCATGAGCAATACAAGCATATAAACACTCAAGACAGATGCACAATAATAGGCAATAAAAGGAGGGGGACAGTAAGGGGGCTGGAAAGGGTAAAAGGAATAGATAAGGAGGAAGAAATCTGGGTAGAAATTGCAAGCCAGTCATTGTACCTCTGAAATAATAGTCCACACAAGCCTCCTGGCCAGCATAACAGTAATGAAGATCACCAGGTGGTAGTCCATTAGATGAAAGTTCTGCAGACAGAAGAGAATTATGAAAGCAAAATATCTAGTTATGCGTTTCATGTGCATGTGTTCTAGAAACATCTAGACAGACACAACAACTAAACAACTAGAGTGCATGCCCTCACCTGTGAGGACAAGAGAGCACAGACAGCATAATCTGTTTGTGTGTGACAGAGGATGACAGAGAGAGAGTGCTCTCACCAGTGAGGTAGAGGCACCAGAATGGCTATAAGGATACCACCAGACAGTCTTGTATATGTTAATGTACTGCACAAACAGCGCCACCAGCAGGTACAAAAAGAGCATGAACTCAAAGAGCACACTGCTGTCGATGGGAAGTTCAGGAATGCGTGCATGGCGAACAGGTTCTGGGCTGATCAGCGCAGTAAGTGGTGGGGCAGAGAGACCCACGGATGTGCTGCTCCTGCAGGGGCAACATAGACATAATTCACTCAGAGAATCACCCTGAAAAAGCATGTCTGACACAAAACCCTGAACCACTCGCTATAACCTCTTGAGATCCAGGGAAAAAGTCTTTTTGTATTGATTAAAATTTTATTTTGACATGAAAAGAAAACAACGTCACACCCCCATACATGTGATATCATCTTAAAGCCCTACCTGTCCACTTTAAGGACAGGACTTAAAAGGCTGACGTGCAATTTAAGAGATATGATCATAAACATAACGTAAAAAATTAAGTGCTGGGTCTCAGGAGGATATACGGATCTACAGACAGTGCCCTCCCTGTACAAGGATGTAGTAGTAGTGGTTGGGGGGGCTCACCTGTTCCTGAGCCCCGTGCCGTTGCTGCAGCTGCTCCCCACCAGAGTCTGTGGCGAGGGCAGGGCCGAGCGGCTCAGCTGCTGTCTACTCGGACCCCTGCGACCGCCGGGCATGTCCAGTGACCCCAGCTGCTCCCCGTGGCAACCTCAGGGCTGCTGCTGCACTGCAACATAACAGCAGCATTACAGCCACTCCGTAACACCACAAACAAAAATCCACATCTTACTGCACAATACTATTATATTTACACCGTACCAAGACCATGACACAGTACTCGCAGAACACCAAAAACAGGCTTCAAGCACCATGATACAACAGAAAAAGTGTCAGGAAACAAAGATACACTGCTTCAGTGCCTTATACCAAGTACTCGATTTAAATGATCAATTTATGTGCCATTAGTATAGTATAGCATAGCTTTGTTTCCATGGCATCCGTATAGACCTGTATCCATCTTCCGTGTGCACACCCTTAGTAACTACACAATTACAGACTGCCCAGTGCAGCAATTATTCAGAAGAATTGCTCATTAATCTGTCTAGATATATTAATTAAAACATACACACGATTGCCAATAAGTTCTGATACCTACGAGTTAAAGCTGTCTTACGCAAGAGTTTCCACAGGTTCTCCTTCGAACCTTATTATGTCAAGAACAGTGTTTCGTCCTAAGTGATTTTGGGCTAAACTACATTGAAATGGGGCTGCTCGATCGAAAGAAACGCCACAAAACATAACTTCAACTACTTGTCATCTATTACTATACATTTTATACAGAAACAAGTCCGATTACGAAAATCAAACGATTAAATCATATTGCAGTTCGAAGCATTAAATAAGACGAAGCTATCACTTACACATGAACGGAGAGCGGCTGGTGTAGACGCGAAGACATCAGTCGGTCGTGGGGTCGAGGCCCGCCCGAATCGCCCAACCTGAAAGAAACATCAGCTTCAGTACGCGCTCGCAGCTTGATTTGTATTTAGCGAAATGACTGCACATAAAATACGGTGAGAATGGCGTTTCCCCTCTCTGAATCTATTAATCAGGTAAAGGATGGAAAGAACGTGTACACTGAATGTGCTAAAAGAGCAGACTTTTCGCTTCCACAGTGTAACCGACGTGGCAAAGCTGAGCCCCTTACACACGTACGTCATAGGCCCGCGACGATCTTTTAAAACGCGCATGCGCAGTATGAAACATTGTATTCTGCACTTCCGGAACGTAATTATGTTATGTCACTAGAAGCTGACAGGCATCACGTTCCTCTCTTGAATGTTTCATTCCAGGTCTATAGGTGAATAAAGTTGATCAGAAAAAAATATATGCTATTATGGTAAAGACATAGTGTTGGTAATAGCCAGTGATCTCATGTCATACGTATTTCAACCAGTTCACACGCCACACTTTGTGTTTCTCACGCTGAAAAGTAAGGGATAAGGCCCACCGAAGTGTCCCTTTATTTAGAAGTCATGGGCGAGGCCCAGGCATACGGAGTCTGTTTTTCCGCCAAGTTCATAGCTGTCCCAATCAAGTTAGACAGAGTTGATAGCCAATCAGAAAATAGCATTTGTTGATTGTGATTCCGCTGCAAGCAGGTTATTACGTGGATGCGCACACATACGGAGTGCAGACAAGATGGTAGTGAAAGAGCAAGATCTGACAGGCAGGGTTCTGAAGTACAAAAAAGGAACCACACTCACAAAATACTTCTCATACTATATAGAAAGTAAATTTATTGCACCATGCCACACAGACGCGTTTCGGCGTCAAGCCGTTATCAATGTGTTCAGGGTTCTGAAGTCATACATTGACATATACAATGTTTACAGTATCTTTTCTACTTATGAAATCACAGAGTAGATGCTTTGCTAAGACATGTATCAGTGCACACATGACTACACCTTCCCCTCTCACACACACATAGTTTATTCACAGAGATCCTGTTTTTTGTTCTGTACTCTTAACAAGAAAAAAAAATCCTTCTAATATATTGTCCTAGTACTTTTAGTGGGAGATTTCTTAAACAGTTGCAAGGGGTCTGCAGGGATGATTAATTAATGGAGGAAATGCATTGTTGATATTTTGATATTACCACATTCATTGGACTGATTCCTGGGAGTGATGAGCAGCCTACAGCAGGAAGGTTGTAGATCTGTCAGGTACCAGAACAACAATCTCTCTTCAAATCCCAGCAAGACAAATGAGATGAGCAAAGCCCTGCAGCAGGTGGTCAGAACTGCCTAAACCAGGAGTCTCCAACTCCAGTCCTAGGCCTTGTCCACACATACATGAATATTTTTAAACACATAGCTTTTTCTATGCATTTTGGCCTTTCGTTCACACACAAATGGCATTTTACATACTGAAAATGGAGCTTTTAAAAACCCTGTCCAGGGAAAAGATTTTCAGAAACTCCGTTTTCAGTATCGATGTATATATAGGGAAAACAGAGTTTTTGGCTTGTAACTTGTGTGCCATTGTTCACTTTGTTTGATGTCAGAGTGTGCATCATTTGCTATTTACATTAGCTGTTTTCAGCCTAGTGGAACAGGTAATAAGCCTTCTGAGTGGCCAACATGGCTTTACGGTTAGAGTTGTATCGCTGCCTGTTGGTTTGGCATGTTCTTGACAGTGCATTTTAGCGTTTTCATATGGACGGAGTTTGTTTTTTAATAACGGAGGAGGAAAAACACCATTTAAAAAAATATCCGTGTACTTGTGGACAAGGGCCTACAAAGCCCCACGCCTGCACATCTTTGGGTTCCCCTCATTTAACACACTTGATTCTGCTTCTCTGCTGATTATCACCCATTTCTTGAGTTGAATCACTCAGAAGAACTGAGGAAATTTGTTGCCTCAAATGATTTAAGATTAAAAACTTTTTTATCAAACACACTGGTTTAAGTGGATTAAACTCAGTTTAAGTTGTAACTTATCTTTTCAAGTGGAGTGAGCTACAATGTAGTTGAAGGAATTTAATTGTTTAATCAGTTTACTTACACTTCCTAATTTCAGGATCCAATAAATAAATAAAATTTTCCAGTATTTCTCCTACAGAAAATAATTTACATTTAAGTTAATTTCAAGGCAAAGCATTTCAGGCATGGCAGTGCTCTCTGACTGTAAAGTTTGCTAGACTGCATAACATAATTTAGCAGGGCTGAGAGAAGGTGAGTGCTCCCTAATGGCTATAGGTGTGCATTCTCCATAGAGTACATATTGTTGCTTTTAAATTACTGCTTGCCATATAAGCTCAAATCATCTTGCAAATTTAATATTAAGATTTTTATCACTTAAGTTTTTTGAAACACATGCTTAATAATTAGAAATTCACCATGAATATGCATGGGATGTCACAGATACTAGTGTCTACATTTTATTGTTAGTAATACAAAGTTGGTGTTGGTGTGTAACTCCAAAGGAATCCTGAAGGGTTTTTTTCAATGTATGGGATACTTCACATTCAGTATAAACAGGTTATGATGTATCCTTCTTGTGGGAGGGAGTTAAGCTAGGATGACAAAAAGGTAAGGAAAATAAAAATATGAGGCAGTGATTCCTTATTAATAGATATCCCTTTGTTTCCACCAAGGCATCTCCCTATAGATGAAACCTAGCGGTCCAAACAGAGTCCCCCTCAAAGGGAGGTCAAGGCTTCTCACCTAGCCACTGACTGACTCACAACAGCTGATCTTAAGACCCATTCCTGTGGTTAGTCACCAGCAAAGTAATATAGTTGTATAGCTGGATTTTTGCATTCCAGCCCAATTCAACACCATCACAGTGGATAAAAAAAACCTCTGTTAAATCAAAACTGTACCATATCATGCTATGCAAATATACATCCAAAGCCACTGGTCTACAGGGGACTGGTCGGTTCCAGGAGCTGCACAGCAAAAGGTGTCACAACTCTCCTAACACCTTTTTGCATATATTTCCCATCATCCAAAGTCAGGAGTGGTAATCAAAGTTGGTGTTATAAGTAGTAGTGTAATATTCGAGACTGGTCTTGGACTTAAATCCACTTCTTTGAGGTCTTGCTCTCGTCTCCGAATCAACTTTGTTTTTGTTGAGAAATTAGGCGCGCAGCTCTTCCAACTTTAAAAGAATGAATCCACAAATTCTTCAACCCTCTTCTTGTCTGTGTTTTATTTAGAGCAATCAACAGACTCTCAAACATTGCCTCCACCATTCTCTAATAATTCTCTAATATTCGTTTTAACGTACCGCACCAAGATCAACCGTGTCTCTCACTTTCATAGTACAACATACACCTTAACAGCCATACGTGAAACTTATATAATATAAAGAGCAAGGGCGCCATCTATTGACAACATTTAACAGTTTTGAATCTGTATTGTCTCGGTCTCGGACAAAGAGGACTAGAGGCTGTTAAACCAGGGACGACCAGTCATCAAAACGCCTAAATATTTATCAGAACGGCTTAATATTCATCTATTTGTCAATTCTCAAACCCGAAAAATGCAAAATAAGCAGATTTTCGCATCCCTGAGGCTCGTAACTTTGGATAAGTATAACGCACAGACATGAATCTCTTACCCTTGCAATCGAGACAACTTACTCGATCTGGTCACCCAAGTTGCAACGTTGTTCGCTAAAATATTCCAGAGTAATAAGGCAATAAGGCAAATATTTTAAACATGTCCCATGAAAAAGAAGCCCTAAATAATCCATAAAGCATCGATATTATTCAAATTAGACGGACGAGAAATCGCATATTTGCTTCCGCAATGATCAACGCACTACCCTTCTGGGGAAAAAATATTTTATAATTTATTCATCATAAACTTATAAATAAAGGGATAGAAAAAGACTGGAAATGGGCTGAAGTTCTATCAGAAATAACTACAAAAGGCAGCATTCTATTTATTAGGAAGACAATTGCTGGACATTTTAGCAATATTTATTCACATAAGTTTTGTATATATAAATATATATATTTATATATACAAAACTTTCGTTGCAAGTGCAAGAGGACTTCATACTATGGAATATTATTTAGCACTATATAACGTAGAATATAAGTATTATGATATTATTAAAAAGTATGCCAAATATCCATGATGTAATCATTACAATGTAAACATTATATGTAATCAACACAATGTAATCAACTGAGTATGTATTTGTACTTTGTATTAGCCTAAAAGTTTTTGTTAGCTACTTTATGTTAGTCCTGAATCTATGAATATCCACTTTTATTAGTG
>JAODLD010000040.1:305621-318782 GCA_026781065.1 Mormyrops boulengeri
AGAGCCACTTCATTCTGCATGCTCGTGTAATGCAAGCATGTCTTCAAGCACAATGTGCACCTTAATAAAGACCCCAAAGACCCCCCATACAGATGGTACCTGGGGTGGACATCATCTGAACTGGAGTCGTGGTTCAGTCTCATGCAGGGGTGACATTGTGGATGTGACTTACGAGCTGTCTTACATCGAGGGCGCAGACCTCAATCTGCCCCCCTACACAAGCTGGCATGGAGAACTGACTCATTGATGGACCTTGGACCCCCAGAGGTTTTACATTTTTTTACATTTATATTTTTTTGCCCCTAGCAGTTTTTCTTCTCCCTACTTGGAAGTTTCTTGTTCCTTTCTTTCTTTTGTTTCTTTGTCATATGGGAAAATGTGTTATGGTCTGAAGGTTGACCCTTTTGGTCAAAATTCCAAAAGGTATGTTTGGCGCAAAAACAACACTGCGCATCACCAAAAGAATGCCACACCCAACGTATTGCATGTTTTTTTATATTTTTCCCCATAACAGATTTGTTTTCAATTGAATTATACAGGTTGTAAGGTTTTGAAATTATTTTTAAATAATTTACTGTGGCCTCATTTTTTTTACATTATAAAAACCTGGCATTTTAGCAGGGGTGTGTACACTTTTATATCCACTGTAATGTACATCAGTTATTTTGATTACTGTTCAATTCTTTTATCTGTCAGTAACACCCACAACCTGCCACATTTCACCAGGCAATATTTAGCTGATAATTATATGTGAAAAGGGAAGAAAATAGGCTATATAGATGAATGAGAATTATATGCTTCCCCCTCAAGTTTTTGAACCCCATAACCAAAGTACTTCCAAACACAAGCCTGAAGATGAGGTGTAAGTTGAAGTGTAAGTACTAATTTCCAAATATGTAATTTATTTGTAAGCTGGTAATGTGATCAAGTCAGATGTTTGTAAAGAGACTTGTAAAGAGATTTATGTTGAGACTGGAGTTTTTGCTCTGAGTACTGTGGTAATAGCCTAAAAATACTGTGAAAAATAACAATTATCTAGAATATTAGGTTAAATTGTCATGTAGCAAGCGCCAGGACCGTCTCCTAAAGTTGATTCAGCTGCGGGATCGGGGCACCACCAGTGCAAAGCTTGCTCAGGAAAGGCAGCAAGCAGTTGTGAGTGCATCTGCACACACATGGAGGCGAAGACTTTTGGAGCATGGCCTGATGCAAAGAAGGGCAGCAAAGAAACCACTTCTCTCAACCATCCAAGAACAGTTTGGTGATGGACAATGACTTTTCCAACATGATGGAGCACCGTACCATAAGACAAAAGTGATAACTAAGTGGCTTGGGGAATGGGCTGCAATCAGTCAGGATTTGGCCCAGATGTTGATTGACAGCATGCTGAATTGCAAAGATCTTGAAAAAGAAGGGCCAACACTGCAAATATTGACTCTTTGCATAAACTTAATGTAGTCAATAAAATGTAGTCAGTGTGTGGCTCAGTGGGCTAAGCCTGTGTGCTTGTAATCACAAGGTCGCCGGTTCAAACCCAGCCTCAGCATGTCTGCGGGTCCTTGAGCAAGGCCCTCAACCCCCAGCTCCCTGGGCGCCGTTACAGGTGGCAGCCCTTCGCGGACAACTTACTCTGCAAAGAGCAAGTTGAGGGAGGCGTAAAAGATAATTTCCCTATGGGGATTAATAAAAGTATCAATTATTATTATTATTATTAAAAGCCTTTGACACTTGTGAAATGCTTTTAACTATACTTCAGTATACCATAGAAACATCTGACAAAAAGATCTACAAACACAGAAGCAGCAAATTTTGTGAAAACCAATACTTGTGTCATTCTCAAAAATTTTGGCCACTACTGCAGTACAAAACCAAACCTTTATGCACCATCACACTACCTGATATCATCAGAAAAACCAGTCATGTCCTGTTGATTAGGATAGTCAGACGGTACAATGTCAAACATTTGGGATGAAACAATCTGAAGATTCAAGATTCAACATATTCAGAAACATGCTGGTCTGATTCACTTATGAGTAGGATAATAGGGGAACCTCAATTCAACTTTATCTATAGTTAATTTCTATAGTTAATATTAGGATATTTATATATTGAGTTATTGCATTATTAGAGCTATTTGTAATATGTAACATATTGTATTATTCAATATTGGTATTTTAACTTGTTGATTACTTTCTTACTGTCCTAGAGCAACTGTAACCACATAATTTCCTCAGGGATTAATAAAGTATTCTGATTCTGATTTATGAGACTGGTATTTCTGAAGAAGGAAATGATACAGGTGGTCCCAAGTGAGTTTCTAGCTCTACTAATGAACCACCTAAAAGTGATCAATTTTTGATGGACCATCAGGACAGCTTTTCTTTGTCAACATTGCAAATGTTATGTATGGTGTTGGATGTGTGACAGCATTGATATGCTTTGTTGCTTGAGTGGTTTAGCAACAATTGCTGATGTCTGTCTCGAATTCAGTGTATTATGGAGCATATTTGAATTGTTCCGACAGATGGTAATTATGTGCGAACAGTGAAAATAACATAAAAAGCAAGTTAGGATTGTGGGTGAATCATAAATCACCCAAAATCATAAAATATGACTGATTTTCAGATTACAGATGACTAGTTGTGAGACATCTAGCAACTCTTGAAGAGAACAACTGTCAGACTATCTCCAATAGAATATATATGGAATATTATAAAATAAAGAATATGCCATTTCTTCTCTGCATGCCACCAAAACATTATACACCAAAAATTTGCTACACTGAAAACGTTTGCAAACCCTAGACTAGGTACCAGGTAATAAAACTCCTACATACATGTAAATGTGTGTGTAAACTAATTTTGAATTGATAATCTCACTCCAGCCAGCTGACTAAAGCTGGCAAATCTGTGAAGGCGTTCTGAGGTACCTGGCACCAAGACATTAGCAGCAGATCTTTTAACTCCTGTGAATTGTAAGGTGAATCTGCCACAGGTCAGACTTCTTGTTCCAACACATCCCACAGATGCTCAATCAGGTTCATCATAACACCTTCTCTACACCACAGGTGGCAAAAAAAATAATTCCCAGTGTTTTCCTTTGATGTGCAACTTTATTATTACAGCTGCATGGCTCGGCTGTAGCTTGCTGGAACTTTTTAAATAAGTAGTAAACATACATATTTTTAGAGCTGGCATGATTACTCAAACTCGATTAAACTAAAAAGCATCAATTAAAATTTTCCTTTTTATTACTCAATTACGCAATATGGCAGATAGAGATGGCACATAGAGATGGATGAAGGTGAAAATAAAGAGCGAAAACTATCAGTTGTCTGGGAGCACTTCACATTAAAAGGGAATGAAGATGCAGTCATCAGTATTACAAAGCAGAACTTAAGTTTCACCACAGCAGGACTGTAACGCAAATACATCTTATAGAAGACTTTTGGGTTTGACAAAAGAAGAAAAATGTTTTAGCCCAACATATGGATGGTTTGAACCCAGCAGACTATCGTAGTTCTTGTGATGTGACAATTGCATATTAAGTTAAGGTGGCACAGTAGTACAGCAGGTATTGCTGCTGCTGCACACAGCTGCTTTGTATGTTTGTATATTCACCCTATGTGGGCAAGGCTTTTTGGCGAACACCGTTTCCTTAAACCATCCAGAAATATGTAACTTAAATGCCTTAAATTGACTGACCCTGCAATGGTTGGTTGGTTCCTGTCTTGCGCCAAATGCACTGTACCTATAATATAAAATTATAATACGATGTAATAAATAATACAATACTGGAATTAAAATGTAATGACCTGGTAAGAGGCCTCTTCCATCAGAGAACACCACTACTATGAAGGGGACTCAGTGTATAATAGCCTTAAATACAAACAACGTAATAATCTCCCCCCCCCCTTTTTTTTTTTTAAACAAAAAACCACTAACAATATAGTATTGAGTAGTACAGCAAGTACTACAGCTTACAATCAAATCTAGCTCATCAATAATTTTGTATACCCACCCACATTCACAATAATCTGTGACTAATTGTGTTCGTTTCAGGTTTGTATTTTCCCTCATTCAAATAAAATGTAAGTTATACCAACAACCATCAAAACAATAATTTACAACATACTGATTAAAAAAATACACTTTTATTATAACACGAAAGCCAAAAAAAGTAAAGAAAGAGGTCACAAATTCCTAGTCTGAGGGTGATGGACACTAATAGCAGTAGTGTATCCAGCTCAGTCTGGTGACCCTGCATTAACCAAAAACCATAGGTCTTGACAGTGACACGTAATCAGCGCAAGCGATCCCAGCGCCAGATAGAGGCATCATCACACACAGCGATGAGAATGCTGCTGTCACGGCTGAAGCTGGTTTGGCGAATTGCTGAGGTGCATTTTGGGAGGGTAAGGGTGGTACACCTTTTGGGGGAGAAAGGGAAAGGCTCATCTCAGATGGAGGAACAGGTTGGTAGACATGTATAGGAATCTTTTGTAGGGAACTCCAAGAAAGGATTTTGAAGCCCAAACAACAGACTAAGGCAGTTGAAGATGACGTTCCTGCTCTTTTTCCACATGTAGCTAGGCCTGTCGTGATAACTACTTCTGTTGGATGATACATTGTCCCAGAAATAATGGTGACAAACTGTCATTTTAGAATCATTTTATGCCACTGATATAATAGCATAATAATGCAAGTACAGTAATCCCCCGTACCCGCGGGTAATACATTCCAAGACCTACCGCAAATACCTGAAACTGCAGATACCATCCTCAGACCCCATATATAACATGACTTGTGTCCTTAGGGTAATGATAAATTATGCACAGTAATACATTACTAACATTAAATACAGTAAAAGTACATTTTGCATTATACAGTAGTTTCTTTAAATCAAGGGTTTTATTCTAATTCTCAAGGGACAATACAGCAATGAAAAAATGTCATGTACCATGGGATGACAAAGCGATGAAAATCATGCTTTTTATGCCCCTCAAAGGACAAAAAAAACAAACAAAAAAAAACCATGTGGTTATCACGACAGCTCTATGTAGAGACGCTCCTCTACTCACGAACGAGATATGTTCCGAACGGCCATTTACAACTTGAAATGTTCATAAAGTCATTATTCAACATCATTTTAAGGGCATAGACAAGTACTAAGAACTAGGATGCCAGGAGTACGCACACTACGCTGCTGCGCGGCAGGAGTACCGGCCAGAAGTCGTACTAGGAGGAACTGGAGCACAGGGAAAAAAAAAATTATGTTGCGGACAGGAACCGGGAGCCCAGTGAACACGATTTGGACTTACAGTCCTCTTTCCTATGTCTGAATGTTCGTAAGTTGAATGTTCGTAAGTAGAGGAGCATCTGTATTGCAATACCATGATATTGACAAGTTAACTGCAGGGGAAGGCAAGCAATCGCCACAACTGCAATGCTGATGGTTATTTTTCCACCCCATGAGCCTAGGCCCTTCTTGTTTTACACGTAAATGTTAAATAAAATCATAAGTTGATGTATGCAATTTATCCTGCAAACTATATGCATTGGGCGCTGCTGAGACTGTCTCCACATAACCTGTACTTATTACTGCAAAAAAACATTGTTGTATTAAAATACAAGTCAGAAAATGAGTAAATTATATTAAAAAGTTTCTATAGTTGTAATTTTCCAACTATAATGCCTTAAATATTATCTACATTTCTTTTAAAGCATGAATGCCAGTCAAAATGTGCACTTCTAATTTTTGTCTACATAAATAAAGCACCCACCGCTCAGTATGCTGACATTGGTGTTCGTTCCTTCATAAGGGTTCAATGATCAGAAAAAAACAAGCTAAACTGGGCAAACATAGAAAAACTACCCATTTACTCCTTGTCAGTAAACTCATCCAGGTTCACGTGGATTTCAACACAAACTTCACATTCATCGCCGGCTGGACTGAAGAGATCTATCAAAGATTATTATGGAGGGCTCCCAAGGGTTATATCTTTTAAATCACCATACCATGCAAAGCAAAATGTTTTTAATCCCAAAATTTAAATCCACAGAACATAGATGACTTCACTAATGAGGAACTAACTACCCCAGTTTACCCATTTGGACTGCCATCCTTGTTCAAATATATTTATAAATAAATTTATTTTAATGGCATCCAGAAATACTGGGGGGAAAAAATGCTATTCCCCTCTTACTACTTCTTATATGCATATCCATCCTGTGATTAGCTGCTGCAAAACAAAGCATCATCATTGTAAGGGTCGTACACTGTCCCACCTGTTCAACATCAGCCACGAAGCACAACTGCAGACCAAATAAAGAATCATTTTAATGTAGATGCTGCTAATACACAATATAGGTAAAATCATTGATATTCAAGTACTCAAACCCTAAAGCTCAATCATTTTCAAAAACTAAATCCACAATGCAGGTTTTTAAAAAGATATCTGAAACAGAGCTGTATACGGTAATTCACCAGCTTAGCTCTTCACCTGTATCTTAGATCCCATTCCAACTACATTTTTTTTTTAAAACAGGTTGTAGACACAATCTTGTTTTTAATGTTTTAGACATAACCTGCTCCCTAGAAACTGATGTTTTTCCTGAGGCTCTAAACGTAGCTGCGGTTACTACGAATGAAAAACAATTTAGATTCCTTATTAATATTAAGTAATAGACAAAACTCAAACCTACCCTTCAGTAACCAAGTAAAACCTTAGAAAATGTACTTCTTACACAAATTAATGTCTACCTACATGAAAATAACATACTAGAACAATTCTAGTCAGTCTTCAGGTCAGGGCACAGTACCGAAACAGTATTGCTAAAGATAGTGAATGATTTCAGTCAGTGCTGATGCGATACATTTCCAGTTAAGGAACAAATGACTGTGTATAGCATGATGCCATTTTAGTGCCATTTTTAACAGAGCTTTAAGGCTGGTTCATACTTCTCTGTATGCATATCAGAGGACGTGTCCACCCAAACATTTATGATGCTCATTGTAGGCCTCCACAGACGAATGTTTGTTGCACTCCAATTTTGTGTCCACGCAGCTCTGGACACACTGTGCCGATTCGCTAGTGTCCACTTTAAATACCAACATGGATGCTTTTGACGAGCATGGGAGCAATTTACTAACCCTACATAAAACTGTCACATACATGTAAATGCGTGTGTATGCAAGTGCAGATTTGTCTAAAATTGAAAATCTCACGCCAGCCAGCTGACCAAAGAACGCCGTGAGCTGGCTTTGACTTTGTAAAACATAGAGAAATGGACACAAAATTGATTGCTGTGGTACGTGTGCAGGGATATCAGAATTTATATTATTATTAATGAAAATAAGTACAACACGTCGTCCGCATGCGCAAAGTATCCGGCTTGATCGGGGAACTATGAACGTTTCTGTGTACACATATACAGAGTGGATACGCGAGTGTTGCGCTTGTGTGGAGAAGTATGAACCAGGAATGAGTCCATTCTTGTTTTGTGTGGTTTTAGTCATTCAGGATATTTACGTTTTTGACATTCCAATTCCAATGTATTGATATTCGTAAGAATTTTAAGTCCATTGCTTAAAATTGTTGAAAATATATAATTGCATTATTAAGATATTATATATCAGTGGCATAAAATGTTCTTAAAAGGACAATAATATTGTTTACCACAATTGTCAATATATCACCCAACAGAAGTAGTTATGAGAGGCCCAGCAGTATACAATTATGATACACAAAATCTATAAAATGAGATGGACCCCTTCTATTACGCAAATTCATTTCATTATACAAACAAAAAGACAAAGGAATATAACTGACTTGGCTTTGTGTGGATCTTCCACTTCCAGGTCCCACACATACAACTTCCCCACCTGATTTCCCAAAGCCAACATCTGGAAGAGATCAAAAACTTATTTCATGTTACTACATTGAAAAATGAGAAGTGCATATGAAAATAACTGAAAAATACATTATGATAGGACGATATTGGGTGCCCAAACCCTCATGTACCTTTTGCCAGAAATCCATGGAGAAGCGCATGTACCAGATGTCACACTGACTGTAATCAAAGCGGCCCAGGATGGTCACATTTGACTCATTGGGTTTTATACGGTCGATGTCATCCTCCATCTTCCCTGGCTTCCAGCACACAATGGCATTCTCGCACGACTGGATGGTAGAGAAAGGAGCTAAAACAAATCAGCCATTTAAGCAGCTGTGGGGTGCACAAGCCTGAAATTTCTATCCATCCACCTTCCAACTGCTTGCTGAGCCATGGGGGATTTGACACCTATGACGAGTAGCATTGGGCACAAGGCAGGGGTTTATGCTAAATGGGATGCCAGGCCAGTCCAGTCCATTGCAGAGCACAAAAGTAAGGGTGACTGCATGTGCTTGGACCGCAGGAGAAAACCAGAGCATACAGAAAGGGAAGAAACTGCAAACTATACACACAGAAGGGTTTCAAAATTCTCAACCTTTAAGGTGTGATACAATAGTAACACCCACTGAATTACCATATCACCCAAGTCGTGCAATTGGTATTCTAACCCTTGGTCTTCCCTATTCTGTTTTTTAATTATTCTGCATAAATGATGCAGTAATGCATCACAACACACCCCTGAAATGTGCCATGGGGTGACACTTGTGAAAGGTGCAAAAAAAAATTGGTTCACAAGTGATTAACAGCAGTTTGAGCGCAGTTGTTATTGATTCATTTGACGTACAGTCGGCCCTCATTTATCGCGGTTAATCAGTTCCAGACTCTACCGCGATAAGTGAATTTCTGCAAAGTGGGATTCTTTATTTATAACAAAAAAAATCAAATATTTTCATAGTTAGAGCATAGAAAACCTGTTTATGACCTTCTAAATACGGTTTTTATGGCGGTTAATTAGTGCCAAAAGTCACGTGTATGCGCTCACGAGCAGAAAACCCATCCTCTACGCGCTCACACAGCACTCGCTCGCTCGGCGTTAAATTAGTGCCAAAAGTCAAACGACGCGTGTGTGTGCGCTCGCAAGCTGAAAACCCATCCCCTCTACGTGCTCACATTCGCTGGACCCTATCTACACGCTCGCATCTGCACAGCACTCGCTCGACAGCATGAATTTTGACACTTTGGAGGCAGGAACAGTGGCCAATATCTCCGCTCCTTTGATTGGTTTTTTGAATATTGACTATGATTGGCTATTTGCTTTGGTAGAAGATGAAGATAACTGGTTAGTGACCGCGGTTAAGTT
The DNA here is from genome assembly GCA_026781065.1 of Mormyrops boulengeri. NCBI lineage: Eukaryota > Metazoa > Chordata > Actinopteri > Osteoglossiformes > Mormyridae > Mormyrops > Mormyrops boulengeri. Next base: position 314,877 of record JAODLD010000040.1, read on the forward strand.
AGCCTCATACTCGATATTCAGTTTTATGGCTTTAATAACTTTTAACGGAAGGTGGAGTGTTTTTAATGACAGCATCCTGATGTCCAGTACCGAGACAACGATGCACACCGATTATTGTTGCGCTTCAAACCATTTCGTGATTTGTGCAAAATCGTGTTAATAGCTAATATTATATGTTCTTTCAGCTGTAATGACATGGTGGTTTAGCATTATGGGCTCATGGCGACTGTTGCACACCCCTTTGTTTCCCATATTGCTTTACGTACAAATTTTAATTAATTTTTGAATGTATCTGTATAATGCGCAATGTGTATTGTACAATCCATTAAAATGAATTTTGTTGGTTATTGGCCACTCCCATTCCTGGAAAAGCAATTTCCCAAATCTCTGGTCCATTTCAAATTCCATGTCACAATTTATTTTACTTGGCTTGTGTGTTTATTGGGGATGCTCCAATCGATCGGCCGATAATCACATTTTATGACTCAATCGGTACTCGTTAAACTTAGCCGATCTTAGGAACCGATCACAATTGACGACGTCAATGCGTGAGGACGTACACGATGAGTGGGGACGTCAATGTTTTGGCGCCGCAGTCATGTCATCGCCGGTGTGGAATTACTATGACGTTTTGAGAAACAATGAAAAATTCGCTATTTGCTGTTTATATTCTAAAGAAATCTCACGTTGAGGCGCATTGTCCAAAACATTTAATACAACGAACCTCATTCGGCACCTAAGAATGAGCCACCGCGAGTCGTATGGCGAATACGAAAAACTGGCAACTGCAAAAAAGGCAACGGTAACTAATAACGCGACTCTCACTCAGCCATCCATTACAGACAGTCTGAAAAAACACGAACTGTACAGTACACACCAGACAGCAAGAAAGCTAAGGATATAACCGCGAAGATAATGGAATTTATATGCATTGACCACCAGCCTCTGTCAGTCACAGAAGACATTGGATTTAAACGTCTAATTGCACATCTTGAACCACGATATAAACTGCCACGGCGCAAATATTTTACTGATGTGGCTCTCCCAGAGTCATATCAAATCGTATACAGCCATATAAACAGTCTACTTCACAAAAATTTGACCGCGGTGAGTTTAACTATGGACATTTGGAGCTCTAGCGTACCCCCTATGTCCATGTTAAGTTTGACAGGGCAGTGGATTACCGTATTAATTTATCTGAAAAAAGTTAATGGTGATCAGAGAGCTTACATATCAGTTATATAAACTTGAAGCATCAGAACTGGCATTGGTATCGGCTGATCACCACGACAAAAAAATCGGTACTTGGTATCGGTGGCAAAAATCCTCATCAGAGCATCCCTAGTGTTTATTGTACATTTAATAAAATCCTTGTCAACTAAATTTCACTGCCTCATTAAGCTGTAATAGTGCATCATGTATCACTGAAAAAACTAATCAGTGAAAGATGTCTGAATCAGACAAGACACTGGGAATGCTCATCATGACTTAGCACTGTGCTGTGCCTTCTGTCTTACCTTGGATAGGATCAGATCTCCAAGCCAACGCACACAGTCCACATAATTGCGGTGTATGTCCCGTGTGGAGAAATCAGGGAAATGGATCTTCTGGGAGACAAAGGGTCTATGGACAAAAATTTAGCATGGCATAGGAAAACAAAACATTGCCCTCATCCACCTTTAGCCCTCTGGGCCCGGCTGCATCGTCGATGATGCAGCGCACTGTTCGCGTCTATTTCAGTTTATATCTCACTGAAATCTTCATGTAGAATCATGAAAAAACGGCTAAATCCATAATCTGTCTTCTCAAAACGAACATTGTCGGAAGTAGTAAAGTTTTAAAAATTAGGTTAAATCGGCAAAAAATAAACCATGTCATCTTACTTTGATTTACCTGCATGGGGGGCGTGTAGTATTGCCTTCGCGTGAAGATCGCTATTCACATTCTAAACAGCCGTACTTCCGCGTATTGAAATCGCATTCGCATGGTAATTTGATAAACGACGCAGCTGTGAAACGCGATCCAGGTAAATCCCCATCAGCGCCATAAAAGGGGGGGGGGGGTGTGGCCAGGTGTGAATGGCTCATGCTTACACATGGGAGCTCCTAAATATTCAATGGAAGGAGACCAGAAAGTGACATGAGTTTACTTTTTATTTATCCAACTGAATGTTGCAACGACACCATCTAGACATCTTCAGGTAGCCAGGACTTTGGTGATCAGATATCTGGCAGCAAAACAAACTGCCACCATTGCTTACTATGTACTTTTATAATGTTTCTGCAACCGTTCCAAACTGCATTTGGGCTCAGAGGGTTAACCCTCTGAGCCCTAAGGGTAGAAAACACACTTTCACTGCCTGGGGCATGATCACACATTTCTTCAAATATCATAAACTAAATTCATGGTACATAAATTATTTCTTATATATTTGTTTTGCCATTACACTCATCTTTATTTTAATGTATATTGTAAATATGTCATGGCACTCACACCAATTGACCTCCTCCCGAGCCTCAGACAATACCAGAACAGCAACGGTAATAGCACAATCTTTTATTAAACACACAAGAGCAACCCCACTCTACAAATACTGGGGAGGGGGGGAAACAGAAGATCTAACACCGCAAAAAAAGGGGGGGGGAAGGAAAAGGACATGCCCTACATTACAAGTCTTCTCCACTGAGCACACCCCCACAAAATAGACACTTCATTCTCCCCAGATTAGAGAAAATATTACCATATCCCTCCTGCATATGACTACACTCCAACACATCACAACAATCCAAAAATACACTTACAAATAAGCCGGCCAAACACAATACTCCCATAAATCACTCCCCGACAACCAGGTGTATTAGTATCACATCACACGCCCAGTTATAAAGACTGGCGACAGTAGCACCGCAGCCTCACACACCCACACCCCTTAGCGGTAAGCTTCCCCCTCGCCTCTTCCCCCTTATAGAAAATAGATAAAAACTTAGTACTGGTCGGCAGGCCCCTCCGACCAGTACATAAAAACCAAAACCGAACTAACCCCGGGACAACCTCACTTAATACAACCTAAATGTCCAGTCGCTGGCGAACAAGCGAGAGTCCGATCACCGACGTTCCCCACAGCTACGTCGATGGCATCATCAGCGTCCTACATTGTACTCGGGGGAGGGGAATCCCAGCCTGCTGAGGTCCAAAGGCAGTGCCGCCGATACAGGGTCCATACACCGCAGTTGAAGAGGGCTCCACACGGGACTTACAATGCAGCAAAAACTTCCCAGACGGTGGTGCTTGGGAATGCAGTCGATCTTGTTATCTCTCCCCTGTTCGGCCGCCGCCGCCTTATCTTCCACTGACGAAACACAGCTGCCGCCAACCCGACTTCCGATACCTCCGCTTCCACAGGTAGGGGTCCACCACCACCCCGGCCACAGGCTTATCCGTCCCTTGTCCTCAGCCCCTCATGGCACTTGTCCAGCACTCTCGTGTCCAACACCTCACGTCGGGCCCCTTCCTCTCCTCTCGACCCCACCTGGTTTATAATGAAACACAACCTATCCCAACCCAGTACCTATTCCCCGCTCGCATATTAGCAATCAGGACATCATTGGTAACCGGGAAGGGAAAATCCAACAATTAACCACCAGATTGTAACGAGCACAAAAAAGAAAACTAAATATCAAACCCACATCCCCCACCAGCTTAACGATCCTTTGATATCCATAACTCTACAACACATATGTCACTAATCACCCATTAATCAACATGACAAATATGTCAGATTATTGTTAAGTTTGTAATTTGACATCAAAGTATACACATTGCAAAATGCAAGTACATAGTAAGCAATGGTGGCAGTTTGTTTTGATGCCAGATATCTGATCACCAAAGTCTTGGCTACATGAAGAT
>JAODLD010000040.1:340492-354590 GCA_026781065.1 Mormyrops boulengeri
CTGTGCGGTATGCAAATTGAAGAGGGTCCATAAGTGAGTTAGTGGTTCTGATGATGTGGTGTTTTACAACCCTCTCCTGGGGATAACTGTGGAATGTTTCCAGAGGCGGGGGACTATGCCGCTGTCCATGGAGCTCTGGAACAAGGTCTGGAATACGCCACCTAGTTGCTGAGCACAGTGCTGCAGGACTCGGCTGCAGATGTGGTCTGGGCCGGGTGTGCTTCTCTCTCTAGTCTTCTTAAGGGCATTCACTACGTCCAGAGTGTTGAAGATGAGTGCAGAGTTGTCCGACTTAAGTGAGGATCTTATACTCTGGAGCTGAGTGGAGTTGTCTGACTCAAACCTGTAAAAGCAGTTGAGGTCATCAGGGAGGGATGTGGTGCTGCTGCCCTCCACGTGGATGATTCTGGGACTGGAGACAGCTGTGTTCAGAGGCTGTGGTTTTCAGTCCCTGCCAAGCAGAACGGAGGTTACCGTCTGTAAACTTCTCCACTTTGTTTTTATACCTCTGTTTTGCTGTTTTAATTGCTTGCTTGACTTCTCTGTTGATTTCCTTCTTGTCTGATTCAGAGCCAGTAAAGAAAATCCTTTTCTTTTCGTTTAGTATATCCTTAAGCTCTTTGGTAATCCAAGGTTTATTGTTGGGAAAGATAGTGACTGTTTTGGATGGGATGATGTTGTCAACACAGAAGGAGATGTATGATGAGACTGTGTCTGCCTGCTCGTGTATATTGTTGGAGGAAAGGAGATTGTCCCAGTCTGTAGATTCAAAACATTCTTGTAGGGTTTGGATGCTTTCTACTGTCCACAGTTTGATGTTTTTAACAACCTTCTTTGTCCTTTTGATAATCGATGTGTATGCTGGGGCGAGCAGGATTGTATGATGATCAGCCGAGCCGAGGGGGGGGAAGAGATCTTTATGCATCCAGGACTGAACCATAGCATTTGTCCAGAATCTTCCCCAAACGGGTGGTGCACGTGGCGTACTGCTGGAATCCTTTGAGCGACTTGTCAGGAGAACAGTGATTGAAGTCACCCAGAATGAGTTTGGGGGAATCCAGAGATAACTGTTCAAATTTATTTAAAGTGTTGAGGATGTGCTCAGTAGCAGTGCCGGTGTTGGCTTTGGGGTGGATGTACACCAGGATGAGGAAAAGTTGTGGAAATTCTCTGGGGAGATAGAAAGGGCGGAGGGAGACAGCCAGAAGCTCGATGTCTGGGGTGCACAGTTTTTCCATCACTACGACTGTGGAACACCAGCGTGTATTAACATAGAGACACACGCCTCCTCCGTGATGTTTACCGGAGAGCTCACTGACGTGGTCAAGACGTACCGGGGGGTGAAGCCATCAATGTGTAGCATTTCATCGCAGAGACCCTGGGGTTAGACAAAAACCTGGGGTTAGGTATGGCCCTGGGGTTAGGCAGAGACCCTGAAGTTAGACAGAGGCCCTGGGGTTAGGCAGCTGGATCAAGGCATTTCAGAGGTGTCAGAAATAGGGGGGGTGGGGGTACGCACACCCACCCTCAATATCAGCAGACATCATCACTCTGTCATCCTGTCACTCTTAATCCTCAGTTAAAATCACACATCATTCTCCTTGAATCTCACTTTCACGCTCTACAGCTTTCACCACATCCTCGGTAATGTCATACGAACAGATATCTATTTAGGGCTGAAAAATATTGGGGGAAAAATGACATTGTGATATTTTTGGATTTTGCGATCCCCCTTCATAACGGTACTTTTTGGTACTGTTAATACATTTCTGTCATAATACATGTGAAACAGATCAGACGAATTAAGAGGGCATTTCTTATCTTTCATTATGAATCCGCAAGTTGCTGAGGCCAATTGGTTACGCATGCAGAGTGTGAGGGCGAGACATACATCTAACTAAGACTGTAGTCCTGTATCAACTCATTTTATCATATGGAACAGTTATCTTTTTAGTTAGGTTTAGTTGTGAAACTTTACCCCAAAACAGTGCTAGTCTTATTTTAAATAATAAAATCTTTATTATTTAAAAATCATTTTTAAATCTTACATTGCATCCTTTCACGGTGTGGTTATTGCATATGTGCCCACCGTGATGTTTCAATACACATTGTGCCACCGCGTTACCAAGGCAAATTATGTCCCCCCATGTCAAACTCCTTCTGACACTGCTGAGGCAGTGAATGTTGTGTGTGACTCCTACTGTAAGCTGCATACCTGTGAACTGTTCCAGTTTGGGCCCAGACACAGCAGAGAGCAGGAGGTGGAGGAGTGAATGATGCAAAGTGCCGACTGCATGACTACCCCCTCCACAGCCTGGTCTGAGGCCCCTGTCTTCTGTCATAGCTTAACAGAGGGCTATAGACTCCGACAGTGATCTGCGCCTCTCCTCCTGCAGCATGACGGAGGTGATGCGCTCCTGCGACTCTGCCATGGAGGACTTCAGTGCAGCTCCTGGGGACCAGAGCTTCTCCTTCCAGGTAGCCTTAGTACCAGCTGCCTGACATTCCTCAAGAGCACCCCCACGAACATGCAGACAGAGACAGCCCCCGAAACACACAGTCATACACATGCAGCCCACGTATGATTACCCACTGTTTGTGGGCACTTCACATGAATTCTTACTTTAATACAAGATATGATTTTTAACTTAACTCAAAACAGAGCACTGACTAAGTGTGGAAAAAATGTATGTAGTTTGTCCCTACCCTTTTGAGGACATTTCCCACATATGTAGAATAATAATTATACACACAAAACGTACAAACTTTCAGATGCACACACATAAACATTAACAGCAACAAATGTTAAGATGACATTTACGCATACCTCTTCATGCATTTGTATAAAACTGACTTGTTCACAGTCAAACATGCACTTACTCGCACTCATGAAGATGAACTTTACTACATTGCACTGAGTGTGTACATACCAGAGGTGGACATTTCAGGTCCAGAAACTTAAAATCCAGACCAAGATTTTGTTCCAACCAACCACTGGTGTATGAAGAGTCACAATCACAGAGTACTCAACTGTTTGGTTAAACCAAAAGCTTGGTCTGGATTTTTACTTTCTGGACCTGAAATGGCCACCTCTGGTACATACTTGGCATTATGCTCAGACCCACTCCATATGTACACACACACACCCTTACATCACCATACCTTGTAAAGAAGGCTCCCTTTTTCGTAGCTTTAATTGCAAATATGATTTAATCATAATTAATAATTATGATGGTCTGCCATTTTTCATGTCGGGTGGAGAGGTTTTAGTCCATCATTCTTTCTTTATGAATTAACACAATCTGCATTTTAAGCTCTTACAGCAGATTATTTATTTGAAAGGTCACTTTCTGTTGAAACCATAGACAATACCATTTGTCTCAGCTCAAGACAGAAAACGCCACTTAACCCTCTCTTGATTGGTTGCCCCCACCCTGGAGATTGACTGCTTGTTCATAGTCAATTTACGGATTGATTGCCTACTTATCCACACCCTTGTGATTAGCTGCATGTTTATAGTCAACCTATCAGTTAGATTCCTGCTTAGCCTCATACTGGTGATTACTTGCTTACTAATCCACATCCTGGTGATTGGCTGCTTGTTTTATAAGCAGCTTATTGATCGGTTGCATTTTAAGCGTTAGTACAGATGTTGTTCCTAAGGTGTTTCTTGGGAACAACAGACACTGTTCATCTTATTGTCCTTGAATAGCAGTCCTGCTCATGAGCCTTTGCCTGTCCCCCAGCCCCCAATTGACTCCCCCTCTCAAGTTCAGGTCTTTCCTGATTCCCACGAGAGGTACCCCAAGCTGTCCAAGCGGCTGCCTTCCATTGTGGTGGAGTCTACTCAGGGAGGGAACGTGGAGAGCGGAGAGCTCCGCTGGCCCCCTGACGACCTGAGCCCGACCCACTTCGATCCGGTGGCCCCCCCGCGGGCCCCTGCCACAGGTATTCTATTTCTGTTCTGTCACTGGTGCACCACACTGATACTGTGACTGACAAATTGTCAGGGGGCTCTGTGCTAGAAAGGCAGGGAATGTAAGTGACAGGGGTGTATACAGTGAAAGGGCCACACTGAAAGCTGATTGGACCCCGGATTGCCCCCTACTTTGTCACTCAACGATTCAAGACAAATCATTAGCTAATAAAATGGTTGGCCCCTTTGTATAAATTATGGCCTCTCTTATGCCCACTACCTTAAAAAAATCATACAATCATGCCTCAATGATCAGGTAAGACTGTGTACTGTAATAATCTCAGCCCTTTTAGCTAATGATGAACACTATCTGTCTTATGCTGTGTCACAGGTGTAGCTTTATTATTATTACTGGGCAAGCAGCTATCGACATTTTCATTCCTGGAAAAGGTTCCATGTGGCTCTGCATCTGTACCTGCAGTGTGACAGATAACCAAGGTGACTGGGTCAGGTGACCTTCATGTAGATTTATGTACCTCTGTTGTTGGTAAATCAGAGTACAGGTGTGTGGTCTGATGAGGAAATACCTATTTGTGTACCTGGATGAGGACAGGATTTCACATTATTAGCCCACAAAGGTTTTCTCATTAGCATAACTAGTTTTACATTCAGGTTAGTTGGGGTAAACTGGGATGTTTACAGAGCTGAACAGGTCGAATGCCGGATACTGTGCCAGACTAAGTGCCAGGGCATCGCAGTCATGACTGGGGGGTCGTTGTTGCTCAGGGGGCTGATGCCACCCCCACAGTCAGGCTCAGGTAGATTAGTTACGACTGATGGGGCACTCGAGGTCCCCATCCTCAGCCTCTCTCATCGCCATTCTGCCTCTCTCTGGCCTAGGCGGGGAGCATTTTCCCACCGCCCCGGAAATGGACAGGCCGCAGGGCGAGGACTCTGACTGAGGGCCGGGCATGGCGACGCTCCAGCATTCACTGTGAATACTTACGCAGGAGCACGAGTGCAGACAAGGGCCCATGGCCAGGGGCCTAATAGGGTGTCTAAGACCTTGCTCTCGTACACCTGGGACCCCTTTTGGCAGATCCCCTGTTATGTTTTGGCAGGGTATGGTAGTGTAAAAATGTCCTTGGCAGCTCATGCATGCCAAATTCTACTGTACTCATATCTACTCCATTTATAATAGTTTTTTTTTAGTGTAGACCTACATCTGTATAATCAACATAGCTGTTTTTTAGACTTTTTAAACCTGTTCTTAGAGATTGTACACTGAACTAGATCTCTAGTATCTTATAGGCACATTTTGAAATATGACATATATAATTTATGTATTTAATGTCTAAATATGTACTCTGTTAAATATTTAGCTGTCCCTTTATATTATTCCTTGATATACGTAAGTTACGTAAAAATACGTAAGGTGCATATGGTGTTAATTATAATTTCATTTAGAGTATCATGGTAGGTCCAAGAATAAAAATGTGAAACCTGCAGTGAAGGACAACCATTACTGTTTCCCAGCATGCTTTGCAGTCTGCCACATAAGATGCCAATAACTCTAAGCTCTCTCAGCTTTCTTCAGTACAACTGTAAAGATTTTTGTCCAGTAACACTCCAATAAAATGATTTTGTTCCCTTGAAACAGCTTGTAACTTTCATCACATTATATGATAAGTTGTACTCACATGATATATACATTTCTTAATAGTGTTTTTGCGGCTGCATGGTGAAACTCCGCCAGCTGTGGCCTTGGTGTGTCCACTCATCTCCTCAGTCATACTCTAATGCTATGGATACCACTGACTTCTGCAGCTATTTGGATATATAAGACAAAACCTGTGTCTGCTTTTTTATTCATTTATCTGCTCTTTTAGTGCTTTGGGATGAATGCCTTGTGTGGATGTAGAAGGTGAAGTCTTCTTAATGTCAGCTTAAACACATCATAAGAGCTTCTGTTCCCAAGCCGTCTCATTCAATGCACATCTTTCACGTAATACTCTAGTGATACATTTCAGGTGCCACGAGTCTTCAAACCTGCACCATATCCTCTGCTGCCAGACAGCAGTCTCATGTTAATGAACTTTCCCCGGTGTCTTTGGTCTTCTGTAGAGCCTTTCAGAGCATCAGCCTCCTGATGTCACCTCTGTGAGGTTGGCATGGTGATTGCTTGTTCTGCAGCCATCACCTCCATATCCCTTGCTCTTGATGCCACCACTTGATGCAATTGCTGCTTCCATGATGATGATTATCATTACAATCATTCCTGCTCATCATATGTGTAATCATTAAAAATAATCCTGCTTTGTGTAAGCTATTTTCCCAAGGCATATTTTCAAGAACAAAGGCTTAACAATTAGACAAATACGTGCAAATTTGTTTGTATTAGACTCTTTCATCTGACATTTTGCCGGTATTCAAAAAAAAAAAAATAGGCAATCTTTTTGCATTTTGATACCGCCTAATATCGAACACAGTTTCATCTCCTCCCCCTTGGTGTCTTCTAACAAAGCTTTCCAAAGACAGTGTCCACCCTCACAGACTCAACACACACTCTCATCACTATCCTGCACCATATGTTATTTAAATAATTTAATTGCTTTTTTTGTCCTGAGTATCTTGCAAAGCATATAGCTTTTATAGAACAGAGGTCATGTAATCATCCCCAAAAGGATATTGGTTAGTTCCAATCTTGCCCTCCATGACAGACACAGACATATATAGAGGTGAGGGTAAGTTTTGGGGACAGAGCACAGGGTCAGCCAGCATCCCTGGAACAGTTAGGATCAACGGTCATGCAGAAGGGCCTAGGGGTGATTTGATTGCTTTGTCCGCCATGAGAATCAAACCCACAAACTTCTGGATGTGGGTTCAGACCACTTACCAGCTGAGCTGCACCACACCTTTACCTAAGCTGTATCTATGTTCATGTGACATCTGTGAAGCGAAGCCTCTTCAGAACAGACTCCATTCACCACACAAAATCTTGCATAGGAGCCAGTGGAATCAGATCAACAGTCACAATAAGTCAGTTGGCTATTGTATGCTTCACTCTGGGTACTGGGTCATTTGGTCAAATATGGCCATCATGTAAAACATGGGAGCTATTTGCAAATAGTCACAAAGGTGACAGAACATGGCAGCTGTCTGCTAATGTAATAACCAGGTGAAGGTGAAGGAGGGGCTATGAGGCAGGAAAGTAAAGGGAGCTGCAGTGCATGGGACATTTGCAAATGCGATTCCTCTGCTCTTATGTCAGCACTTTGGGCTGATACATGAGCCCGTCTACAAACTGATGCTTACAAGGTTCTGCCGTGTGCACATCTCTGACATCTTTTAAATATTCCAGTGTCCTGCAAATGCCTTTCCATACGTCACAGTCTGGCCCACTCAGACACCCATCTATGTGGGAGGGTTTTGGTTTACCTGGGGGTCTCAGATTCTCAGCCACCCACAAACTCTCAACAAGAATATGAACTGGGCTTTCAAGGCTCAAGTTTTTTTTAATTATTTTTGAATACTTTCAATATTTTGCTTGCTATGGGATGTTGCAAACTTAATCACCTTTCAGTATGTGCTGCAGATAACCACAATCTTAAATGGATACTGAAAATTTGGATGATGGATGATTCCCAGAAGAGTCATAAAAACCAGTTACTTAGGACCAGGTGTGAAAGAAGTCATGATACGGGAGAAAACATAGAAGCAAACATTTAAGCACACAAACAATCAAAATACATACACAGCTCCCCTCTGGACTACAGTCCTTGAGTAATTATAAGCACTAAAATGAATCCACAGAAAGTGACGAGATTGATGTTTTCCTGCATGTTGGTGCAGGAATGGAGTCCCAATGGTTTTGTCTGGTAGGTGGAGTGCCAATCCTGCCACCAACCTCCAAATTTTCCCTGCAAGTTGGAGGACCTCCTCGCAGGGCTGGATATAGATTAACGTCATACCCAGGATGAAGCAATTGCAGGTTAAGGGCCTTGGTCAAGGGTCCAATGGAGTAGAATCACTCATGGCAAACCAGCAACCTAAAAAATCCATATAAAAATTGTAATTAGCACCTTTTAATGGGAAATGTCTCTGTGTAATTGCTGTGACTATGCTGAGAATGGAGATGCACTGATAGCAGGCTGCTATGGGAGGCATCCTCTGCTCCCTGAGTCGGAGGTGAACCCCCCCTAAATTTCCCCCTCCTGCCTGGCAGGGGCACACTGCACTGAGGTCATATCTCTCTCTACCTCTGGTTTTCACAGTACAGTTTTTACCTCCGCACATCATGTGCCTCTCCAGAGAACAGTAAATGACCACAGTACATCCATACAGGGATTTGTCTCTCTGCATTTCTGCCTGGCTTGGTTGGGGACAGGGAATTGAAATGCTTTCTCCTGCTGCCATCCGCACCTAGAGTGGGTTATGAAATGGAGGGCTATGGTGGTTAGGGGGCTCTATGGCAGCATATCCTCTGGATGTGTCGGTGAGGCTGGGATTGTGTGACCTCCCACATACTGGAGAGGGGGGTAGTATTTATAGGAGCATTAATGGCTTCCACCTTCCCCACCTGAGGGCGGATCACACCCCGGCCCAAGACAAAGTCAAGGTATGAGGTCTCCTTCTTGGCTAAGGCACACTTATCTGGGTGGATGGTCAGCCCTGCCTTCTTCACCAAGGAGAGGACCTACTGCAGATGTTCCAAATGCTGCTCCCAGCTGGCACTGTAGATGATGATGTCATCAAGCTAGACGGCAGCAAAGCCCTCTGTCCCCCTGAGGACTCTGTCCATCAGCCTCTGGAAACTCGCTGGCGCCCCATTTAGGCCAAAGGGTAGCACGGTGAACTGAAAGTGCACAAATGGTGTTCTAAAGGCAGTCAGCTCTTTGCTACCCTCTGCCAGTGGCACCTGCAGAGTTGTTGCTGTCGGTTCTCTGGCAGATGACTCAGGTCCAGCTGGCTATTTCCCCCCCAGCCGGGCAAGTACTGGTCACTGTACTCCTCTTCCTCCTCGACCGCCTGGATCAGCATCACTGACACTGATCACCTGGCTGGAAAGAGCGTGTACAGGCTGACCTTGAGCCTTCTGGAGATTCTCCCGAGCCAGGGCAGATGTAGCCGCCAGCTTCTCCCTCATCTTCAGGATGTAGGAGACGATGTCTGTCTTGCTTGAAGATTCTCCCTCCCAGGTCTCCTTCAACACATCCAGTGGACCCTGTACCTGATGCGCATAGAGGAGCTCGAACGGTGAGAATCCCGTTGATGCCTGTGGGACTTCCCTGTATGCAAACAACAGGTAGGGAAGCCACTGGTCCCAGTCCTTTCCAGTGTCCACAAATTTCCGAAGCATATTCACCAGGGTTTGATTGAAACACTCCACAAGCCCATCAGTCTGTGGGTGGTAAGGAGTGGTTCTGACTCGCCTAATGCCTAAGAGATCATACACCTGCTTAAGAGTTCTACTCATAAAGTTAGGGCCCTGGTCAGTCAAGACTTCTCGGGGAATGCCTACTCTAGAGAAGAGCTGTAACAGAGAAGTTGCGACCTATTTAGCAGTGATGATCTTAAGGGGGAAGACTTCAGGGTATCGGGTGGCATAATCACTTATGACTAAAATGAACCTGTTCCCTGCTTTGCTCCTTTCCAGGGGACCCACTATATCTACCCAAATCCTCTCCAAGGGGTCATCTACCACAGGTAAAGGCACTAAGGGGGCATGAGCGAGGCCTTTGGCTCCTGATAGCTGACACTGGGGACAGGACTTGCAAAAGTTTTTCACATCAGCGAAAATACCTGGCTAATAAAATCGCTTGCCAATTCTCCGAAGCGTCCTCATATACGCCAAATGACCTGCCCAGGGGACGGTATGACCTAGCTCCAGTACCTCTTTCCTGTACTTTCCAGGGACCACAAGCTACAAACCTTCCTCACTCTATAGGAGGTTATTCTGCAAGGCAAATCCTTCTTTACCCAGAGCAGGGACAAAGCAAGCACCTTCCATCACCTTCTTAAACAATGGGGCTAATGTGGGGTCTGAACGCTGCATCTCCACAAGATCCTCTTTAAACCTCACATCAGCCTCAGTCACACTGGGTGGATCAACATTGGACTCTTCCTGCATATCTGAACTGTCCGTGGGCCGGGGCAGTGTGTTCCTACTATGGCTAGGCATAGGGTCAGAACCAGCTCCCTGACCAGCACCATCAGACTTACCCCTGGCTTGATGGTCCAGCACTCCAGCATAGCGGTAGCTCCTGGGGCCTTTGTGTGCTGCAACGTAGTTCTCCATCATCTGGGCGGCCTCTGCTGCAGTGGTGGGATTGCGTTCTTTGACCCAGGTCTTCACCTCTGTATAGAGGACTCGCAGGTATTGCTCCAGCACTAAGGTTTCCATGAGGTCTCCTTTGTTGCACTGGTCGAACTTGACCCACTTACAGAAGAGGTCCTTCAACCGGACGTACAGTTCTTGTGGCGTCTCACCCGGGCTGGTCTCCAAGGCATGGAACTGCAAGCGATAGGTCTCAGCATTGATCTCATATTTCTTGAGAATGGCCTCTTTCAGCCGGTCATAGTCCAAGTTGTTGTCTGGGCCCATAGCAATGAATGCACTCTGGGCCTTGCCAGTCAGGAATGGTATGAGATGAATGGCCCAGTCTTCCTTTGGCCACTCACAGGCTGTTGCCAGTCTCTCAAATGTAGTCAGGTAGTGTTCAGTGTTGTCTGCGTCTTCAAGCTTTGCTATCTTCAGCTTGTAGCCTTTCCCTCCTCTGGTGGTGGCGGCAGGTGGTCCCGGTGTTGGCTTTCGAGTAGGAAGTAGCGTGTTCCCCCTCTCACGCTCCATATCCAGCTGAAGCTGTGTCACCAGGTGGTTGAGGACTGAAACTTGGTGAGCTTGCTTGGCAGACTCCTTTTCCAGCTTGTCATCTCTGGCTCGCTGTATCTCCATGAAAGACTCAAACATTCTTGCCAGCCGGTCAAGGGATAACTCACTTGGGGTGGGCAGTGTGATCTCTTTTGTACCCCCTGCTGCTCCAGCCTCTTCTTCAACCCTCTTCCTCTCCTTCTCCTTTTTGGATGCCATTTTCGTGGTTGGTTGCCTCTCCACCTGACTCCTCAATCCCACTTCTGACACCACATGTGGCAGGACAGTCAGTGGCGGAGAAGATGAATGAGGCCCAAAAGGTTTCTCAGAAAAGTTAATGGAGGGACCTTTTGGTGATTGATGTGTGAAGGCTGGGTCTAGCAGGTTATAGCCTGACAGACTTATGCCTGTTTTTTTTTTGGTTTTGCTCAGTTCGGTTTGGGCTTTTGTTTATCGGTCCTGTCTGCATGGTTTTAAGGAAAAAAAATAGAAAAATAAAACCCTTAACTTTTCTGAGAAACCTTTTGGGCCTCATTTATCTTCTCCACCGCTGACTGTCCTGCCACAAGTATTGTTTGGTGATTGTGGATCTGTTTTCCAGATGGGTGGAGGCCTTGCCGCCGCCCTGATGCTCTGAGTGTGGGTAAATGTCTGCTAAAGGAGGTGATTCCTTGATGGGGCGTTCCATCTAAAATCACCACAGACAATGGTCCTACGTTTGTTGCAGAGGCTCTGGCTAAATTGTCCCATTGGATGCAAATTGATTTGAAGCATTATTGCGCCTATCACCCCTCGAGTGGAGGGATGCTGGAGAGGGCAAATCAAACACCGAAACTGAAATTGGCCAAAATTTCGGAGACGACGGGCCTGCCCTGGGTTGATTCCCTGCCCCTGGCTTTGTTATTCATGCGAGCCAGGACACATCGCCAAACAGGGTTGGCTCCTTTTGAAGTGTTGACGGGAAGGCCGATGCGTGTTTTGTCTCCCTCACGATATGTTACACTGGAAACCGTGGACAGAGATTTGCTGACTTATCTTACAGGATTGTGGCAAGCGATAGGTACAGCCTGGGACCAGCTGCGTGCCAATTAGAGGAATCCGGAGGGAGAGCCGCTGCGAGCTGTGACATCCTTAGACCTGGGAGATTGGGTGTTGGTTTGTGACTTGAGGAGGAAGAGATAGAACACACCAAGATGGAGGGGACCGCACCAGGTCCTAATGGTGACCCCTCACGCTGTGAAAGTGGATTGGATCGACGCCTGGGTCCACTGGATCCACTGCAGACGCGTGTCCGACCTTGGTGGCTCTTTCAAGACTGGCCCCTGAGGGGGTCACAATTGTGTTGCCTTTTTGTGATTACAATGGTAATTGTGTCAGTTGTATTTGGGATCGAGGCTATAATGTTTTGGAGAACCGCTTTTTCCAGCTGTGTTGCAAGCTGTACTCCAACAGAGCCACGACAGAGTTTGGATCGTGGAAAAAGGGAGGTGATAGATACCAATGCTGTGGGGCTTTTGGCCCGAGCGGTGACTGCCGAGCTTAATGTTTCAGACTGTTGGGTTTGTCATTATATGCCCCATACATCTGCGGCATGGCCCTTCTACGGGATTCCATACACCCATAATGATATGGCAGTCCTAAACCAAACCTGTGCAGGTCCTTTGTCCGTCATGGCTGGGCTTATGTCTCGCGAGCTAGGGTCATTGACCTCAACAGCCGCCACCACCTATATGTTGCAGTTTTAGTATTGCTGTGAAGTCGCGAGCAATAGAGGAGGCCCTTAATAAGGCCACACATGCCCGATTACAACAGGAGTATGCTGATTGCAATCCTATCCTTCATCTGACTCAGGCGGATGAGTCAAATCACTGGGGTTTCACCCCGGTTTGTTTGCTAGTAGGCATGAATAGAACAGGTGAGGGTTTGGTTTGCGCAGCCCAGGTAATTATTACATGGGCTGTTGGTGAAGCATGGAAGGCTGAGGACCCAGAGCGCTATGGGGCGCGGGTGCAGGAACTGACCGTAACTGCTATGCGATGCCGACGGAACCCTGATAACTGTACTTATTCTACTGTGTCCTGTCCATTGGACACAAACGTGATGGCAAAAGGGGTGACCATGCCTGAGGATGGCTTAGCTGTCATCCCAGTGAATGAGACCGTGTGTTTCCGACTGCTTAATTCAGCCCAGCATCTAGCCCATTCTTCCCCACCTGCACACTGTAAGGCTTATGTTAACTTTTCTTTCCTTTGTGATTTCCTGCTGATGGCACCGCCATGTTCTGCATTTGTCTGTGGTTGCAAAGACTTCAAGGTTATACTTTTTTGTCTCTAACAAGGGCGACAGTTGGTTGGTATTGTTATCTAGCTTATCTTGTCCCTCCTATATGCATGGTGCCCAAGGCACAGATGTCTTGGACTGTGCGTGCATATTCACGCAGCGGATGGTCTCTTAGTCAGACTGAGCAATGGTTTGGGGTGTTTATTCCATCCCTTGGAGTGGCAGATCTTCAGACAGAGGTGGCTACCCTACAAATTGCTGTTGAGAAGGTAGCAAATCAGACACTTGATACTGTGGAGGCACTTAAGGGTGAATTGTCCGCGGTGAGGCAGGCAGCTCTGCAAAACTGTGTGGCACTGGATCTCCTATTAGCTGAGAAAGGTGATGTTTGTGCAATACTTGGGAAAGAATGTTGCACGTACGTCCCTGATTCCTCTCAGGTTGTGCAGGATCTGGAGAACGTGGTGCACAAAGAGATATCTGAAACACATAAAGAACATGGCCTGTTTGAGTACAGCTGGGACAAGCGGTTCTCCTCACTAGTTCCTGGATTATCTGGGGTTTTCAAACCGTTAGTGTTTAGTATAATGCTTTGGCTCGTAGTGTTGCTGCTAATCATATTGCTGTTCAGGTGTTGTTGTAGTATTCTGTCTTCACAGGCAAAGTTTGTTATGTTCCTGCAGGCTCCCCCTGCTGTTCACATGGAAAAGCCTTCCCTCCCTGCCTGGCTCTTCGACACGCAGCCCCCAGTTGTCATCAATGTGATGAGCAACACCAGTTCCGGTGGTGACACACGTTCCATCCAACCGCCACCGGCCCGCTTCGTCAAGTCGCGCTGCCGTCCGGAGGACTACTACGCGGTGGACTCTGATTATCGCGGGTTTTGTGTGTTCAAAAGGGGGGAGTGTGGATGTAGAATTGGACATTGGTAGGCCTGGGAGGGGAGGCATATTAGGTCTGTTCTGTTTTAGGCCTTAGGCAAGAAGTGATTGTTTTGAGTACTGTGTGACCTCGCTTTGTGATAGCTGCCT
>JAODLD010000040.1:361761-372154 GCA_026781065.1 Mormyrops boulengeri
CGCTACAGGGAAGCTACTAGAAAATGTAGTTAAACTAATAGCTTCGCTACATGTAGCGGCGCTACCGCCCATCACTGACTGAGAAGGGTAACTACAGCACGAGAAGACAGAAGCAGAAGAGTTATTGAGTTATGCAAAGCATTACTTCTGCTGAATCAGCACCTGTGTCAACCTGTTGACAGAATGGTACAGTCGAGTCAACCTGCAGCTATTGTGTGAAATGTCTAAGACATCAAAAAGAGAAGTTGTCACTGAAAGGAAGAGACACAGGGAGATGAGACCCTCTTATTGTTGTCTCTGATCCTTTCTCTGTCTCATCAATTTATACCTCACTTGCACTCTTGAAGTGTCATCTTTCATCAGGAGTAATATTTCCAGTAATGGCTCAGTTATTAACCCAGGAGAGTCAATTATTCATGATAATAATTCAAAGTAATAATTTCAATTCAGTTGAGCATAACCACCCTGTAGGAAAGGCAAAGAGTCTGAAGCTGGTTTATTCTGATTTAGTCAAATAACCACCCAAGCTTTTAACGATCCATACTCTGAGATCCTGGGGCAGAAAGGTGATGGCTTCTCGCTGCTCAGAGCAGATCGCGACCCCGCTCTCTGTTTCAAAGCCATAATATGTTATTAGATAATTCAGAAATGGTGCAGTGATGTGTCTGTTTTAAAGAAAACGTGTTCCCCTGACCTGGAACGTTTCATCATTAGCTGCAAGCCTTTCTACTCTCCCCGTGAATTTGCGTCTATTGGACTGATTGGAGTGTACATCCATTCTATCACAAATGCACATTCAGCATAACAACAGCTGACTGACCAAGTTGCTGAGGTTGAGCTGAAACACCCAGATTCTCCAGTAATCATCCTGGGAATCTTCAACCACACTAATTTGACTGAGGAACTGTAAATGTAAACACCTGATCAGCACTCCTACCAGGGAAGGCAAAACTCTGGACTAGTGGTGTGCGATACTACAAGGTTTGGTATCGATCTGATACCAAGTAAATATAGGGCAAGTATCGCCCATACGATACCGATATTGATACTTTTTTAATAATTAAGGTGGATGCATCATCAAATTGCTAAAGCTGAATTAATTTTCATTACCTTTAAGTGTTTTTGTGATTTTTTTATCAATTAGTTAAAACCCAGGACAGAATTTGGGCTTTATAAGTACATAAATACTGTAGCGCGGAGGTACTGGCGGGCAGCGTGGCATGTTGGACTGATGCCAGCTTTGTAAATAGTTCTCAGTAATCACTTGTGTGATTATAAATGTGCTGTGTGTTATGTCATGTATAATGGTTAATGTTTATTGTTGTACGTAGTGTGTGTGTATATGTGCGTGTGCCCACCGTGTATGAGGAGTAAACGGGGTGATGAGCACGGTGAGTGGTGCGAGCGTGTGGCTTGTAGTAGTACGGGTGTAATAGGATAGAATAGAATAGAATAGAATAAACCTTTATTATCCCACGAATGAGAAATTTAAATGTTACAGAGCTCTTGTACAAAAAGAATATAGGAGAACAAGAACAGGTAGGTCAGTTGTATATACACACACCAAGTTTTTTATGTACAGTTTTATGTACAGTTTTTTTATGTACAAAATGTACAGGGATATGTACACAGTAATAAGCGCCATCTGGTGATTAAACTATCCCCGAACTATTTCTGCTGTTTAATTATTGCAAGCATGGCTCAGTGACCCACTATTACAATACTTGATTATAAATACTGTATTATACTGTGCGTGTAAGCCTGTTTGCTTGCCTGGCGCGTTGAGTCATGTGACAGCCAGGAGCGGCAATTGAGGGCAGCAGCGCTTACACAGACAGCCACAGTGCATTCAGGAAACGGAAACTGAAGTATCGATCTCATTAAACTGGTATTGATCAATATCAATACCAACATTATTATCGATATTATCGATACTTGTATCGATCCGCCCACCACTGCTCTGGACCACTGTTATAGCACTATTAAAACCAGACAAATATCCATGCCCCACTGGACCACTCACTCACTCATCCACCTCATACCATCATACATATGAAAGCTCAAAACTACAAAACCCAAAATCAACTGGTGAAAACTTGGACCATTGCAGCCACAGATGTTCTGAAGGACTGCTTAGACTCCATTGACTGGGATATATTTTAAATCCGTAAACAGCAACCTGGACAATTATGCTGACGCAGTCACCCCTTAAATCCGCTTTTGTGAAGAGACTTGTATTCCAGCAAAGTCCATAGAGAAATTCCATAACAACAAACCTTGGTTTACAGCTGAGTTGGGGAGACTACGCTTGGCAAAGAAGTGGCCCATAAGAGTGGCGACATAGTGGAATACAAAAAGGCCAAGTGTGCTCTCAATAAGGCAGACAAAGCTGTGAAACACAAATACAGGGACAAACTAGAGGAGTATTTTTCTTCTAATGACTGTTCCACCTGGAAGGGAATTCACACTGTCACCAACTTCAAACCATAACCGCCAATCATTGAAGCAGGCCCTTCACTGCCAAACCAGCTAAACAACTTCTAAGTGAGATTTGAGAAACAAAGGACTGACACCCCCTCCCCCAAACCTGACCACAATCATCTTGCAACACCTTGTTTGCCTCCCCCTCCCCCACTGCCAGCTCTCTCTTCAAAGGTTTCCATGAGCCCACACATCACAATCACTGATCAACAAGTGAGACGCATACTCCAGAAACAAAAGATCAGGAAAGCAGCTGGCCCTGATCACATCTCACCCACCACACTCAAGCACTGTGCTGATCCACTGGCCTCCATTTTTGTTGACCACTTTAATTGGAGCCTTAGTCAGTGCACAGTACCTGTCTGCTTTAAATCCTCAGTCATCATTCCAGTTCCAAAAAAACTGAAAATTGCCTGAACAACTACATACCAGTAGCCCTAACCTCTGTAGTTATGATCATCTAGCAATTTCTCAAATCCACTACTGAAACTCTCCAGGACCCTCTACACTACAGTTTGCTTACAGATCAAACATATCTGTTGATGATACTATCAACATGGCCCTGCACTACACTCTGCAACACCTGGACAGCCCTCAGACTTATGCTAAGATTATATTTGTGGACTTCAGCTCTGCTTTGAATATGATCAACCCTACTCTTTGAGAAATTCAGAACCCTTAATGTTCCACCATCTTACTGCTACTGCATCCATGACTTCTTAACTGGCAGGAAACAGATTGTGATGACAACCACATTTCAGATCCCATCCTCCTCAGCACTGG
This sequence comes from Mormyrops boulengeri, assembly GCA_026781065.1. Classification (NCBI taxonomy): domain Eukaryota; kingdom Metazoa; phylum Chordata; class Actinopteri; order Osteoglossiformes; family Mormyridae; genus Mormyrops; species Mormyrops boulengeri. Next base: position 365,026 of record JAODLD010000040.1, read on the forward strand.
TGCCTCACAAGGATGTGTTCTCCCTCCCCTGCTTTTTCTCCTTGTATATCAACTACTGTATCTCACAAAATCACTCTGTAAAATTCCTCAAGTTTGCACACGATACCACCCTGATTGGACTCATAAGAAATGGGGATGAGTCCAACTACAGAGAGGAAGTAAGATGATTGGTGTCATGGTGTGATGAAAACAAAGTAGATCTGAACACACAAAAAAGGGTGATAATGATCACTGACTCCCAGAAAAAAAAACCCAGCACCACCTCCTTTGGTCATATGAAACGCTACCATGAGCAGAGCTGGAACCGTCAAATTTCTGGGCACCAGCATCCAACAAGATCTCATATGGGACACAAACATCACCTCCACTAAGAAGGCCCAACATCACCTATATTTCTTGCATCAGCTAGAGAAATTTAAGCTGTCACAGAAGTTCATGCCTAAGTTCTACATGGCTGCAGTAGAATCACTTATTACATCCTCTGTCTGTGTCTGGTTTGGCTCTGCAACATTGCATTCTAAGAGGAAAATACAGTGTATAGTGCATTGCGTGAAGAATGTCATTAGCTGTCAGCTCCCCCCGCTCAAAGCCCTGTACTCATCTAGGATGAAGAACAGAGTCAAAAAAATAATGTCTGACTCCCTGTGTCACGCCCAGCCCTGATCGCCCTCCTGTGGACCACACCTCCTCGTTAACCCCATGTGGAATCCTCCCGTTTACCTGCTGTTGTCAGTTTCCTGCTCGTCTCCTTGTGTATTTAGTTTGCGTGCTAGTCCGTATTCCCCAGATCCGTCATTGATGTTGTGATGTTATGTAGTGTATTGTCCCGTATGCTCCCCTGTTTGCTTGCTTCCCCTGGAATAAACCCTGCTTTCTCTGCAACCTGCACTTGCTTCCCCGCTCGCCGCAGCCCGAACGTGACACCCTGCATCCTGGCCACTCCCTTTTCCATTGTCTTCCATCTTAGCAAAAGCAGAGAATAAGAGCAGTGAGCACAAGGACAAACCATCACTTTAACAGCTTCTTCCACCAGGCCATTGTCCTTCTAAATGAAGACTCAGCTCATAATCTAACCACCCACTCCATAAGTTTCATTAACTTACAGAACTCGTTTGCACCATACCCAAGCTGTTTACAAGCACTTTACATCCATCCATTTATCTATGTATATATCTTTATTTATATTGTTCACATGCTTGCCTCATCCTTGCACATCTCCTGTAAAAGACTTTTTTTTTCCTTATTTGTCCTTGTATCTTGTAGATGTTTAGTTTTATGTTTAATTTGCTTATGTCATGACACCACCCACATCAAAAGAAATTCCTTGTACTTCTGATAAATGACCATTCAATCAATATTGCAGCTTTTCCACTGCCACCATTCCATTCAACCATTCTCTAGTACTTTTTCAAACAAGAGGCTGAAATTATTCAATAAAATTTCAATCTCCGAGTTTTGGGGAACGCATCAATAAATCACGATGTGCAATATGACTCATTTAGCAATGATATGCCCTTTGGTCCCCAGATAATCCATTCATTCGGCACAGATCACCGGTATCTCAGTGCATTTCTACTAATCAGATGGTGGTAATGCATCTAGCGTGGTTTAGTCACACTTTTGGCTTTACTAGTAAGCAATGCCATGTCAATGCGAGTATGGCTCGGATGGCTTGGTTCTTGGTGGCAGTGGAAAAGCACCATATGACTGCTACACAGTAAATGTTAGGTTACAATGTACTGCCAAGATCATCATTTAATATTAAAATCATTTCCCTCTCACCCTTTGTAAAATGGCATCAGTTATTACGAATTTAGATGTAACTCAGAGCAGCATCACTAAATAAATGTGGTTATCTGCTAGTGACATATGCTGAAGTCACAGGCTCAGCAATCTTCATGGATAGGGGAAGGTGGAAGTTCAAGCAGCCAGTAAGTATGATGATCTGGAAAATGTGCTTGTAGAGGGAGCTTGTCCCTCTTTGGTAAAACAGAAACAGGGAAGTGTAAACAGAAAAAGGGGATCAGCAAGCCTCCTGCTGTCAGTAACATGGATTCAACCTGTTGTGAAGCTCGGAGCCAGCAGGGAATCTGTGTTACTGGAAGCAGGGGTCCAAATTGCACAGACACTCTCATACCGTAGAGAACAGATACATAGGAGCTGAACATACCTGGGAGAAGAGAAGGGCTGCTTCTGGAAACGTTGGAGAGAAGCCAAGATATACAATAACACGTGTCGAATTTTATATTTTTAAAGGAGTATACATGTTGTGTGAAGTGTGTTGCACCTTTAAAGGATTATACATCAGATTTTTTGTGTATGTCTTAAAATGTCAGAATTATTTTTAAATGTCTAAATATTTATATTCAATTTATTTTTCTTTTGCACTTTGACCAGCCTTGTCAATGACAAAACTGCAACAGATACAGTAATGGTACAGACAGTTTTCTTTCTTGGCACAATGTTCTAAATCATGTACATATTTTAGTTTAATGTTCCCACACAACGCTAAATCAAACTCATAAAATGTACACACAATTTTGTTTGTTGTGATCTCAATTTGACATTGTGAGCTCTCAAATGAATTTTTTATTTGATTGAGTTTTAGCACAACCATAAATACAAAAACACAACAGCAAATATGAAAACACTACAACGTTAGCAGCACTGAAAATGGAAAGTTAATAGTAAGGTACATCTTTAGGAACTTTTATCATGCCCTGTTCATGTGAACACATACTGTTTTGTCTGAATCTTTTCACTGGAACTCTGCATCAACTTATTTTTCTCGTGATCTCAGCATAGCCTAAGTTGTTTTCTGAAATCACAAAATAACAGTTATGTGGGGAAAAGAAAAGTTGTGATTAAACACGGGAACAACATTTGTCTAGAGTAAGAGTGAAGCGGATTACACTATAATGTGCTACACACAAGGGGGAATTCTCCCTTGTTCGGAGATATGATTTCAACATTAATTTTTAAAAAGTGACAGTGGCAGTAAAACTTCATGGTTAAACTTTAAATCCACAATATCATGGTTAATTTTTTTGTTAAATTCGCGGTTCACAACATCCGTGACGAACCGAGGGGGATCCGTTCACAGATCAATTAGGGTCTGCTTATACCACTAGTATGTTTATCAAAATTGCAGTGGTAAAGTTGGATAGACATTTATTGTAGGTGCTTGACAGTCATTCTTTTACATGAGATGGTTGAGCTCAAGGAATACAATCAAGGTTCACTCAGACCAAAAGGCAGGGCAAGGTATTTTTCTGGCTTACCGGCTAATATTAGCTGACTAGGCTAAGGTTGACATATGAAGCCAGCGACCGTGTTTTAATCCTAAATCAGTGGAAAAGCAAACAAGTTATTAAAATGATCTCTGATAACATTATACTATTGCATGTTTTTTTTTTTTTTTAATTGTTAGGTTATTCACATGTTGTCACGCCCAGTCCCTATCGCCCTCATGTGGACCACGCCTCCTCGTTAACCCCGTGTGGAATCCTTCCGTTTACCTGCTGTTTTCCGTTTCCTGCTTGTTATCTGGTGTATTTTGTCCGAGGTCTGTCTCGTCTTCCCAGATCGGTCATTGATGTTAGTCGCGGTCTGTGCTGTGGATCCCCTGTCTGCTTGTTGCTGATTCCCCGTAATAAACCCCGTTATCCTGGACTTCCGCTTCCCCGATCCTCCTTCGTCGCTCAACACGCGATCCTGACAGAATGACCGATCTCAACAACGCGCTTCCGCGGATTGAGGATGAGCGCCTCAATCTGCTCCGCGAAGTGCTGGACTGGCTAGACCAGCCGGAGGTCCGTGAGGACCCCGGACTACAGGAGCTAGCCAGCCGAAGCGGGACCCTCTTACAAGAGATGACCCCGCTCACGGGTGCGCACGACGTGTGCGACAACCTCCGGCTGCTGGTAGAGGGAGTGACGGAGAAGCGGCTCCAGCCGCTCGTTCCCTCCAGGGCGACCCCGTCACAGCCAGCCAGAAAGCCGGAGAAACAAGAAGCGCAGGGGGAAAGAAGCGGAGGAAGCCCCGACGATCCACCTGAGGGCTTGCTTCTTCCCTGCAGCCTCTCTCCCCGCAGCATATCGGGAGGACCCCCTCCCGGTTCCAAAGCCAGCAGGGATCGCCACAGCTGCGCTGCCACAGTCAGCAGCAACCTCCCTTTTCCAGGGAGGTCGCCTGGAGTACACAGGGATCAGGGCTGCACTGGACGCTATCCCGTGGTCCCTTAAAGGGATGGCACCTAACCAGGAAGCGGCAACCCTGGAGGTGCTGGCCGAGGTACCCAACTCAGTGGCCTCGCCAGCTGAAGCTGCTACGCCCGAGGTAATCGCGCCGCCTTTGCCGGCCGCTACGCTCGTGACCCTGCTGTCGCTGCTACGGAGCCGCCTCCATCTGCCGCTACGCCTGCGGCAGCTGCAACCGCTACGCCTGAGGTAACGGCGCTGTCGCTGCCACTGCCTCACCTGCCCCGCCCGTCTCGTCAGCCTGGCCAGTCTCGCCTGTCTCGCCTACGGCCAGGTCGTCACTCTCCGGAGGCTTAGCCCGCAGACCTGCTGTGGCTCCAGAGGCTCCAGCTGCGGCGTCACTGCCCTCCGGGGTTCCAGCTGCGCCTGCGGCCTCGCCTACTGCTTCACCCAGGGCTGTAATGGCTCCGCCCACCACGACCAAGGTGCCGGTGGTTGGCGCTCTAGCCCCTGTGGCCGCTGTCCTGGCTCCGCTTGCAGCTATGCCCGCTGTCCCGGCTCCTCCCATGGCTCAAGGGTCCCCGTCACCACCCAGGGTCCCGGCTGGACCGCCGTCCCCGAGGCGGCTTCTGCTACGGTCCCGCCTCGGCTTGCTGCCACCGCTCTGCCTACGGCCTCGCCTGATGCCGCCGCTATGCCCGCGGCCCTGCCTGACGCCGGCTCAGCCCGCCTCGCCTGTCTCGCCAGTCCTGCCTGTCCTGCTCATCCAGCCCGGCTTGCCTGTCCCGTCCGTCCTGCCGCTCACCTGTCTGTCCTGCCCGTCTTGTCGCCTCCGCCTTTGGCTATGCCTGCTGTCTCGGCTCCGTCCGCAGTGCCTGAGGATCCTGGGTCTCCCCTGCCTGCCTCCACACCTGAGGACACTGCACCTCCTCTGTCTCCTGCTCCGCCGGAGGCCCATGCCACACCCACTGCTCCGCCCAAGGCCCCGGCTCAGTCTGATGCTTTGCCTGTTCCAGCTCCACCAGCTGTGGCCTCTGGGCGACCAGCGCAGGTAGCTCACCCCCTTGCAGGGACATGTGTGGCACTCCGGAGTTCCAGGCGCAGAAGAGCGGCTCCCCCACGGACACTGGCAGCTCGTGTGTGTGTGTGTGTGTGTGTGTGTGTGTGTGTGTGTGTGTGTGTGTGTGTGTGTGATTTTTTTATATATTTGGGCCCCCCCCCCCCCCCCGCCCCCCCCCACCGCCCCCACCCCACCCCCGCACCCCACGCCATCCTCCCTTATCGAAGGCCCCTCCACCGCCGCCCTAGAAGGGACGATCCCGGCCAGATTCCCAACTCTCGGTGTCCCGAAAGGGGAGAGGACACCAGCGCAGGGGGCGATGGTCCCTCAGGCTCCTGTTTGGCTGCCGCCTATGAGTTCCCTGCCGTTACCTTGTCGGCCGCCTGCGGGTTCCTCTCTTCCGGCTCATCGGAGGACGGCGCCACTGTCTGCTTCGGCTGTGCCCTTGCCTGCTGCAGCCATCATCCCTCCTTGCCGGCACGGCCATCCCCTCCGGCTGCCTCCTTGGTGCCTCCACCTGTCCCTCAGCCCGTCTCCTCATCCTCCACATGGTTTTCCCCTGCTCCGGTCTCCCAGATGCCTGGGGTCCACTCTACTCCAGCCCCCTGGCTACCCAAGACCCCGTGGGCTGTTGCCCAAACCCCGCTTAGTCTCCCTGGAACTCCCCGTGTTCCTCAGCCCTTGGTCTTTCCCTCAGTATTCTCTCCTGGTCCCTTGGTTCCTCCATTTCCTCCTGGTCTTGTTGTTCCTCCTGTCTCTACTCCTTGTCCCTCTGTACCTCCTCCGTTCCCTCCTGGTCCCTTTGTCCCTCCAGTCTTTGCTACTCGTCCCTCTGTGCCTCCTGTGTTCTCTACCGGCCCTTTCGTGCCTCTTGTTGGTGTTTCCCCGATATCACCCTTTTGAGTTTCTGTTTGCGTTTCCCGTCCTCTGTCAGGTGTTGTCTTACCTCTGGTCCCTGGTCCAGTTCTGTGTATCCGTCCTGTTCCCAGTCTCTCATTGATGGGTTTTGTCCTGTTCTCCCGGTCCCGTCTCGTCCACCTCCTCCCTTGAGGCGCGCCCGGAGTGCGTGCCTTTGGGGGGGGTTCTGTCATGCCCAGCCCCTATAGCCCTAATGTGGACCACGCCTCCTTGTTAACCCCGTGTGGAATCCTTCTGTTTACCTGCTTGTTATCTGGTGTATTTAGTCCGTTCTGTCTCGTCTCCCCAGATCGGTCATTGATGTTAGTCGCTGTCTGTGCTGTGGATCCCCTGTCTGCTTGTTGCTGATTCCCCGTAATAAACCCCGTTATCCTGGACTTCCCCTTCCCCGATCCTGCTTTGCTCGCTCACCACACGATCCTGACACGTGTACGTTGAAATTATCTGCATGGTGCAACCGATTATTGTCTAGTACTTCATAAACTTTAAATGTAGGGGCAGTTTACATCCACTCTAGGCTATGATCGAACTGAAGCTTAGCTGGTGAAACCCACTGCAGAAAACTTGAAAATATCCGTATCCATGCCGAAAGAGTGATCAGGTCTGTCAGGAGGAAATATTCCATTTTTTTTCATGGTACTTTACCTTTGGAAATGTTAAATACAAAACAGGGAGACAGAGGCTCAAGTAAACAAAATAGCAAGAATATGCTGTGCCTTAAATATCAGTCTGTTCCATTTGAGAGAGAATTTTGTGGAACTTGAACAATAAAGCAGCAAGGTAAGATAATCCATGCTGGAAGCAGAAATATAAAGTACAGATATTTCATGGGTTCCACTGAAATAAAGGTAGCTGATTATGAGAAAGACCTCAGAGTGTATGTTGATGCTTCCATGTCCCACTCTCGCCAGTGTGGGGAAGCAATTAAAAAGGCCAATAGGATGTTAGGTTA
>JAODLD010000040.1:377388-389677 GCA_026781065.1 Mormyrops boulengeri
TCTGTCTTCCTCACTTCAGATTCCAGGATAGAAACAACTGAATCTGTGCACTGGCCTCTTCCGTAGGGTTAGGGTTACGGTTACGGTTTCAAAGCCATTCCCTCAAAATTTTTTCACTAATGGACACAATAATGTACGGCCCTGAGAAATCTGGTTCCATCCTTCCTCCTTTTCTCCCACGTTTCCTCATATTGAGAAGCAGAACCTCATCACCAGGACTGTACACCACATTTCTGTACTTCTGGGCTTTCCTGTCATATGCATCCCTTTGTTTTTGCTGAGACTTTTCTATGTTCTCATCAGCTGTTTTTCTAACAGATCCATTTTTTGATTTTTCTGATTTAAAAATTCTACATAACTATCCTCCTCAGGAAGAATAATGGTGGTGAGCTACAATTAAAAGTGCAAATGTAACAATATGGCAACTTAGAGATTAACCATAAGAAAGTTATTTTTTAATAAAAAGAAATAAATATAAAACTGGTACATCTGTTGAAAAAACAGTAATCTACAAATAACAGGGCCAAAAGCATGGCAAATACAACAGAACATCTATGCAACAGTTATTGTTAAATCACACACACTACTGCTAATCACTGTCTCCGGAAGTCAAGGTCACCGACAGAGTCTGAGTAACACACAAGACATACATGAACAATTTCACATCTTCAGTTCACCTAACATCCAAGTCTTTAGGCTGTGGGAGAAAACTGAAATACCAGGATGTAACCACTGATCATGCAAACGTCATAAGCATGATAAGCAATGCATCTATGAACTAGAACAACAAATAACTGCAAATAAGTGAATTATTTTATCATTTATCATCTACTTCTAATTTATATGTTGTGGCATCAAATCTTCATTATTCATAATATATAATAATATAAATTTACACACAGAGCTGTAAGTAAACACTCACCAGCAAGTCTGCTGGAACCTCTGAGGGAAACACTGCTTCTCTCCCATACATAAGTGGGGAGTGCTTTGTTGTAGTGTGAATTTTGGACCTCAGTGAAAAAAGTGTGGCATCCAGAAACAAGTTCCAGTTCTTCTGCTGGTCGTTGACTAATTTCCTTAGGGTTCTAAAACGCAAGCATGATTATTAAAAAAAGTAAATATTGTAAATAAATGTACCCTGGGGAACCTTCAAATAATACTCACCGATAACAATGTTATCGTTAGTTTTCTCATCCAGACCGTTTGTCTGGGGGTGACAGGCTGCAGTCACACTCCTCTCAACCCCTAGCACCTGACACAGCTTCTGGTTTAGCTTAAGAATAGCAAGAAAAGTAACAGTAATTATTTTATTCAGATACATAGACAGATACAGTACATAGAGAGTAGTAATAATTATTACAGTGAATATAAAATAAAACCTTACTTCATTAACAAATTCCCTGCCTTGGTCAGACAGGATTCGTTTCGGGCATCCATGCCTATATATTATGGAGCACAGATACCGTCCAACCTCTCCTGCAGATTTAGTTTTTAATGGATATGCTTCGACCCACTTTGAAAAGTAATCGGTGGTAGTCAAAATGTATTGGTGGCCTTCTGGTGTTTTTGGCAATGGGCCCGTCAGGTCAATTCCAATAAGGTCCCAGACACCTTTTAGTCAAACAATTTCTCAAAATATAAATAAACAAATCATCCAAACTAACAAACATTGCTCAATAGCAAATGGATTACTTACGTTGCTGCACAAAAGAGTCAATGAGTAAATTGTGAGATATTTTGTCTACTATTACACATTTACCTTAATACACTAGAGTGGCTGAGCAACAGTCAAAGGTTTGCCAACCTTTTGGGATCTGTCACACTCCAAAACCTTTAACACTAAAATAATTATAGTAAAAACCATACACAATATTTTAGTTATTTAAAATAAATATTATTTTTATTTAAAGAAACAATAATATGGAAAAAACATGCCCAGATGTCAACATCCACAGACATGCCAAGCCAGTAAAATCTGGAGCACATGGCAGTGCGGGTTTTCAATACACCTGTGTGCCCACCAATAGGAGAAGTGTGGAACTCCTTGAACAGCTCCCTTGCCTCCTTTTTGGTCTTGATGACCCTCCTACTTCCAAAGAAGAGTTCCCCTTCTAGATTGAAAGTAATACTTATTTAATACCAGAATTAAATTCATAGAACATCAGATATGTAGTGTTTATTATACTAACCCTTCAGAGTGAATTTGGAGGAATATCTCCTGAGGCCTTGTCTCTGAGACTTATCATACCCATTATGGTATGATCCCGCAGACAAAAAGTTGAAAATTTCTTCCCACTTTTTTCCATAGCTTAAAAAAGCAAAATAAACAATTTCTAACTAGTACATTAAATGAACAGTTTATTTATTACACACTATGTAAACAAAAGCAACGGATTACTTGGCATGAATGGTATATACACCGTATATGTTACACCCATCCGTTTATTGTAAGTCGTAACATTAAACTTATAACGTTATACCATGTCATCATTTAACATGTTCTATTTAGAAGTCGTCTATCAAATTTATGGAAGTGTTAACATCTCTCAATTTATTCTAAATCTATCATTTAATGCCCGAAAAAGACACAGCCTGATGCAAAGATTTCACAAGACGGTCATTACTCGTGCATGGATACAATGGCCTATACAAGCCTTTTCCTTATAATGGGCGTCAATGGAGGGGAAAACGCTTAACGTAGGATAAAGTCCATATTCCTAACATTTCGGTTTTGATTTTTTTTAGGTGAATATGTTTATGGCCAGATATGTGCGTGTGAAATCTGGTGATTTTTGGTGGCTGTTTTGGTACATTACGTTACATTAAGCCTTTTCACATTAAGCGTTGTAGAATATCCCTATACATATTACTGAAATACAGTAACACTTACCTCGAACTTCAACACTAGGGAAGACAGATCTACGAACAGTTCGTAAGTTTCGAGAAAAGTTGCGTAATTTTGGTCTGCGCATGCGTAGTATCAGTGAGCGGATCATTTCCATGGGTAAGATGTTTCGTTAGAACACCAGCCGAGGGAAGAGCAAGTACTCGGGAGCAGAGCTGTATAATATTGTTGAGTATAAAAACAGCATTTTAATTTTAGAGCCACGTACATCTGTGGAAATACCTTGCGTATAACACGGCGCATTTGCGGAGGTCCTCAGTCCTTTACTCCTGCCGTGCTTCGCGTTCTCAGTAGGACTCGCAGTTTTGACCAGGAAGTAGCTTCTGTCTAAACCATGCACTTCCTGGATTACATGCCTTCTTAATGCGCTTCATTTTATTACATTTTTTCAGAGAACTTGATGCAAATTCTAAGGACAAAGTAAAGGTGAGTAATAAACTTGATCCCGAAAGTGCATAAATGTAGTTATTGCAGCTTTGTCAGAGTAGCTGACTACATAACCTCGCTGTTTATGTTTTCTGTTTGTTAGATATAGGTATAGATATAGATATAGATATAGATATATTATCCATAATACACACCTTACCGATTGTAACAACTTTCTGCTTAATATTTTGCGAATGGGAGTTGTTTAAATCTCCGTGGTGTTTTTTTTCCGCTGACATCCGATGCAGCAGAGACGCACTGGTACTTGCCAAGGATAAATCGGTTTGTTATATTTCATATTAGCTGTAGTACACGGTAAACATTACGATCTGTCCGTCAAGTTATTGAGTGTTGACCATATAGTATATGAAGTTTATTTTGTAAATTCCAATTCTGTATTGTCATTACCTGTCAGTAATAGCGTGTGTTTCATAGATACAATCTGTGTACTGCCTGGGTTTTATGTTTTGTTAGATGTGTAATTTACTGAAGAAACAAAATAGCGAAATTCAGCTAGGACGTTAAGGTCCATTGGCAGTTACGTTTCTGATGTGTTTTAAATGAGGAATTTACAATATGTATATCAGACAGCACAAAAGGGTCAGTATAGCTACTGCATCTTCGGCTGTACTCCCTGAATGTTTACGTGGATCTTCGTGTATACTTTTTAATTGTGTCTTTTCTTGTTCAGCTGCCTAGTTGCATCTTTAGAAATTCATTCACATACTGTTACTTCTTGGAAACTGAATGGGAACCTTTTCAAAAATTGATGTCTGCTAAACTTCTGACCACTGTAAGTAATTAAGAATTATTAGGTAGTAATACAAATTGTTTTACAAGTTTTTTAATTTAATAAACAATTCTGACTCCAAATAGTACATATAGCCTTTCTTTTTCCCTTCCTGGATATTATGATATAGTTTGATGGGCCATCGCATATAGTAAGACTATATTCCTTGTTGGTTCTGATTACTAAAACTCGTCAAGCCGCATTTCTGCTGTGGGTTATAAAAAAGGGTCATGGAGAACGATATTTCATCTGACTGTATACTTTATTGTGTATTGTTTGGGATGACAATAAAGCTCTTCTTACTTACTTACTTACTGTGCTCTCATCACATGGTTCCCATTGTAAGATCGACGAAAATGTTTTGTAAATATTCATTTACAGAATATTACTGTTGTTTTTATATATTCGACTGTTGGCTAGAGAAAGAACTTATCTAAAGCAATGAACAATGCAACAAGTTTAAAAAGTAAATTACAATAAGCAACTATCTGAAACAACATGGGACCTCATTCTGGGACTCAAACTGGCAACTGTCCGATTTCAAACTGGTGTTCCTCACTCTGTGTGTGGAGATTGTATGTGCTTCTCCTTCTGCCTGGATTTTCTCCCTCAGTCCATAGAGTGACTTGGCCTGGCAATGCGATGGCATGGCCTGACACCCCAGACTTGTGCCCTTGTTTCCTGGTATATGCTCCAGGGACTTTGTGAGCTCACTGAGCTGCTACAACAGGGATAATTATTGGTACAGTTCAGCATGTAAATACTGAAGTAGGTGAACACCTGCAGGTACAGCAGCCTGCCAGGAGGCCTTGTTTTGCTGTTATTTTTTTGGCATGAATTTGCTTTTCAGTTCATATTGGTCCGTCTGTTTTTAAACCTTGCTGATATGTGAACAAAATGTAAATGTTTTCTACAATGATTGCTTGTATTTTCTGTCATTGGAATTTATTAATCTCGTAAATGAAATTATGTGCAATAACTGCAAATTGGCAGAAGGTGTGGGAACTCAAACGGGAAACTTTTACAGTTGTTGGTATGTAGTAGCTTTTTTATGCGAGCTGAGAATTCAAATTTGCACAGACAGGAATAAAAGACTTGTTTTGCTAATGTGCAGTTTCTTAAGCTCAAAGCTGAATGTCCTTTAGGGGTGACAGTTTTGGTGTGTCTTCCTTGTGCAGGGCCCTTCCACACTTCTGTGTGTCAATACTGAAATTTGTTCATCATGAGGCTGGCAGGTGGGTCAACATTAAATAAAAGCCATACAAAGCATAACTGAAGTGATGAATTCCTTTTTAATTAAAATCTGTAGTAATGGGATACTAGGATACACCTATTATATAATTTTATTTTTATCATATTATTTTAATTGATATTTGAAATCCTGAAAGATTGACCATTGACACTTCTTGTGTCAGATGTGTGCAGATTCACATAGACACATTTCCCTGGTATAATTTTGTTAACATTTTGTTTAAAATAATAAATGCATAAAATAATGTGTGCATGTATCTTGGTCTGCTGATGATCCTCTTTCTGCCTCAGGTCCTTTGCGGGTAGTAGTGGTAATATGCCTTGTAGGTCTCACATGGCTCTTGGCCCACATGCTTCTTGGAGGGGAAAACAGCATCGTTGTTGTGCGGCACCTCTTTCACGGTGAGGTTTGTGTTCTGTGTGTTTGCTTGTGTACCGTCTATGTTGCTGTATAGATTCATCTGAACTTTCATCAGTTAGTGTGGTGACCAGAGATCTCATTCCTTTCTCCAACTGCAGGATCTCATGAGGTGACAACTATAGGTGTGTAAGCTCCTGTCCAGCACAGCCAGTACAGTTTTAAACCATAAGTGTTTGCTCTTAAATAATATTAGCTTTTTTAATTACTCTAATTTTTTGAAATGCTTCCCCCCCCCAGCGCCAAAGCCACGTAAGTATAAATGTGGCCTCTCGGCACCCTGTCCAACAAAGCACCTTGCTTTCCGCCTGACATCTGGGGCAGCAAATGTCATCGGTCCTAAGATCTGCCTTGAGGATAAGATGTGAGAGCCTGTCTTTACTCTGATTAGTCTCACTATATTTTGTATTCTCTCTGACCACTGCTGTAATATGGCTTGAAATATTTCTGAAGAAATGTAAATCAGAATGAAATGTTTAAATTTGCAACACCAATGAGCGATCTCCTGCCCTCTTCAGACTTGTAAGCAGCGTGAAAAACAACGTTGGCCGAGGGCTGAACATTGCCCTCGTCAATGGTAACCAGTTTTTTTTGTGTATTCTTCATAGTACCTGCCTGATAGTTGGAATAATATTTCCTGTGGAAGGTTTATGTTTTTCACATGTTGTATATTTCAGTATAGGTCATATTTTAATATATGAATTATGTTTTTTTTTTTGATAATCTTATTGTTTTTAAGGTGTGACAGGGGAGTTATTAGACGTCAAATCATTTGACATGTGGGCTGGAGGTGAGTGAATAGTTACACACTGTATTTTACTTTACTGTGACTGAATATGGTCCTTAGCACACCTGCACTTTCATAAGAGTCCTACTTGCTTGTGAGATTATTTTTTTCCTATACAGGATGAGCACTGCATTGATTTATTTGGCAGATGCATATATATCTAAACCAGTGTACAATTGAGAAAGCAGGGTCAACCAGTCCCTGGAGTAATTGGAGTCAAGGGCCCAGCAGTGCAATCAATGTGATTTTAGGAATTGAACCAGTGACCTTCTTATCACTGGCACAATATAACTCACTGAACTATACACCACACTGCTACTTTCTAGCATGTTTGCAAAGCAGATATCCCCCAACTTTCAAAAGCTACAGTGATGACAGAAGTGCTCTGTGCAAGAACAGATGCTGGATCCCTCTTATTCTCGGGCAAAAGTTGTGAGCTACAGTCATGGGACAAAGAAAGCACACCCTCCTTCATTTTTTATCTATCAGGGCCTAAATAATCACCAGCTTCTATAAACAAACAAATCTAACCTCAGGTGATAATCAATCAATCAGTCAATCAAGCAAGCAAACAAACAAACGAATTAATGAATAAATAAATTATTTCAATTTGTTTGTTTTTCCCAAAACGTCAGCATTTGCCATTTAATTGGGCCTGAGAATTTGTTTTGCATTCCCAGCTATTTTTTCATATCAATTCAAACTTATGGTGGTTGTGTCCATTTAAGCTGTGACTTCCATTGGATGTATGAACATCCCACATATTAGTGTCTCTTGCTGGTGCCGAGTGTTGTTTGCTCTTCCCCTCAGATATAGCTGATCTGCTGAAGTTCCTGCGGCCGCTCCACGAGGGTACACTGGTGTTTGTTGCTTCCTTTGATGACCCTGCTTCCAAGTAAGTCTCCTCAAACTGCCCTCCTCACTTGTTCATTCCTGCTGTGATGTCTACCTGTAATCTGAGTTCAGTGAATCTCAATGTGTTTTGTAAGTAGGTTATGAAAATATGAAGAGTATAGGAATCCTGTGGTTGTCAACACGTAGAACTTGACGAGAAAGAGTAATGGGGAAGGTGTTGCAGACACTGGTGGCCACAATAACTGAATATATTTTCTTTGGCAGAAATGTACTTTTTTGTTGTTTAAAAATGCACAAAACTATTGTCCATCTTCTGTGTATATGCTAAATTTTCACATAATTTTGATTTGCTGCGTTCCTCCTACCATTATTGTGCGTAACATAGGATCTCAGTGAAGCTGCTTGAACTTAAATTTAAGTAAGCTTTCATTTTGTACAATTTTAAGTTTGCATTTGACCAGGAAATTGTTGTATATGGTTACGTTTTAACTGAATGGTGTGCTGTTATTTCCTTGTGTGGTAAAGCTGAAATGGGACTTGAAAGTCGGTCCACAACAACCGTGTGATGCCCCTTCCTTGCTCTGCTTTCTCCAGGCTGAACGATGAAGCCCGTCGGCTCCTTGAGGAGCTTGGGAGTACTACTGCTAAGGAACTGGGATTTAGAGACAGCTGGGTATTTGTGGGAGCCAAGGGCATCGAGAACAAGAGCCCCTTTGAGCAGGTAACCATCCCTGATACGTGAGCACCCACCTATGCATGTGCCAGCTCTGTTTCCCAAGGTTCTTTTTTTTTGTTACATTGCTATTGCTGTGGCCTCTTGTTCACTGTAGGAGACCTGTTGGAATAGAGAGTCATTGCTGTGTAATTGGGTGTAATGGTCCGGGGTGAGCTTAAATATTGTGGTATTTGACATAGACAAATTATTTCTCAGGAAGGCACAAGTAATTTGAATTTACTACTATGGATAATTGTGGGGTGTAATTAAAGGGCAGTTTAATCAAAATGGATTCCCTCCTAAAAAATAATTAGTAGTCACATTTGAATGTTGTGTCTGTGGGCACTACACCTTATGTGTATGCTATGCAAAACATGCATTGTTCAATATCTCAAACATCAATGAATAGACCATAGTGAAAATGGCATCAATTTGTCATAATTAATATATAAATAAGTGGTCAAAATCATGCCTTGTGTTATGCAATATTTGGAGAAATATTTATGATTAACCAAAATATGCACTTTTATGAACACAAGAATTCATAACAATGTTTATTTAGAATAGATAACAAAGATGTTGTAGCAGTGTTTCTCAACCCAGTCCTTGGGGACTCCCAGACATTTTTGTTCCCTCCCATCTCCCAGAACACCTGAACCAAACAAGAACATTGAATACCTAGTGCAGGTGTGCTGGGATCTTCTCACTGACAGTATGATAGGTGATAAATGCCTGTCTTTAACTCTGTGTTCCTAAGATCTCCTTTCTTTTTCTCAGCGGATGAAGAACAGCAAAAACACCAACAAGTATGAAGGATGGCCGGAATCCCTGGAAATGGATGGCTGTGTTCCTTTAAGAGTTCCTCAAGAGAGCTAGACTCAGGGAGCCTTATTTCATATCAGTGTAGAGTCCAGCTTCAACAGCCACCTCCCATTATTTTTATCTTAGGTCCTGCGTTGTATCCTGCATCGATGACTACATATTGGGTATATTAAAACATCTGGGCAAATAATGAAGTTTGGTTATTATATAGGATACTTTTTATTATTATTTTTAGAATCTTAAATATTGCTATCTCATTAGACCAAGCAAGTGTGTGTTTGTTGAATTGCACTGATACAAAATATTACATTTTGCAGCCTATACTTTGTGGAAATACTGCATGATTTTTGTAAAAATGCTCAAATTACTAATGTGAGTTGGAGTTTCCAGACAGATCCAAGTGTCTTTGATACCAACAATAACATATATTCTGTACATTACATCACAGAGCAAATTAACACTATTCCAGGAAAACCAGCCGAAATGACACATTCCTCCTTTAAACATCCATATTGTGAATTACACATTTTCGATCAACCTTTTGGTACATATGCTGAACTGAAGTGACTTTGGACAGATTTACATTCCATAAAACTGATGTTAATGTATTAAATAGATGAACACTGATGCTTTTTATTTTATTTATACTGTTACAATATGTGATTTTTCAAGTAAATCGGAGGGTAGCATTTTATCCTGGATTCATTCAGCCTTCTCAATATCATAACGGCCAGATTTAGATTTTGCACTTTTTCTAAAAAATAAAATAAAATCAACACTATGAATATACTGTAAAGATATTTCCTAATAATTCTGGTATTCCATCTAGGCTGTGGCCCAGCCTGGAAAGCTGAATGGATGCATTTGTTAAGAGACTATTTAAATGTTTTCTTAATAAACGTTTTAATCATATTTATTTATTAGTCTCCAAAAGCATTGCAATTTGCCGTCAGTCTCCTATGTGTAATGTCTTCAAATGTGAACATTTGTACGAATAGCAGTGCTGCATTGCAGGCACTATTATCGACCTTTATTTGTATTTCCTACAATGATTGTTCAGAATTTAGATGAAACTGCAATATAGTGGAATGATGTCCAGAATTAAGATCAGTCTACATCGTCATATTGTTGTATTTTGTTGAAATTTTGAGTTGAGAACAGATATAGGGGTATTTTCCGTACGTGGATTACTCGTTTAGCCGGATGTAATTATTGACGATTTGGCATGATCCTGGATCTGTCTATTTTTCGAAACTCTTGCTGGATGTGTTGTCATAGCAGCACATCCAAATCCTCAAACCTGCTCGTTGAGTTTAACAGTGTAAACAAGGATTATCTCGCACACGTAATCAGTGTCCGTGCGTTGAAATCTGATCAATAATGGCCTCGCCGTTCATGAATGAGCGACCGATTGATGTCGGTGCGCAAATTATAAGAGAATTTCATATAAAGAGGGATTTGCGCGATCGGCAAGATCCTTTTCGAAAGATACCGAGGTGGAATATTGTACCTCAAAGATTTATTAGCACCTTATATTCAAAGTCAAACTAGGCGAAGTATATAAATACGTATAAATAAGTATGTGTGTGTATATATACATTAGTTTGAAATATATTATTGTACTTCACTTTAACCTGTTCCCATGTTCTCATTGTGCTTATGTTTAATCTGGAATTATGACATACAGTAAAATCCCGTTATAGTGGACTCGCATATAACGGAATTTCGCTTATAACGGACAAACAATTTGGCCCCCAGGCCCGCTTTTACCTTTAGGTTTATAATAGACATGCAGGCTCCGCCTACAAGGCGCGTGGCGTGCCGCTGATATCCAGCGCAGATACGTAGTCGGGATTATTGATAGTCACGCATCTGGGCAGGTAAAGTTGGATTACTACATGGACAATATAATAATCTATACCAAAAGTGTGTCTGCTGGGGTGTGCCATGAGTAAATGGTGTCCTGTAGTTGTATTCTTGCTATACAGCAACTCTGGATATAACGGACTCCCTTGAAGTCAGTTATATAACTGGATTTTACTGTATTAAATAATAATTAATCTGACACATAGGAAATAAAACGCTGCATTCAGTAAGTACAATGAACACTACTTCCGCGTTTAATTTGTCGGCCACTTTTTGCCAGCCGTCTTTTCTGGTTTGGGCTGCTTTTGCCGTGTTACCCCTTGTGCATATTAAATCTTGAAATTCGAGCAAAAGGTCCTGCTCCGCTGGTGTGAAAAAATGCGCCCATTCTTTCGTCATTTTCTACCAGCCTATGAAAGACTTGCCGATCATGTTTTCTAGACTCTCTATATGTAGCTACACGGGTCCAATTAAATAATGGCCACGCTTCATACAGATGTCTTTGAGTTTATTTGTATCTCTCTCTCTTTCTCCTCAGCAGACACCGTGAAAACGTGGGCACCTCTTGAACCACATGCAGTATCAGATTACTTTCAGTACTGCGTAACTTCTTTAACGATGTTAGCCTTTTTCCCACAGTGCAACAGGGCCAAAACCGTGCCTATCTCTAGTCATGTGACCCATTACGCTGCGCGTCGGACAAATTTACTTAAAGTTGTAAATTATTCAATAAACAGTTTACCATAGTATATTTTAAACAGTTTTGAATTTTATCAGCATTAACACTTAATATTTTAACTAATACATTTAAATCAATTTTAAAGATCACAATGAACCTAGGTAAACTCAATTTATAACAAAAATGAACCTTCAAAACACACTGTCATTGGGACAGTTACACTATATATGGGCTTTTCAAGCAGCGCAAGCGCTCGCAATCATCTCGGATGATTGGATCCAGCTAGTCTAATCTACTACACAGCTGCGTTTGCATGAAAAATCGACTTATCGCGGAGGAGTCTCGCAGGCATTAACTCATCCAAGATGAGGCATCTGATCTCGGATGATTTAAGCGACGTACGGAAAAAGCCTCCAGCAGGGAATTATTGTTACAAAAATACAGGATAATTTGGTTGTTTTTATGTTTTAAATATTTTGTAGGAAATCTGGGATTTAGCACTGTCACCTCACACCTCTGGGGCACGGGTTTGAATCTCTGCGTGTGTGGAGTTTGCATATTCTCCCTGTGTCGTTATGGGGTACTACAGATATTTCAGTCCCCCCCCAGTGCCGCCCCTGGCCAAATTGGGGCCCTAATTTTATTTTGACCCCCCCCATTAGAAAAAAAAATAGTAAAAAAAAAAAAAACAATCTTTTCCTTTTCCTGTGTACTCTTTCCTAACAACTTTTATACAACGTTCTTAGCGGTAAATTGATCTTGACAGCTGTTGATT
>JAODLD010000040.1:403385-414614 GCA_026781065.1 Mormyrops boulengeri
CGTTTTAAAGTAAGTTACAGGGCTTTTCCCTGCCTTTCTGGAGGGCTTATATTTCACTAAAAACTATCTAATATGCATACCCTCATAATTATGGATTATTATAATTATAATATTAAAAGTAACACACACTATTTTAAAGAAAATACATTAAGAAACAGATTATATTAGATTTATATTTCAAATATAACAAAATGCTCATATTACAGCAGCAAAATGATTGTATCGCTATAGTTTGTCCCCACCCGATGACAGTGATATAGTATGATGCGATTCCATATTAGATTCTTGTTGGATGTGGGTCGTTGTTATTCAGCCTGGTTCTATGTGCCCCTTTTTAACTTTGAGCACCCGCCCCTTCAAACATCTCTGCATGGCCCTGGTCTGCACCAGTGTCAAGCACCATGTCACTGACAAGAAGTGATTTGTTTGCTAAAGAGCTAAAATTCAATAATAAGCATGTTATGGCCGTCTTGTGGCTCATTTAATCTTCTCAGTGGGACTGATATTAAGTTATCTGCACAGGAGCTCCCAGTGGAAAGTTTAGGTCTATATCTTGGTCTAATAATATTTAGCTCATTCTTTCTAGGCTCACTCAACTCTGTTTCTGCATAGTCGCTACATTTAGGGGATACTGTGTCATGGAGCACCTGGGTCATAGCCAGACATGAGCTAAAGGTGAAAAAATAATCAGCCTTCGATTTAAGATTGCAAGACTGACGGCTGACTGAGGGAATCACTCAGGCGTCAGCTAAAATATTTGTTTTGGGATAACATAACTGATCCCCTTCAATTAAGATGGAGACCATCCTGTTTATAAAAGACAAACCGTTCCCAAAAAAAGGTCCCAAATATCAACAAAAACAGTGTTTTGAGATGCACACCACATCTCTAAGCAGTGGTGTAGGGGAAGTAGCTACTACTATAGGTTATATCCCCTCTATAGAGAAAAATATTTTTCTTCTGTGTATCTTTGAATTTTGTAATAACATTGTTATTTTTATTAGACAGTCATTATTATAAAATATTATTTCACATAATGCAAATATGATTACTGAAATAATTCACACTATATTTCACAGTAAATTTCAACTTTTCACATTGTATTTCTAAATGATGGTTTTCCATATCAGCTTTTTATTTCATAATGCCTCTTTTCAAAATAAGTGTGCTCTAACAATCACTTTGAGGTGAAGGATTTAAGGAAGGTCTGTAGTTGGATGCATATATTAGCAGAACAAACACAGGAATGAGGCCCAGTCATGCCAAATGTCTTAGCCCTATGGAACGCTATCAGGGTATAAACCGTGAGACAGAATATGTCTCGACATGGCATTTTTCCCCTCTATACGTCTCCACATAGAATTTAAGTATTTTTAACCTTGTTTAACCTTGTATAACTAGGTTAATACTTTTCTATTCAAGGACAAAGAGTTCAGGTTGTAATGCATTATATTGGTGGCCATATGAAATTATTTTGGCTTTTAATTATAACCATCGCAGCCTAAAATTTGTGAAAATTTCAACAAAGAGGTTCATTGTTGTGTTGGTTATGCTGAATTATATGTCTGACTTGGAGCAAGTGAAGTAAAAGGAGCAAAACAGATTTCTGTTAACATGTCCATTATCTAGGCTATTAAACACACATTTTAACCTACAAGCTTTCATTTTACATTTACATAATTTATACCAGCATGTATCACCGATGTCATTAAAACAAGGAGATGCTTTGACATAAACAAATAAGGCTGCTTCATCAAAGTGTGCATGAAATATACAATCTATGCAAATTCCAAAACATCATAAATGAATCACTTCCTACACAATTTGTTTTTCCCGAATTTGCATTGAACATTAATGATGCACACTTTGACAACGTTTCCATGCGAATGAGTCGCGATAGTCCGATATTAAACCAACTTCCCTAGCAGATTCACACTTATTTTTTGGTGTTGTAGGGAAAAGGATGCATTGCTGTTCACAATGCAGTTTACTACGCAGTGCCCAATTCTGCACATGTTCTGACAGAAATCATATGTCAAGTGCCAGTTTAGAGATATAAACATGATATTTAAGAGTTTAGTCGGGAGCATATTATCAGCTTATGACTAATATATGAAAGGCCAGAAGGCTCAGTAATATTGCATGTTACGTGCTCACCATTATCATGAAAAGTGGCATTATGAAATAAAAAGCGAGTTCAGAAAACCGTCATTTGGAAGTATATCGGTGTGAAAAGTTTAACTTTATTGTGAAATATAACTTGAATTAAAGTAATCATATTTGCATTATGTAAAATCAATTTAAAGATTTTGCGTAGACAAACGTTTATTCAATTATTTAAAAAGAAAAGGACACATTTAATTATTGAATATTTATTCATTTAAAGATATATAATTATTGAAATATTAATTTATCCATTTCCAGATGTATGTTTTTGTTTGTTTATTTTGGTTATTATGGTGTTCCATACATATTGCCCATGCGTGACAAAGTAATTATTAAATTCACAAGGTATGAAGCTGATACCTCGAACTAAACTATATTTATTAAGGTATCAAACACCATGTTTTACTACAAATGGACATTCTGGTAAACCCAGTTCTACACGGCTCCTATCATAGATCACACTACATTTAGTTCACACAGTGTAGTAAATACATACAAACTCAATCATAATCTATGGGCAATATATAGACATCAGTTAGCCTAGCTTTGTGTTTTTAAACTGCATGTGAAAACTGGAGTGGTCGGAGAAAACCCTTACTGCTTGGGGGAAAAGTGCAAACTCCACACACACACACAGCAGAGGTGCCATTCCAACGCCCAGCCTTTGAGGTATGAGGCAGCTGTGCCAGCCACTGAACTAACATGCTACCTTCTTAATAACTGTGTTGATGTAATTATATGTATAGTTATTCTCCTTGTCTGGTGATTTAAAATGCTTATATTTGTTATTCATGTCTTCAGGATCATCATGTATGCCATAAGAGGCCTGTGAGAAGCCCTGGTGTGGGCAGCGCTGTCAGGTTTTGGCTTTGGGCTCTCATGCGCCGTGTGTCTGTCTGCAGAGCCTACACATTGCTGATAATATAGGATTAGAGGCCCTGCACATCTCAGCCATGTGATCAAGGTTCCTTCCTGGAATGCTGGGCTTAGACCCAAAGTGATGTGACACAGTGGCAGAGGTACTGTGTATCCAGCCATTTATTGAATTCTCTATGTTTAATTATTGAGCAGCAGAGTCTCAGAGTCAATGTGGGTAGGGCTGGGCATCATTAAACATGTTTAAATACCAAAACCATAAGGATACCTTGATTTTGATACTGGTTCCTGAACAATACTTGTTTCGATACCAGTATGTTTTAAACTGATTTCAACAACAACAAGAATACATTACAGCAGTAATCTTTTATTTGAACAAGTCATTTTTTTACTTATTAGTTAGTTACTGGGGGGGAACGGTTCCAGTCATAATGGGACACAGCATTTTATTTATGATACACGTTTCACTGCCGGCACCGGCTGGAGACACAGGCAAAAGGTATTCAAGCTTAATGAGGTAAAAAAATAATTCCATCTAATCTTGTCTTTTTTTCTGCACTTCAGCGTAACTTCCATGTTAGTGCCGGTGCTTGTGGTCAAGCAGTCAACAAGCTCATCGCACTAAGTGCCTCAGTAGTGCCTCCGATGAACTGAATCGGACCAAGTTCTGATGATCTCGCTCATACACACATGCATACACACACACAACAATTCTTGCTCTCTCCTGGTGTTTCACGTGATATATGACGATGTTGTCGGCCACTATATGGGGGGCATAAATGAGGGGCTTATTTGCAAGTCGCACTGGTATGCCGAGTTATAAAATTTAGTCGCACTGTCTCCAAAAGTGGTCACAAAATGCAACTACATGTCGCAACCTGAAACCCTGTGGAGCCACACTTGATTACTTAGGCATTTTTTTCACACTATGCAACAAATAACAACACACACAGGCAAACCAGTTCAAGTTTCTCTCTGGGCATACGTTTTTCCTCTGGCCTAAATGCCAGCGTTCGTGAAATGTTACCTTAGATGACCAATCACCAGCGACTTTAGATCTTTACACAAATATGCTACATGCTAATTAGCTCACAGACCACTGAGATTTGTTGTTTGGTTATCGGAATTTGGCACCGAAAGAAAGTAGGATTGGAGTATTTCAGTCGGTACCACGAAAGTTCAGTACCCAGCCTTAAATGTGCTATAATGGACCAAACGTTAATTTTAAGAGAAGTAACATTTGACAAAAAAGTTTGCCTCAACTGACAGTTTACAGTACACAGCACCGGTCTGTTGCGTCGGACTTTAAACTGCAAAAAGTACAGCCACACTGTCGTTTTACTAGAGACGTCATCAGGGCTTCAGAATGTGAACAAAATGGTCACATATACCCGTATAACATATAACCTTTTATTCACAGTGTTCTATTTCAAATTTCACTTCGTCATATCTGTGCCAGTGTATGATAATCATGAGGATGTTTCACTCGTACCCAAGTACTGAGTTACTGAATTGTGAAAGTTTTTCTTCTTCCGCTCTGGTTCAGTGTGTCTTTTTTTCTGAATTGGTCTCAACCTTCACCCAGGAGTATGTACATATACAGACACTGATTATAAAATGTTTTTTTAAAGTCCTGACTGTAAATTAAGTGATACAGTGGTGTTAAAAAGGAAGCAGTCTTTGGCTGATTATTTAAAAAAAAAAAAAAAAGACAGAAGAAATAGGAGGAGGCTGGTGGCAAGGGAGAGCCAAAGAGAGGTCTCAAGACAGACAGAAGTGACAATGAGAGTTAGGTTATTAAAGCTAATGTTAAGATTTAAATAATTTGCAAGAACAATAACTTACTCCCTTCACATTTGAGCATTCTTTAATTTACAGTTTCGGTTATTCGCAAGTTGATCATGAACAATTAAATGGGAATATTTGGGGCTTGCCGAAAGATCGCAGAAATTCAGACAACACATGAGCCAAAAACAATACTGAAAATGGTTTGGGTCACATAAAATCGTATAATGTATAAATACTAGTAATATATAATATTTGTTTGTGTAGGTGCATACTAAAAGTCTTGGCTTGGGTACAGCATCTCAGCAAACAATTTTTGGTTTGGCGAACGTTCCGCAAATGTTCGCTGAGCGGTGTGGGAACGTTCCCAAGATCACGTAAGCGAACGTTCTAACGTACCAAAGGTTGATTACCAAAAGTCCAACATAATCCCCAAAATATACAAATGTAAAACAATTTATAACGAATTATCAGAACGACATAACTAAATATCAGAAACAGAAATTAAACATTTCATTTAGCTTGTTCAAATGTGTTTTTATTATACAACATATGTATTATACATTTGTATATGTATAATGATAGATACCAAAATACATTTATAATAAGGTAATGAAATACCATTGTAAAGAAATGGCTGGGGCCGAGGGGTCACTTCAGCCAAAATGAACATTTCAAGTACCCTGGCCCTAACAGATGTAATCTCACTCTAAACATTTAATGAAATTTGATAGCCCTGCATGTCATAATATTTTTTCCAGTATTATAACATTGATATATAATATGATTTTCAATGACATTTTCAATGGTCATGTATGACTAAATGTAAGTGCAGAAAACATCATGTTGAAGTTCATTGCTCTTGTTAATTAGAGTTGCGGGGAAATTACATATAATTCTCTCAGAAATCCTGTCAGGTTAGCATAGCTAGCTTACGAAAAATTAGATATTGCCCAAACCCACAACTTTCAAACATTTTAGTTATACACAATCCAAACATCATTAATTCGAAAATAATCCATTGCTGAGACCATAAGCCAGTTGTTAGTTCATAAATTGCTTGCTAAGCCCAAAAGCCTGTGTTTATGTACAAACATGTTAGTCAAATGTGTAGTAACTGTGGTTTAAGTGGGTAAAAGTACTCCAAGCCTTGCATTATACTTTTTTAAACACATAGATGCGGCAGCAAAGCATACATTGTTATTGAGCCCATTGTTTTATTAATGTAACTTCGTATATCTCATACAGAATGACTGGACAACAAGTTCATTACATCAGTAGATCATTCTGATATTTAATCACTGACCACAGGTTCTGGTCCTCAGTGTGACTGTTGTTGTATAAGTGACGTGTAGCAGTTTCTTTGCTTTTATAATTTCTGTTAAATTACGTTAGTTAGAATGAACAATTATGATCATATATTGATTTACTATTGTGATTCCCCTGGTCAGCACTACATGTGCAATATATATTACAGTATGTATAT
Source organism: Mormyrops boulengeri (assembly GCA_026781065.1). Classification (NCBI taxonomy): domain Eukaryota; kingdom Metazoa; phylum Chordata; class Actinopteri; order Osteoglossiformes; family Mormyridae; genus Mormyrops; species Mormyrops boulengeri. The sequence goes on from JAODLD010000040.1 coordinate 409,699, forward strand.
ATTTATATATTTACAGAAAATGAATCAACACCCTTAAGATTTGAAAATTCAACAATGCTGTGGCTTAAATGAATCTAATGAACATCCTTGATGCAGAAACATACGCACATCCCCCAGGACCTGTATAAGGCAGGGACGTTAAACATAATATTAGAGCTTAGTGAAGTTAACAAAAGTACCCTTAACCAGCAACTGCTGGACAAGCATTTCCCAAGATCATTTTATCACAGTGACAGCACATTACATACATGAGGGCAAAATGACACAGAAAGCAGTTTACAAAGCACAAACAGGACCAGTGGTGGCTAAAGAAATTTGTGGAAATGTGTATACAATTTGGGATTTTTAGTAAAATAAAAGCTGTTACTATATATAATGGTGCTAAAATGGATGTGGCAATAAAAAGGATGTACGTAGTTTATATAACTAAGCTGTTTTGTCCACACACTTAATCAACATCCTGGTTATTATAATCCTAACTTTCTACATTGCATTTGAGTGGCTAACTACTTGGCCAGACTTCAGCAACTTCAAATAATTAATGACTGCAAGCTATATAGAGAAAAAGTAAAGAAAGACTGGGTGAGTAGAGGAGGATGGGCTGTGAATTGGCTCAAATGTGCAAAAAATAGAAATACTAATAAATTAATAGTAATTAAGCACTTATTGAATTCATAAATAGTAATTTAAAAAGTATGAAAGAAACTGTATAAAAATGGTATACCATTCCAAGATGAAAATGTCATCATCCATCACAATGATTCACTGGTAGGCGTCATCATATGCCAATAGGGGAGGTATGGCCCAACCCTAATTGGAGTGTTTTGACTATTTTGTTTTAGCATAGTACAGCTGGAACTGAGAATCAGTGAGAACCAGATTTGATAAGCTGTATCGGAATCATATTTGGAATCGGTAAGATCTTATTTGACTGTTTATCAAAGTTTCTCATTTTCTTATTGTTAACATTTTATTTGATGAAAAATTGTATCATTATTGTCATCTAGCCTTGTCCCCTTGGTTCACATCCATGTGGCAACCCATTATCGACCCAACCATGTTTTCTTGCCACAGTTCCAGGGCCCGTCGACAAACACTGAACTATATAAACCATGGCAAAATTTAGCCATTTAGTTGGCGTATTTCACTTTTTTCACAGTGTGATGGTTATTTGGGGCAGCGTGTGGCTCAGTGGGCTAAGCCTGTGTGCTTGTAATCATAAGGTCACCAGTTCAAACCCAGCCTCAGCACATCCACAGGTCCTTGAGCAAGGCCCTTAACCCCCAGCTCCCTGGGCACCACAACAGGTGGCAGCCCTTCGCGGACAACTTACTCTGCAAAGAGCAAGTTGAGGGAGGCGTAAAAAAGACAATTTCCCTATGGGGATTAATAAAGTATCAATTATTATTATTATCATTTGAGACAAAGTGAAATTCCTTGTAGTCCCCCAATGTACATGTGTACAAGCAAAAAAAAAAAAAAAAGAACATGATTGATCTGTTTTGGGAGCCAAGGCATTGGCGACCACTGAATTGAGGTATGATGCTTGAGCCTTAGGTTTGGACACAGTCGAGCAGCAAGACACTATTAGGCCATGAGGACATGGAGTAATTCACTGAGGCCTCTCCTACATCTTTTGCATCATGGAGGCTGGATACAGACTACAGGCATGAGAGCCTTGAATATGTAAGTTGTGATTGAACAAGAAAAGGATTACAATTTATTTGGAAGCATCACTTCTGGTGAGCAGACACCAGTGACACAATCCATTGTTCACGTACCTACTGGGAAAAGTCACCTTTATTCTACACTCCAGGACGGGACAGCATTTCTCATATGTACAGTGTATGTATAGTACTGTGCTAAAGTCTTAGGCTGTCAGAGCTATTTATTTGAGTAGTGTATATGTTGGGGTGACTTGAAGTGAGGTTTAGAATTGGCTAAGCTGACACACACTGACACAGGTAATATAGTCTTACACCAACATGAAGATCATTTAAACATCATTTTCTTTGCCTTTTGCAAGTCTTTTGCACAATACTGTCCATTCTTGCGTTTCTCTTGCAGTTGCACTTTTGGAATTTTTGATGTTGCTCCAGCTGTAGATCATGTTATCTAAAAATGTTGTTATATTATGTGAGTGTGCCTATTCCAGTTCTAATTCTTAGAAAGAAAAAAAGTCAAATCAGTTGAAATGTATCATTATGTATGGCTCAAACCTTGAAGCATATTAAGAATCAGATTTATTCGGCAAGTGTGCTGGGGCACACAAGGAATTTGCTTCCGGCAGCCTGAGACTCCCTAGTACACAGACTATAAATGACACAATACAAACAATAAATTACACTATACAAGAAATAAAATTTGAAAATATACACACATGGGTAGCACTATACAGGTATAAGGTGTGAGGTAGAGCACAAACAGAGTTTAAGGGGGGAAAATTGACAGAAGGCAGGTGACATAGCTTAGCTGTTTATGAGGGTGATGGCCTGAAGGAAGAAGCTGCTCCTATGTCTGGTGGTTTTTGTGTACAGAGTTCTGTAGCGCCTGCCAGAGGGGAGGAGCTGGAAAAGATTGTGTCCAGGGTATGATGGCTCTGCAATGATTTTATCTGCCTGTTTCCTAGTCCTTGAGCAGTACAAGTCCTGGATGGTGGGCAGGGGGGCACCGATGATTTTTTCCGCTGCCCTCACTGTTCGCTGCAGTCTCCCTTGCAGGGTTCCTGCGGGGTTTTAAAAAGTCTAAAATTCATAAAGCCTTAAAATGTATTAAAAACGCCCAGATTTTCATCCTAGGTCTTAAATTTAATTTATCCAAGTCTTAAAATTCTTACCTCTGTTCATTCCCAAGAAGCGTTTTCCGCAGAAAATAAAATAGTAAAACGCTGCAGGACAAATCCGTTGGTTAGGGCTGCAGATAACTGGTACGCAAGTATGCATTCACCTTTAAAAGTGATACGTGTGGAAATCGATTGCTGTAACAGTGCAGATGCATACATATTTTATGTGCATTTGCGCTGATATGACAAGAAATTACCGTACATTTAACCTCTATACTGCAAATGAAGTACGAATTAGCATATATATGGGTTAAAATGCACGATAATTTAGTTTCTGGAGCAATGGGAGGTGCGGTCGAGATACCTGGGCTCTCAGTTCATGGGACCCCAGCAAACATGAGACGTCTCCCAGACGTGCAGATCATGGCTATATGGGGTCGGTCCGTCCAGGACTATATCTTTACGTCTGCACGACATGCAAATCAGGTTAAGTATCTGGACGTCTGACTACGACCTCTCTTCGACGTTGATATGTAGTTTAATATTATATTTTTATTAGTTTAATTATATTAATAATGCTTTGTATTTCCTTATCCAAGGCCCTTGCGGACACTTTTGTGCACGCGCAGAGCACGGGATTTCAAAATCCGGCATTGGCTTGATGCGCGGTCGAACAAACATCCAGCTTGTTAAACCAGGTTAATGCTAAGTTATGTTCATGAATTTCCTTAATGTTAGCTTCAACCAACTTCAACCTGCTGTGGCTAGTTACCCACTGCGCAAAGATTCGTCTAAACGACGTCTTTTCGACGTCTTTGTCATACATAGAAAAGACGTCCCCTGAGGAGCCAGAATGAAAGTTTTTATGACGTCTTCTGAATGTCAAATGCCTACGTTCGCTGGACTGCTATACAAGGTTTCAAATGGGTTCAAATGCAGTCATTTCAACTAATTTTTCAGACTAATTTTAAAGTAGCTTGCTAACTGTGACTGAGTCCACCGTGAGTTAATAATAGCTAGTGACGACGACGGAACTATTAGATGGCAATGCTAAGCCACAGCAGATGTTGCAGCTTGTAATTAAGCTTTTAAAATGTGCTTTTTCTTTTCATGATACTTTAGCTCTGTACTGTCCTGTTGTATATACTGCAGCACCAGTGGGGCGCATGTCCCAGCATGCCCCGCGTACAGTTGTAAATAGCCCTTGTAGTGTTGTTGCTGTTATCGTTAGTAGTTAATTCCTTAAATTAAATCCCTGTAAATCCCCCACCGTGTATGCGTCTTACAGTTCAGCGACTGACAACCTTCGTATATATAATTGGTTTTAGTGCTTGGCTGATATAATCCTTGTCAGGACTAGAAATAAAGAGCGTGTTTCCCCGACAGGCGAGTCTGCGTGTCTCTCTGCTCCCGCAATGCCTCTGTGTGCCCGTCGCCCCAAATTTGAATTAAAATGCATTGTGGGACTGTTCATTTATACATGAATTTAGTCAAGAGGCACGATATACACGACGTCTAAAATTAGTCTGCTCTTGATATTATAAGACGTTGAAAAGACGTCCATGATGACTGCATTTGAACCCATTTGAAACCTTGTATAGCGGTCCAGCGGACGTCGGCATTCAACGTTCAGAAGACGTCGTAAAAAGACGTCAAAGAAACTTTCATTCTGGCTCCTCAGGGGACATCTTTTCTACATATGACAAAAACGTCGAAAAGACATCGTTTAGATGAATCTTTGCGCAGTGGGACATATGGGACAGCGCAGGACCTTCTGAAGCACATCGAAGTAAGTGAAGGCTTTAATAGCCTGGACAAATAGAATGGTGTTTTATGTTTGGCTGCGTCGACAGTTTAACTATCAAAAGGAGTTCTAAAATTCAGGCATAAAGTTTAAGCACCGTTCAATATCAATGTCCCATAGAATATCAACCATATACGCTAATTTATATTTTTTCTCATGCCCTCGACAGCAATGTCTGTAAGTCGATGAGTTGTCTCTCACTTTAGTTTACATATTTACTTGCTGTAGGGGTAATATTAGTGAACAATGTTTCTTCATCCATCCATCCATCCATCCATCCATCATCCTCCGCTTATCCGAGGTCGGGTCGCGGGGGCAGCAGTCTCAGCA
>JAODLD010000040.1:416379-426948 GCA_026781065.1 Mormyrops boulengeri
GGCAAACGGGAGGATTCCACACGGGGTTAACACGGAGGTGTGGTCCACATGAGGGCGATCGGGGCTGGGCGTGACACTTACGCTTATCGAATTCAGTTAGCACACCATATGTAACTGTTTTGGTAAGTCATGGAAGTGATAAGCACTGCAGTCAAGAATGGCACAGCTCAGCAACCACAACATCTTTTAAAAGAGGAGAGATTGTGGATAAACAACATTAAAAGGTTGTCGTGTGGTGCTACTTTTTGCTGATTAATGTCCGACATATTTTTTTGTTAGTATAGTTTTCGTTTTTATTTCTTCTAACAAATTATTTTCTTTTATTTAGTGTCCATTTTCAGTTTTGGTTTACAATAATAACACTGGTCCCAAGAAGCCCAATGTGCACACACATACTGGCACTGTCAATCCACGTAGAATAAGCCCAGATTTTAGCCTGAAAATTTTCTCAAAAACTTGGAGATTCTAAAATATATAGCAGGCAGACAACTTTTTATGGCTTTTAATAATGAGCTCTAAAATAATGAGCTTTGAAAGCTCTCCGTACTAGTGGTAATTTGACAGACATGAATAGACAACACTTACGGTGATTTAGTGGTCCAGAATAGCACCTGTGTGTTTTCTCTTCAGGTGCTCGTGCATAGCGCTAGTGCCCATGTAGTATGCCATTGAACTTTGCACAATATAAAACCACCATTTTGTTTTGTGATAATTTGAACTACTCCCATAACTACGTAGTGATAGTAAAGGAAAACATTTGTTATAATGAAGCATTTTAGAAATCATAATGGTAATTTCATTTAAATATTTTTTCAAAATCTGCGTCGATTTAAAATTTTGATTGTTGATGCATTTTTAGCGTTGACGTCATTGACTATGTTGACTGATTGTGGCGGCCCTAATCTCAACTTATTGCATTTTCTGGATGCATTTGCTTAATTGAGAGATGAATGGATGGATGGATGGATGGATTTCACTTACGTGCTCCCTCCATCTGCAGGCCAGCTTCGAGGCCTTATTCCGATCCTTCGACAGTGACGTCACGTTCCAGTTCTTCAGGAGTTTCCGGCGTGTGCAGATCAGCTTCAGCGATGCACTATTGGCAGCCCAGGTCCGTGCTAGGCTCCACAAGAATGAATTCAATGGGAAGGAGATGCGGCTCTATTTTGCCCAGGTAGCGTTTCGCACCCCCTGAAGTTCCTGGACTTTTCCTGTCTTTCTAAACGGCAACACACTGAACACTGATGCTCACCTTAAGCTGTATCAGGGCTGATCCACAGAGTAGAAACAAGATTAGCGGTATCCCTACTTCTGGAGGAATTTTCCTAGAGCACCAAAGGGTACCATTTCTCATATAACCAAGTGGCTCATGGGATACTATAGAAATCCCTACACACTGCTGATTCCTGCACTTTGTGATGGACACATTTTGATTAAAAAAAAAAAAGCTTTGGCGATTTTATAAAAAAATGTCATCAGATGACTTACAGCAGGGATGGGCAACTTTATTCTTCATTTGGGCCATAAAATTTATTAACAGCTGTGATGGGGCCAGTCAGGTTTGTTGAGTGATTAGTTACTCCGGTATTGGCCCAACACATGCAGGCAATGTACTGCAGCCATTTTTAATTGTATTTATTCTGTAATGTGGTATGTTTATACCTGGACCCTACAGCTTTATGTAGTTAGGCTGCAGAATCAACTGCATAAAATAACTCAAATACATAGGCACACTGTATGTTAGCAAGAAATCAACAAATTGTTTGAAAATACTGCCAAAACAGTGCATTCTGCAGAATAATGTAAAATGCACACAAGGGAGAAAGAATAAACACAACGTGAAGTACATAAAGCACCTGAGCCATCTAAGTAGGCTTGGGCAGTATCTAATTTTGCTACCATAATACTGCCCAAGCCTACCAATCTCTAACCAAGATATTTTAAAATGCAAATAATAGAATGCACAACAGAAAATGGAAAGAAACGCTGAAGACAGACATAGGTATTTGATCAGTAAGGATTGGATGGCAGTAAACTTTGGAAAACTGTTCTACAGTGAAACATTAACAGCAGCTGTCAGGGAGCTATGCATCACCAGACAGTGAGAGGATGGCTTTACCCCTTGTGTTTTACATTTCTCTCAGTAACTGTTTCCAGCTCCTTCCAGTGGTCAGGCAGCATGACATGATAGTATGTATTTTAAATCATTTTTATTTCGTTCTTTTGTAAATACCTCCATACATTTCATATTTGTGCACAGCAAGCAGGCTGGAAAAAAGAGTGGAGGGGGGTAGTTGTGGACACCAGCTGCCCATATCTGACTTACAGTATGACTGTGTTCCATTTAGCTATCACAAAGCTGTGTTTAAATACACTCGGTGTCAAAAAAAGTTAAGCACCCAGATGGAGTTGAATGAAATGAATCGGCATGTGTTGAAAAGTCATGTGACTGTATCGCAATGATTATACACACTGCTGGTCCCATGTCAGTAGGGCCACTGCCCTGGGTCTGGATACATGCAGTGATACAGTGCGGAAGGGAGTTGTACAGCTATTGTATCATCTCCTGTGGCAAGTTGTGGCCACAGCTGTTGTAACTGGCCCTTAAGATCCTGCAGATTGGCACTGAGTTGACATCCAAGCTCCTCCCTCACATGTTCAGTTGGGGAAAGATTTGGGGACCTGGCTGGCCACAGGAGGACCTCAACATTATGCAGGCAGTCCATAGACACACGTTCCTTGTGGAGACGGGTGTTTTCTTGTTGAAAGTCTGTAACGGTGCTGTCTCAGGAGGGCTAAGACATGCTGACGCAGGATATCACTGTCGTAGCGCTGTGCCATCAGGATCCCCCGATTCATGCCAGGAGTAACGCCGGTGTATCTCTCCGAAACATTGGCGGGATTTGTCCTCTCCCCTCAGCACCGCCATACGCGCACCCGACGGTCATCCATGGTAATGCGAAATTCATCGTTGAACATGGTGCAACACCTCTCATCATCTGTCCATACCTCCCAGTTATGGCACCACTCCAAACGCAGCTGTCTCTGCGCTGGTGTTAATAGAAGCCTAAGAATGGGATGGTGAATCTGTAGTCTGGCTAATGCCAGTTGTCTAGACACGGCACGGGCTGACACAGGGTGTTGTAGAGAGTCCAAAACCAGTGTACGGATGGCAGGCGCAGATGTCTTTGGGTTCTATAATGCTTGGTGCCCAATATGACAATCCTCCCTTGGTGTGGTCCAGTCCGGCGACCGGAACCTTCACGATGTGTGTGGGTACCCTCACGTGCCCATTGGTTCCAACATCGAGTGACTGTGGCAATTTGCGCAATATGACCACCCGGCCTCATGCAAACCCACAATGCGACCCTTATCAAACTCTGTCAAGTGCTAGTAATGCTGTCTAACGCATCTACATGGCATCCTCTGTGTCTGGTGACTAGATGTGCCAGCTCCTTGCAAATCGAATCATTAACATATTCATTGCTGGTCTGCTCGTGTACCAAATTACGTCCAAATTGGACCATTACTTCTGTGTGCTTAACGTTTTTTGTCACTGAGTATATATTCCACCTGAGTTATGTTTACATATGAGGTCCATATTCTTGCTGGTGTTGAGGAATGGTGAGGGGGGAGTGTCAGATTTAAATTATTTAAATCTCTTCCTCTCTTTCTATCCCACAAAGGCTGTACACATTGGGGGTCGCCGCCTGGAGCCCCCAAAGCCAGATAAGCAATTCCTCATTTCCCCTCCTGCGTCGCCCCCTGTGGGCTGGGAACAGGTACAGGATGCCACACCTGTCATCAACTACGACCTGTTGTGTGCCATCTCCAAGCTCGGCCCTGGTATGTGAGTATACATGCGAGCAGCATTGAAGCACCACCCCGCCTATGCACTTTCAGTATTAACAGTGCATCTGTTCCTTGCAGGAGAGAAGTATGAGCTGCACACGGGCACACCCACAACACCCAGTGTGGTGGTGCATGTCTGCGAGAGTGAGCAGGACGGCTCTGGGGCCGAAGATGACGAGAGGGGCCAGCGTGTCCGACCCAAAATTGTCCAGACCCGACGGCCAGACTATGCCCCCCCACTACATTGAGGGCATGCTGCACTACTGTCTCTGCCAGCAGGGAGGGAGGGGGCATGTAGGCATGCAGTTTCTCAGCACTGCCACCACTAGAGGATGTCTGAGCTTAAAGGTCCAGCTGAGACAGAAATGTCCATATCTCATCTTCACTGGAGTTAATTTGTCCTGAATCCCAGAGAGGCAAGAAGAGAAGGGTGGGTTTTATTTTTAATTTTTTCTTTTCTCTTTCAGCTTTTGCATGTCTGCTGTAGGAATGCGATGGACTGTATGTGGTCATAGTGTGTTCCAGTGGAAGGTTCAGCCCCAAATTTTGTGCATGGAGAAAACCTTAGTGTTTACAGGCTTGGATACTTTTGACACGGGACAAAAAGACTCTGCACCAGCCTGATGTTTCAGCATTACATGCAGTTTTTCCTCTTCACTTGGCTCAGGCTGTGTTGCTTTGTGTATGTAATTGAGAATATATGTGTGTGTAGCATCCAGAGAATAGAAGAGAAGTTAGACCATTTCAATTAAAACAAAAAAGATCATTTGGATTTTTAAATATTTATAGCATTAGCATTGATTTGGATCTTCAGTCTTCATTGAAAGCTATGCTAGAAGGTGTATTCCCAAAGGGCTCCATTGTTTTTCCAGACTCACATTCTGCCAGAGGGGCTGTTCTCTCTGTGTATTGGCAGTTTGACAGTGTGGCCCGACTGTAGGGCATTGCAGTGGGATGCTTGAGCATTTCATGTGCCAAGGCCCATGCGCTTCTCTCAGACTGTTAGCTGATCATGCCGTTTGTTCCCAGCTTCACTTCACGCTGCCCCCCTCCATCTTGCTATTAGCTGGCACCAAGCCGCTGTGTTCTCAGGCACAGAGATATCAGTGAGCATACGCCACATTGCCCTCTGCTGTGTAGATGATGTGCTTGCTCTTTATGCTCTGTTCTGTTACGTGACATGATCCTTCCACACAACCAGAAAAAGTGAGCAGTTTGTCTACCTGGTGAATACTGAAGTGGGGGCAGAATTTCCCCCTGGGATCAATAAAATTCAATCTAATTCTGGCCTGGCCTGGCCTGCCCTTAATCTGTGACCTTTGACCTATTTTTAATGTCTTCTATTGTGGGTCTTTTGTCTGCTTGTCTTTTCTATGTAAATGACCTTGAAAACCTGTGGAAGTAGGTTTGGTTGGGTGATTCCAGCCGCTTTCATAATCGTAGTTCATAGTATTTTGTTGCCCTTAAATTAAAAGCTCTCCAACATCCCTAGTTCATTACTATGAAAAGTAAATAATTTTTTTGAACAGTGTTTTTGAAAAGAAGGCATTTGAAACTTCCCACTAATGCTAATTGCCCAACCAAATGTTACAGTGTAGCAGGTAGAATGGCCATCTAGCACTATTAAGAGCATAAATGCTGCTGTACCCTTGAGTTAGGTGCTCCAGTACCTCACTGCATGAGTTGAAATGCTTTGGATAAAAGCAATTTATAAGCAATTTAATTGTGGTCAAGTAACCTCATGTTATGGCAGCGTATAGAGATATGATACAAAGAGCCCTTGGAGTTTTGCTGTGAATGGTCCTCCAAGGAGAGCATTCTTGTGTACCTGAGATGTCTGCTATGCCTCCATCTTCTAGTTTCTGATTCAGAATTTTGTGGGCCTTGGTTTTTTCTTTTACCACTTTGACACTCTGCTATTGAGTATTGAGTCCATATCAATCTGTTGCCCCTGTTTCAATCTGTGTTTCATTTCTGACTGCTCTGAGCTGTGTATTAAAAAGACATTCACCTAAAGTTGTGTATATCCTTGTGATTACCCTACCTGACATCAGACAATTTATTTCATGTGAGGATATAGATTAACTCAGGAGCTAAAGTGCAATAGGTGGTTTTAATGTAATGTCTTTAAAGTATCACATGGTGAATATCCTTGTAGGTTTAGATTCAACAGGTGATTATTTTACAGCGTAAGTGCAGTAGGAGCACCGGAAGGTTTTAATGGAAGCCTTACAAAATCATCCTTAAAATTTCATTAGACTGGATGTACTTCCCACCATCCCCGCCCTCAACATTCCAAGCACATGGTTGGTTTCTGGCTGAAGGACTTTGGAAGGTGACTATGTTCCTTCCTACTGTGACTAAATAAATTATGTTGGCCTCTGTGCCCCCCCATCAACGTGGCCATTGTGAGCATAGGCTGATACTCACTCTTGCCAAATCCAGTCTGTTAACACCACTGCCCGTATCTGATGATTAGACAGGGATTAGGCTGTCAGCACTACTCCGTATAGGAGCTCCTCCATCTCCTCATAGGAATCACTGATCTGTGACCTATGAGAGACAAAGCACCAAAACATCTCGCTGACCATCTTTAACTCAATTTGAATTAATCCATTTCACATATCATCCTGCTAGATTTTGAAGCTGGTTCTAGTGAAGCACAGAATCCCCTATCTGTTCGAAGGAATATGTGAAGGGCAACATTACAAATGTGCCAACCAAGATGTAATGTGGGTGTGTGGGGTAATGTATCATTGATTGGTCAACCTTAACCCCCATTCCAACTGGTAGAACAGGGTCACCTTGCCTTATCATCTCAGACTCATTAAACTCTGAGGATGCTGAACTGGCACTGGACTCAACTCGACCTTGGGAGTGATTGTGTGAGTGGTCATGTGGCTGTAATGGGGGAGGGATTCTGTTGATAGGTGTGTCCTTTGGTTGGGATTGTGTTCTAGAGATTCGTCCATCCATGCCCCTTTCTGTAAGGGGCTGGCCAAATTAGAGGCTGGCTGTCCACTTCCCCCAGATTTATTTCCTGAATAGGGTGTCTGTGGCCTGACATCCACTGGTACACAGGACCTTCATCATTCTCGTTCTCGCCACTGATGTCCACTTGCAGCTTACTATTCTAAAGACAGGTATGTTATTTAACTTATGTGTAGGAAATTAGGAAATACATGGGTGGGCTTCGTATTATGTGAAATTTGAAAAAAGCATTTGATAATTATACGTTACTATTTGACTGATTGTAATGGCAGTCAACAATATCTTTGCTCTGTGTCTCAGCTGGAACCAGGTGACAAAATTACAAATTCATTTTTAACTGACAAAATGATAAAAGTTCCACTTTATCCTTTGTATATAAAAACTGAATGAATATACCTGAGAAAAATGTTAGTATAAATATGCACGTGTCCATTTTCAGAGCGGAGGGAAACTCACGAAGTACCGATGAGAATAAGCTCGGAGAACTTCACCAAGCTGCCCTCCTTGCTGGCCTCCTATGTGCTTCATTGTCTGAACAGCACATGGGGGCCTTCACCCCCACAGGGAGTCAGCCATGGAACCGACCAGGGGCAGGGCATGATCTACCTGGTGTTTATGGTCTGTCTCTTCAGCTTCTTCACCTTCGGCATCATGCTCAGCTACATCCGCTCCCGAAAAGTGGAGGGCTCCCACGACCCGTACCACCAGTACATTGCGCATGACTGGAGTCGCCCACAGGTGCCACCCTTCCTAGCGCTCACCCACAAAGACTCGGTGGTGCTCAGTAATCCGGCTACTCTGGAGCAGCTGCCGGGGTGAGGGTGCCCATTGTGGAAAGTCTGAACCCTTTAATAAGCATGTGTTAGCATGGCTAGGGTATATGGATAATCCATTGGTGAGTATCAATGTTTGTAGAAAAAAACTTAAACCAGAATGACAGAAATAGCTGTCCCTAAAACACTCACAGAGTCACTGAACATCTCCACAAGTGAGGTCTTGTTTCATGTGTTACTTTGATTTGTTATAGCTAAAACATTCAATTTATAAATATTATATACATAGCCAGTCATTTACTAATTTCTGCCCCATCCCCACAGTTTAATAAAAACAACGACTTGACCATGCAACCATCTAGTTAATTTAATTCCATTGCTACAATGGTACCTCCTCCTAATGTTATGACATTTCTGCACAAATGTATTATGGTCTTCGGGAAAATTATTAAACTCAGCAGAACGAATTAGCAATAGATTTCAGGGACATGGAACTCCTCCTTATAAAATGTTATGTTTGATTGTGTTCAAGTGGTTAGCACAAGTTTTGCGACCCACATCAACACCCGGGGAGCTAGGGGGTTAAGGGTCTTGCTCAATGACCCGCAGATGTGCCAAGGCTGGGCTCAAGCTGGCGACCTTCCAATCATAGGCACAAAGGCTTAGCAGGGGGCAGGATGAGCCAGGGGCAGAGAAGGGGTCTCACTGAAGGGGGGCGTGGGGAGTGTACTTTTTCTCTTCAGGTGCTTGTGCATAGTGCTGCTGTGGTATGCCGTGGAAACTTTGCATAGTGTAAAACCACCTTTTTTGTTCTGTGATCATTTTAACTACTCCCATAATTACGTAGTGATATTAAAGGAAAACATTTATTATAATGAAGTGAACTGTTTTAGAAATCATAATGGTCATTTTATTAAAATAATAAGCCAAACCTTTTAATCGTCTTACCTCTTGTTCCTGCCCTTGTTTTAATCACTCCACCTGGCTCTCGTTTTCTCCCGTCAGTCTTGTTTAAAAGTGCTTCTCAGTCCTATGTTCCCCATTCCTGTCATTGATATTGTACTCTTGTGTTGCCTGTGCCCTGCCTTTCCCTGTTCCTCCCAATTATGTTCCCCTGAGATTGTATTTATTTCTAGCTGTTGTTCTGTTGAGTTTAAATAAGACCTGTTGCTTTATAACCATGCCTACCCCCATGTCCTTCATCCTGGCATCACAAAACATCTTTCTGCTATCCACTTTCTCAAATGGCTTATCCTGTTCAAGGTCATGGGGGGGTCTAGAGTCTATCCTGGAGGCTATGGGCACAAGGCAGGGAACAACCCAGGATGGGACACCAACGCATCACAGGGTGCACATGCACATGGGCAATTTGGCAACCCCAATTAGCCTCAGCATGTTTTGGACTGTGGGGGGGGGGGAAACTGGAGTACTTGGAAGAAACCTCATAATGACACAGGGAGAACATGAAAACTCCACACACATGGAACCGTGGCAGAGACAGGAACCCAGGTTCGAGAAGTGTGAGGCATCAGTGCTAACCACTGCACCACCATGTGGTATCTGTATTGATCAAATGTAACCCTTATTCGTAAAGTTAGTGCAGTGAGACAGCTTGCTTCTGTGCTAAATAGTCTCATAAACTCACTTAAAACAGCTATGAGCAAACTTGTTTCTGAGGAGAGGTGGGGAAGAGGGCAAGCCCACTTATTTGGGGCCCCAGCTGAGGCCAACATATACCAAGTACTGGAAGTCATTGTGCCTGCTACAGTGTAATACAGATACATCTGTAATGAAGGAAAATGACTCACTGACCACAGTGTGACTTTTCTGGGCATTACGGACTAGGTAGCACCAAACGGTAGCAGGACCATGCAGATTACATGTGGTCACAGGTCTGTATCACAAAGCCAATCACAACATCAAAATCACAACAATGTAAGATATGGAATTAGGGAATTTAAGGAATAAATAATTCTCAGGAAATTCTTGAATATTTGTAGCATTCTTTGTAACTTAGTTAAATGACAGCACAGATACCTAAAATACTATATATAGTAAAATTTATTTTGTAAATGTTTCAAATTTAATCAATGCCATTGTCAAGTGCCACAAAGCTCAAATGCAGATAATAGTCAAGATAATAGTATCTTTTCAGATAATAGCCAAAGAATTTGGCTTGAGACATAAAGTAATATTATATGTTTAGTGTTTTTATCAGCACACCAAATTTGTAATAATATTCAGATGTAAAACTGATTTTTATTTACAGTAAATCTGACCAAATTAATCATATTAATAAATTTTCTGGAGTAGCAGGATGCAACCAGTGTAGGTAGACAGAGAGAGAGAATGTAGAAAGCAAATGCTACGGTATTACGGCCATGTGGCGCGTTTCCCTAAGGGTGATCCCGCTCGCAGGATCGTCATTGCGGAGTACCAGAGTGGCTGGACCAGGCCGAGGGGATGGCCACCTAACACCTGGCTGCGGCAGATGGATGGCCATTTCTGGAGGGTGGGACTGGACCGTGTATTTGCCTGGGGGATCGCCGGGTGGGGATCCCGGAGTTTCGCAGTGTAGTGGGTGCTGCAATGCGCTGGAACTGTGCATGCTCCCCAGCACTTCTTTTTAGTTACTAATGTATGGTACGATGCTGGAATAATGCCACGAACATTGTTGACTGTACTCTAAGTGTTGAAGTGACAGTGAAAAACACTATAGCTAGGTACCCGTTGAGTTACACTGTATGAGTGTCATAAGTGAAACTATTGGCTGTGGAAGAGAGAGCGTGCATTTAGTGGATTACCCCAATTCTCACAGATAATTTACAGTATATCGAAATCTCAGAACTTCAGTCATCACAGATTACATTTCGTTGAAGTGGAAATTAGTGGGAGAACATTTTAAAATGAACTTGAGGAAGCACTTCTTCACACAGCGTGTAGTTGGAGTATG